>JAEQBH010004216.1:0-370531 GCA_016808115.1 Tetrastigma voinierianum | reverse complement strand
CGCTCTCTTACAAGCAGAAGCCTTTGTGATCATGATTCATTTTCGGCGATTCAACGCTAGTATTAGACCAATCATCACTAGTCAAAGTGGTATTTGAATTTCATTTCGACCTATACATATATAACACTCGTGAACTTGAAATGTTAATGTTAGGGGTTTGATTTTTCGAATTGAAGCGATTGCGAAGAAGAACCAAGTAGTTTTCTCCATTTACTCATCGGTGCATCCGATTGCCATCCACATCAGACTCTGTGCTTCTTGGAAAATCCAGCCCCTAATCGAGATTCTCCCACCCGTTGCCTCACCTTCGGATCCCCCCTCTCTTCGATGACGGATCTTTGGCCATGCTCTCGGGCGGGAGGATGGTCAATTCTATTTTACACATTTCGGTGATGAAATGCGACATAATCCCTTCAGTTATGCTTAGTCATCATCTCACCCGATCCACAAATTCTCGAATACTTCAAATCTAAATTTAACACATAACGTATTAATCCTCCTTCAAGCTTCTATCTCACCATGATGGGAGCATCCTCTGTTGCAAGCTACGGACACACTGCCCGATCTAATGGGATGCGACATCATTTGGACATTATAAAGAAGAGCTTCATGGGCTCGGCCTTAGACCTTAGAACTTACATCTTACATGCGGAAGCGGGCTTGGTTGTTGTGAAGAATCCAAATGTTGTTCTCTGAATCTTTGATTCAACGTGCGAAGTTAGGCGAATCAGAGGAGACTGTGAAAGGTTAGAAAAAAGAAGCATGGATGTTCATTTGGCCTGCACGAGGTGAGCGAAGAATGCTTAGGAATGCGGTATAGTTTCTTTAGATGGTGAATGCATTACGGCCACATTGAATGATCTCGGCTGGTGAGCCTTATTTCTTAGTTAATTTCTTCCTCTCGCAAATCTCTGTAAATCTCGGTGATTTTCTATGGTTTCGGTTGCGAGCCCATGGCTTGATGCTACTTTTCCTTCAATCTGGGAGATTTGAAGAATGGAGATCAAGAAATTAGGATCGAATCCCGGAAATGGTACTAAAGACAAAATTGAAGTCGAATTAGGAAAGTTGAGAAAGTACAAAGAAAATTAGAAGTCGCGGAGTAGGCTACTACGATTCCTTCAAGCTCAGCGAAGGCGATGACTTCCCACGCTAATGAGCGGGCTAGAGCTGTAGAATGCGGGACGAGATCGAGGAGATGCTTAAAGAGTTCGAAGTTCCTGTAACCAAGGAATTTGTATAGGTCTAAGTTAGGGAAAATAATAATGACGGGAATTTTTATAGGCATACGTTATGAAAATAATAATGATAATTCAATTAGTAATTAATTAATTAATTTAATGAAAGAGGGGTAAAAAAGGTAATTTTCTTAATAGATACCTTAGGTATAAATTGGAGTAAGAAAAGAAAATCACTTTCTATTCTTCTTTGAATTTCTCTACAAAATTGGTATAATTCAAAGGGCCGTGCGGCTTTCGGATCTAGGGTTTGAAGAACAAATTTCTCTAGGTAAGATCTTCCTTATTTTATTTTTCTAGATTTCTTTGATGTAGATTCTTTAATTTTCTTTCAGTTAGATGAACCCTGAAGAAGTCAAATTTAGATTTCACTCTCATTCTTTAAAAAAAAAATGAAATAAAATAAGAATTGGGTGGTATCATCTTTGAATTGCTTTAGATATCAGAATGAAAAGTAAAGAAAAAAAAAACATAAGTGGGAATTGTAGAGATGAGCAGTAGTATTTGGCAAGTAGGTTGAAAAGTCAAATGATATATATTTACCTGATTTAGTTAGTATACATGAAAAGACAAAAGGGGAGCGTGGTAAAAAATCAAAAAGTTCTTGTTATGAAATAAGTCTTGAAAACTTAGGTATAAGAAATCTAGGAAATTTGATTCATGACGGGTGCTTGAAAAAAAAAAGTAACAATGTTAGATATTCGAGATTTATTTTAGAAAAAAAAAACAAATATTTGAGTATAATTTTTGAAAGAAAATAATAATAAACAAATAAGATAAATTTGAAAAGGCTAAATTTTTATAAATATATGTATTTGATAAGTATTTAAAGATATATGTATTTTGGCAGTAAATATTTTATTAGAATAATATCAATTTAGGAAGTTTTAAGAATAAATAAGTAATGAAGATAGTTTCTTTTATTATTTTAGGAGAAATATTTCATTGAGGTGAAATTCTTGAGTTAAGCTTAACACAAGCTTGAGTACTCATTTGAGGTAAGAGATATTAATGGATCTTTAAAATTGTTTGTTTTACTTGTTTGAGGATGAAAATTGTTTTAACTGAATTATATATATATCTTGGTTTATGAAAAATTTTACTTTTTTTTATTTATTTGATTATCCATGGATCAAAAAGTTCTTTTGTATGATGGTACTTTTGAGATTTGTTTTGTTTACGAAAGAAAATGTGGAGATATGATGTTTTGTAATTTGAACTTTTGAATGAAATATTTGACTTTGGTTAGTTCGGCCCTGTCAACGGGAATAATAGTTGACACTATTCGGCCCTTGTCAACGGGAATAATAGTTGACCTTTACATTCCTTGGTGGCGAATGTAATTGTGATTTGAGCGCCGGCCTGCAGGGTTTAGGTTAGGAGTTACTAGTACTAGTATTGTTGGTTTCGTCCACCTTAAAGGAACAATTTGCGACTAGCCACCCATTTGAAAGTCACATCGGCTGGGCACCATTTGACTATTTGATGACGAGAGAAAATATATTTGAAATGTATTTGATTTTGGACTTGATATGAAGTGTTTGAAGATAAATTTGATGTGAGTATTTGGATCGCATTTGATATGAAATTGATTTGAAATGGATGTAAGAATGTTTTGAAGTAAATTTTGTTAATGTTCAACTTATTTTTTGAATCAAGGTTTTATGAAAGGCTGTGTCTCCCTATTTGTTATATGATTGAAAACTTTTTTATCCATGAAAATGTATTAGTATTTCTTATTGATCTTTAAGCTCACTCCCATTCGTTGACATATTTTCAGGTACGTGATGGATACGTTGGGGATACGTCATCGTTAGGATTTGATTAGAGCTTTATGTTGGATCATGTTGAACTAATAAGTTCATGTTTATGTGAAATGTTGGGTTTTGAAAGTTAATTGAGAAGTTACTTGGATAATAACATTTGTTTTTATATTAGTACAAAGTCGGATTTAGGAGATCCCAAATATTGTTATATTACGAGCGACTTTTATGACATTCATAATTGAGATTTGGATATTTAGAAGTAATTTTTGTTGGCAATTTTGAATTTGGAGAATTTATGAATTTAGAAAGTTGCGCATTTACTTTGAACAAGTGTTGGTAATTGGACAAAAATCCAGTTACAAGGAAGGTTAGTGTCGTTTCACACTTCAAACCTTAATTTGAAAGGCTTGAGGGTGTTAGTGTGATCATGCCCCTAGGGTGAGTTTCGGGCGTGGCGAGTGGTGCATCGAGCCAGGTTATGATCTTGATGGGAACTCGTTTAGTTTACCTTTGGGAATAGATGAGTGGCGCATTAGCTTAAGTTTCAACTTCATCTAGTATGATTCCTTTAATTCCCTACAATTCGAACTTGCTTACTTGGATTCTTAATGACTAATTTAGTTATACCTTTTGCTTTATAAAACACCATGCATGATAGACACGCATCTTCCCAATAGTGTTTAATGATGATATACCTCCTCCACTTGAGGCTTTGCCCCCTATGAGTACTGAAGGGCTTTATAGATATTTGGGGACTTTGGCTGGAGTGGTTGAGAGCGAGGCTAGGCTACTAGAGTAGTCAGGACAATCCTCATCTAGTAGGGGTAGCTCCTTTGACGACTTTAAGAAGTTGAGTCCCCCTTATTTTTTCGGTACCTCAGATCCAACAAAGGCAGAGGCTTGGATTATGAAGATAGGAAAAATTCTTTATTGTCATTGATTGTTCTAAGGAGCAAAAAGCCTCTTATGCACCATTTATGTTAGACAAAGAGGCGGATCATTGGTGGCTCATGACTAAGAGGCTTTTAGAGGATCAGGGGCCTATTGTTTTGAGACAGTTTAAGGAGGCGTTTTATAAGAAGTACTTTCCTGATACTGTTCGATGAAAAAAGGTGGGAGAGTTGTCCGTTTGGAACAAAGGGATTTGACAGTGGCCCAATGTGAGGCTAAGTTCTGGGAACTATCACGTTTGCCCTGATTGATTGCTCTGAGAGGAGGAAAAAGCATTAAAGTTTCGGGATGGACTAAAGCCTTATTTGAAGAATAAGATATCAATTACGAGTTGGGTGATTATTCGAGGTGGTAAGGCCAGGCCCTTATTGCGAGAGAAGGATAATGAAGAGCTTCACCAATATAGGGAACAACAAAGGAAGAGGAATAGGAGTGATGGTGCTCCACGGTAGCAGTACGAGAAAAGTCGGCTCGAGTGGAATCGAGCGATTTATTATCTTAATGGGAACTTGTTTAAGTTTGTGTATGGGGATAGTTGAGTGACATGTTAGTTGATAGTTCATATCCGTTTGAGTATTCTTAGCATTCTTTACAAAGGTATGTTAGATAAATAATTTCTTGATGACTAGTTAAAGTTCACTACATTCTTTTCCTTTGTATTGTTTGTTGGTTTAGTGAATATACTTTTATCAATATGAATTGTGATTTGAATTTGTCACTTCTATAGAACATGTCATTATGGACAATATGGTGGTTTGAAGTTCTTTGTGATTAGTGAAGGATATTGAATTGACTTATCTCCTTAAACATTAAGGTTTTTGTTTGATTTTGAGGATGAATTAAGGAGCTTACCTTTTATTTGATTGTTTGGGAAAATATTGTCTTTCCATATTCTTAGTTATCTTGAGTTTAGTTGAAGGGAAACATGTGGATAAATTGTTACTCATAAGCTATGCCTTGCAAGGTAGTTATTTGCTTAGAAATGTTTTTAAGTCTTTTAAGTCAATGTGATGAGTGATGAAAACAATTTGAAACTTGAAAGGATCTGATATTGTTATTAAAGTTTGAAGTTTCTTGGGATTTATTGATTACTACAAATAAATTATTAAGAGATCTCTAAGATTATCTTATATTTCCAGGCTGACATAGAAAGAAGTTAAGTTAGATTGGTCTTATAACTATGATGATAGCTTCACAAAGTTGAAGAGCAAATTAGTAGCAACTCTTATTTTGATTATTTCATTGGGTTCAAAAATATTAGTTTTGCATAATGATGTCTTTCATTAGGATTTATGTTGTGTTCTTATGCAACATGGAAAAATTGATATATACTTATAGACATTTGAAATTTTAAGATAGAGAAAACTACCTTATTATGATTTGAAGTTAGGTGAATGATTTTTACACTTAAGATATAAAGAACATTTTTTCTTTATTATGATCTACTCATAGATTATGAGAGTTTGAAGTCTTTGTCTTCTTAAAATGATTTTTTTAAACAAAATATAGATATTGTTTGTTCTTAGGACTATGATGACATTATTCGGTACTAATAAAATGAGAATCTTGTGATTTATGCCTTAAATAGGAAAATAATTGACTCCTTAAGGTATTTGGAGTTATCCCAAACAATTATTATATGATTTGAGATGTTTACAAGTCCGTATCCTTCCTTTGGATTTTAGAGTTCTTATGTTGAGCATTATAGTGCAACTAAACTTGTTTGGAGAATTAGATCTTATAAGGAATTATTTGAAACTAGTTGAACTTTTAGAACAATTGTTTTTGTGTTTAATAAGATAATAAGATCTTGAGGAAATTTGGGATTAGACTTAATGTCTTAAATAATGGAGACATAAGGAGACAACTTTTTGAAGGAGGTTTATTACTTTAAACTACGATCGACCCTAAAGGGATTTAAAAGTATAAATATTTAAGACAGAATTTTGATGGTCATATATGAAGTAAGGTATTACATTATTTGTGAATTTGGGTTTAATGTGATTGTATATGGAGGTTTACATCAAAGACCTAATAGTACTTTGCAACTACTTTATATCTCTAAATGAGTGTGGAAACTTATTACCATGGATTTTGTGATAAAGTTACCAAGAACCTTAGGGGGTAATAATGCGATTTGGGTGATTGTTGATCGGTTGACAAAGTCTGCTCACTTTTTGCCTATGAAAGTCAATTTTTCAATGGACCATTTAGCTTCTCTTTATGTTAAGGAGATTGTGAGGTTGCATGGAGTTCCTGTTTCTATAGTATCCGATAGAGATCCTCGTTTCACTTCTAGATTTTGGCATAGTTTACATAAAGCATTAGGTACTAAGTTGAGTTTAATCTTTCATCACTCTTGATGGCGATCTGAGAGAGGATAAGTCTTCTGAAGATTTGTTGAGAGGTTGTTCTTTGGACCTAAAAGGTAATTGGGATGATTATTTGCCTCTAGTGGAGTTTGCTTATAATAATAGCTTTCAAGCTACCATTGGGATGACACCTTTTGAGGGGTTGTATGGTAGGAAGTGTGATCTCTGTTTTGTTGGGATGGCGTGGGAGAAAGGAAGCTGGGAGCTGAACTTGTGCAATGGACGGAGTTGAAAAGATAGCCTTGATTAAGAAAGTGGCGCTCAAGAGAGTTGTATGTCACCCGACAGTCACGGAGAAGAGATTTGGAGTTTGAAGTGGGTGACCATATTTTCTTAAAAGTTTTGCCTATGAAGTCTGTGATGAGATTTGGGAGAAAAGGGAAACTCAATCCTCGATTTGTGATTAAGGTTGAAATATTAGAGATAGTAGGTACCTTAGGCGATATAGTGTATGCCCCCAGCTGCATCTAGTTTATAATGTGTTTTCATGTTTCGACGAGGAAATATGTTTTTGATGCTTCTCATGTTGTGGAGTTGGAGCCTATTCGGATTATGAGGGACTTGACCTATGAAGGAGTGCCGTTCAAATTGTGGATCTAACGATGGACCAGGTTTAACAATATATAATTACATGTCAGTTGGTAAAAGTCAATGGAGAGATCATAGTATGAGAGGCCACTTGGGGTCAGGAAGAAAAGATAGAAAGAGATGAGAGAAAAAGCATCCTTATTGTTTCAAGACTCAGGTATGTCAAGTTTAGAGGACTAAACTTTTATAAAGGAGGGGAGAATGTAACACCCAGGAATTTATATAAGTCTAAGTTAGGGAAAATAATAATGACAGGAATTTTTATAGGCCTACGTTATGAAAATAATAATGATAATTCAATTAGTAATTAATTAATTAATTTAATGAAAGAGGGGTAAAAAAGGTAATTTTCTTAATAGATACCCTAGGTATAAATTGGAGTAAGAAAAGAAAATCATTTCTATTCTTCTTTGAATTTCTCTCTAGCTGGTAGAATTCCAAAGGACGTACGACTTTCGGATCTAGGGTTTGAAGAACAAATTTCTCTAGGTAAGATCTTCCTTATTTTATTTTTCTAGATTTCTTTGATATAGATTCTTTAATTTTCTTTCAGTTAGATGAACCCTGAAGAAGTCAGATTTAGATTTCACTCTCGTTCTTTAAAAAAAAAAAAAAAAAAATGAAATAAAATAAGAATTGGTGGTGTCGTACTGAATTGCTTTGAGTATGAGAATGAAAAAGTAAAAGAAAAAAAAACATAAGTGGGAATTGTAAAGATGAACAGTAGTATATGGCAAGTAGGTTGAAAAGTCAAAATGATGTATTTGCATGATTTTGATTGGTATAAGTGAAAAGACAAAAGGGGAGTGTGGTAAAAAACCAAAAAGTTCTTGTTATGAAATAAGTCTTGAAAACTTAAGTATAAGAAATCTAGGAAATTCAATTCATGACGGATGCTTGAAAAAAAAAAGGAACAATGTTAGATATTCAAGATTTATTTCAAAAAAAAAAAAAACAAATATTTGAGTATAATTTTTAAAAGAAAATAATAATAAACAAATAAAATAAATTTGAAAAGGAAACTAAATTTTTATAAATATATGTATTTAATAAGTATTTAAGATATATGTATTTTGGCAGTAAATATTTTATTAAGAATATCAAATTATGAAGTTTTAGAATAAATAAGTAATGATAGGATTTCTTCTTTTAATGCAGAAAATATTTGTTGAAGTGAAATTGCTGATTAGATATTTGAAGCTTTGAGTACTCCTTTGAGGTAAGAGATATTCATGCAGATCTTTAAAAAGAAAATTGTTTGTTTTCACTTCATTTGAGGATGAAAATTGTTTTAACTGAATTATATATAACCTTGGTTTATGAAAAGTTTTACTTTTTTTTATTTATTTGATTATCCATGGATCAAAAAGTAGTTTTGTATGAAGGTATTTTTGAAATTTGTTCTGTTTACGAAAGAAAATGTGGAGATATGATGTTTTGTAATTTAAACTTTTGAATGAAATATTTGACTTTGGTTAGTTCGGCCTTGTCAACGGGAATAATAGTTGACCTTTACATTCCTTGGTAGCGAATGTAATTGATTTGAACCCCAGCCTCTAGGGGTTCCTGTTACAGGTTACTAGTACTAGTAGTATTTGGTTTCGTCCACCTTAAAAGGAACAATTTGCGGCTAGCCACCCATTTGAAAGTCCCACATCGCTGGGCACCATTTGATATTTGATGACTAGAGAAAAATATATTTGAAATGTATTTGATTTTGGACTTGATATGAAAGTGTTTGAATCGAAATTGTTTGGATCACATTTGATATGGCGATTTGAAATGGATGTGAGAATGTTTGAAGTAAATTTGTTAATGTTCAACTTATTTTGAATCAAAAGTTTTTTTATGAAAAACATCTCTATTTGTTATATGATTGAAAGCTTTTTTATCCATGAAAATATTAATATTTCTTATTGAGCTTAAAGCTCACTCACATTCGTTGACATATTTTCAGGATCATTAGGATTTGAGTCAAAGCTTTATATTTGGATCATGTTGAACTAATAAGTTCATGTTTATGTGAAATGTTGGGTTTTGAAAGTTAATTGAAGTCACTTGGATAATAACATTCGTTTTTATATTAGTACAAAGTCGGATGTAGCAGATCCCAAATATTGTTATATTCTGAACAGCTTTATATGACATTCATAATTGAGATTTGGATATTTAGAAGTAATTTTTGTTGGCAATTTTGAATTTGGAAAATTTATGAATTTAGAAAGTTGTGCATTTACTTTGAACAAGTGTTGGTAATTGGACAAAAATCTAGTTACAAGGAAGGTTAGTGTCGTTTCAGCCCCGAACCTTGAGTTGAAGGCTTGAGGTGTGAATTGATGAATCTTGCCTTAGGGTGGGTTTCGGGCGTGACGGTTCCAAATGACTTTGGGAAAAAGAGTTTATAGATGTCGAACTGAGTATCGTCGCTGGTTGAGCCTCTACGGATGTGCGAATTTCTCCGGAGCACTCGAGGATAAAGACGGAGCGTACACGATCATCGATGAAGCACGGTAGGACCGATATCTATTCATCTTGGCCTTCGAGCACCGCAGCGAAGCGTTAGTCCCTCGAATCCTTTTGGGCTGATGTAGAGCAACTTGGCATCGACATTAAAAAGAATGGATAACTTCAAGAGATTGAGGAGAGGATTCAGCAGGTAGAGAGAAATCTGATCGCATGGATTGTTTATAGATCTTTAGACGATGATGTGGTGTTGGAGAAGACAACCTTTGTTCAATGGTGAAGAGACCTCTCTCATGAGTGCAAATGTCGGAGATCGAGCATTGAGAAACTCATCGTTGAAAGGCTGCGGGGTATAAATCAAATCGAGCAGTCTTCCGTGCGGCGATTTTGCAGAACTACAAGATATAGTACTGAATTGAGGCCATTATTCACTTACCTAATAAGATGTGTGATATTTTCTTTCTTGAACGTGTGCAATGTTATTGTTATTCGAATCGTTATTGTAAAATCCGAGGCTTGGAGGCTCAATCCAGTTATAAAAATCTAGACGTTGAGTGCATTCTTTCTTTGATGTATATGAAAATCTTTGGTAGGCGTGAGTTACGCAGTGTAGGTTATGCAAATCCTTATATTTAGGAAATCCCTTCACTCAAGGGTATAACATGATTGTAGCCGTAAATATTGTAAAGACATAGAGTAACTTCCTAAAATAATTTTTTTTTATCTCTATATATTGTACTCTATTTTATGGAATGAAGAAGAGAAAAAAGGTATGTTTGACATGGTATCAAAGCAAGATCTTGGGCTCCCTGTTTACTAATCAGGCAAAGGTCAAATTTTTGCTTGGTCTCCATGGCTGACTCCTAAAAATCATTCTTGATAATTTAACATAAAAAATGACGGAGGTCTTGTCAAGGGTCGGACCTCTCCATGCCACGTCAACGATTCCCCGATGGTTCCAATCGACATCAAGTTGGATGAGCAACTTATGGATTATGATCCCGGGTTGTTGAGATGTTTATCTCGGAAAGAACAAGGCGGGATAAATCAATCAGAACTACCCCCAACCACTAGAAACCGACCCCTCCTTTCATAGATGGCGCACTGAGAATGCTATGGTGAAAGGCTGGTTGATCAACTCCATGGACCATTCCTTGGTTGTGAACTTTATTAGCTACCTAACGGCTAAGTAGGTATGGGATTCTGTTGCCACAACATACTTTGATGGAGCCCGGTACCTGCAGCGGTATACGAGCTCGGGCGTGAGCTCTTCTCCGAATGGAAACAAGCAGGCGAATCTATAGAAAAATATTATAACGAACTACAGGGTTTGTGGCGAGAGATCGATTTTTGTCGACCGAATCTAATGAAATGTTCAATTGACATACAAAGCTACAACTTACTGTTTGAAGGCAGTATATATTTTTCTCGACGGACTAGATGATCGATTGGATCATGTTCGGAGCGATGTTCTTCATCTGAAACCTTTCCCTTCAATTGAGCAGGCATATGCTCACATTCGAAGGGAAGATCTCCGACAATCTATGATGATATCCGGAGCAAAAGTAGTAACTAGTGGTGCTGTTATGGCCACCAAAGTGAGATAACGGTCACAAACTTTGCTAAAGTGCAGGTCTTCCTCACACGATCCAGTCGACTGATGGGAATAAGTGCACTCATTGTGGGAGTACAAAACATACCCGGGAGACTTGTTTCAAAGTACATGGCTACCTAGACTAGTGGCATGAATTAAAAGCTCGAAAGAAACGAGATGCACCTGCAACTGAAGACGTTAGAGGTCGAGTAGCAGTGGCCATGGCTGAATCTCAACTATCCCTTATTCCAATGGTAGAACCTTCGGTCTCAACCCCATATCAAGGTAATTGTGGTCAAGTTTTTTGCAACTCCACTTCTCAGAATGATGGTGCCTAGATTATCGACTCCGGAGCAACGGACCATATTGATTAGTACCTAAAAAGAGCTATTTTGAGTCCTATTTAAGATAGGTTTTGAGTGCTTTTGCATTACTAATCCTTATGAATTAAGCCGATTGACATGTGTGGAGTCCGTTTAGCACTCTTGATTTTGTGTCGAGGTTGTTTTAGCGGTTTTGCGGGTTTGACAGCCTTCATTTTAAGCAGCCGTATGGAGTCTTGATTCATGTGAATTCTCGGCGATTTCATAAAGCCGGGATGAAGAAATGTCTAGTGGAACTGAAGAAATGGAGGTTGAACTGATGCAGAAAGCAATGCAAGGAGTGCAGGATTTTCGCTATGGCATAGCGAAAATTTCGCAAGGATTGCGAAAATTTCGCAATTCTGAGGCCGTATCTGGTTTTATATGACTGGCAGTTGCTATCTTGGCGACATTTATATGATGGCGAATTCTATGCATAAAGCGAGAATTGGTTGCCTCGATTTTTGATTTCAAGCGACATAGTTTTGTGTAATTCCATTTTGCCCTAATGTAATCATATATTTTTGGTATTTTTGGTATTTACTTTACTCTTGTATGGTATATAAGCCACCTTATAACTTTGTAACCTAGCTTTCATTTCAAGCTTTCATTCACGCAACTTTTGTTTTTAGGTTTACAGTTTTCTCTCTTCTCTCTCTTCTTTCTCTCATTTCTTGGCGCAAACATCCTTTGAGGATGACAACTCAAGGGATGTTTGGTAAACCTCAAGCCTTGTGAAGAGGAGGGTTGCTAGGTTGGTTAATGGTGGTTTGCGGGTGGTCCTCGGTTTAAATGAAGCTTAGTCTTGCATTTATTGTTCCAAACTTCCAAACTAAGGTTTAAAATACTATTCATGTATTCCTTTTGGTCAATACATGTCATGCTTTAGGGTTGAGTGTATTCTTAATGGTAGATACAACGACATTCTTTATAGAATGCCATTCTGAACCCCTTTGAAATTAGGTTAAATGGTGCATTCTTCTTCTTTGGAACATTAAATGCTTTCAGTAAGTGTTTTAGGAGTGTTTTTAAGGGTTAGTTTTTAAAGTTAAACAAAGATCCGGTTTTGACGACTTACAACAACTGTCATTTACCCTAATGTGAGGAAATAACCGGGGACACCTATATAACCATTTTATCGAGCTAGTGACCCCGACCTTCAAGGTCTCCTTTCACACCTCATTTGAGCGTCGGTTACCTAGTTGAAGGATCAGGCACGGATTAACCTCATGAACCCGGGGACCTCCCCGGCACTCCAGCGGATATACTGAAACTTTTTCCTCGAAACAATCAATTAAAATCCATAGACGAACCCTTTACAATCCTTAACATATCTTTAGAAAATAATGCGAGTGAAGTGGTAAATTTTTTTTTGCTTTTCTTTTTCTTTCTTTTTCAAACATAGATTTTCGAGGAAAATCGGCGGAAGTTTCCCTACGTTTGTGGTTTTAATTTACAAAACCTGCGAAAACATTTAAAAACACTTCTAAATTTCAAATTTTCATTTAATATTAGGACTCCCCGTCCACAACCCAATCAAACCCAATAGACATACATATACATTTATTTACTTCAAATCATCAAAATATTCAAACCTTCTTCTATTCCATGCATATTTTTTTATCAAAAGATTTGGGCTTAAGACGGACTTAAGCCGACCGCCTACATCCCTCGTCCACTGAGGATCAAAGCCCACGTTGTTCCTTTTCAAAATTTATATATATACATATATACATGACAAAATATTCAACATATACAATATGCAAAGTACACTACGATGAAATCACGAGTCCGTCTCCCGATGGCTCGACTCCTTTGCTGAGGGGATGCTCTACCTGCGCACCTATCTCGGTTTTTGAAAATATTTTTGAAACATACGGAAAAGAATGAGCTAAAGGAGCCCAGTGAGTGTACATTTTCATTAAGATAACATTTTCAGTATATATCAAAGTAATAAATACTTATACAATTAAAATCAATTTATGCCTTAAACTTTCTTTCTTTCTTTATAATAAATATTTATACAATTAAAATCAATTTATGCCTTAAACATTTATGCCTTAAACTTTATTTCTTTCTTTATTTTCTTTCTTTCTGATGGAACCTAGGGGATAAACACACCGAACAGTTTCCGGTACTAACGGTGAGGGACATATCATTCCAGTCATAACCACTACGCTGTGGAGAAACTCACGCTTTGCATAGGGTTCCAGTCATAGTACTTTATCACGTATAAGGATATTACTCTAAACACCTATTTCCCTCCCTCAGTTAGTAACCTATAACTTTACCCTCTCTAAATCCTTACGCTTAAAGTACCTGAACTAATATGATCTCAGCGATCTGCTAGAGTTAGGTTAACCATCGGTGAAACATTTCTTCCATCATTTCTAAATCCCATTTAAACACTACTTTATTATTTATACGTGCTGCATCCTTTACACATTTTTAAACTTCCAAAATGTCTTAACACATGCATACATATATAATTTAATATACATATATTTATTGATGCAAGATAAAACATTTCCATATGCCTTAACATTTATATAAACATTTCCATGAAACTTTCAGTTTAACAGTGCATTCATTCACTTTAAAACTCAATTGTCAAAATATCATTTTACACTCCGCAGTTCACCGCTTCCAATCCCGCATGCTTCCTAGTCGAGTTCACATTTCCGTCAGATAGTCATTTTCACATTTTCAAGAAAATACAACTACACATTAACCATAAATTCCATTTAATCCACAATACACACTCATTCCCTATATTCTTATTCCTCTATGAATCCTATTTTGCTGGGGAATGGAATCGATGGCCGGATCATCGACTAAAGTTATGGCATTTTCATGCCCGACTAATTGATATGTAGATTACACTAGGGACCGGTTGTATTACTCATTTTCAGGGTCTTAACTTCATATTTGACATTATCTCTTTGTACTATTTTAAAGCTAAGGTGCTAAGGGTTCTTCTCCGATTGGAATCCACCCAAATCGAAACAAAAACTCGAGTTACGTCTAACACACATGAGGGCTAATCTATGTTCAAAAAGGTGAACCAGGAAATAAGCTTGCATAGCCCTTTGAGTGAATTTTAGGCCACTTATAATCAAATTTGATGATGCCTATTTCTGGATTTTGGTTCCTTGAAGTCTATTTTAATTAGCCAAAACGAATCACTCAATCGGATAAGAAATGAGCAAGTTATGCCATTAAATACGAAACACAGTCGAGAAATAAACGAGGAGCATCACATGTACCGGTACACCCCTGACCTGTACCGGTACATGTTGGCCCAAAATGACCAGAACCTAACATGTCCCGGTACATGTTCAAGGTGTCTTAGGTACATGTCAGAAAAGTGCCCAGTTGTGTGTTTGCTTCCATTTTTCCATATTTTTCCCATCGATTCAACTCTATAGTCCATATACACTTCAAAACCATTTCATATTCATCTTGACATCTCTTTTCTCAAATCCTCTTTCATACTTATCTTCTTTCAAAACCTTTCATGTTCTCTGATACCATTCTAATATGGGTTATGACCCATACTCCTTAAATATGATGATTGGTTAGGGTTTGTTCCTAAGCCTAACTCAGTGCTACTCGATTAACCCGAGTCAGCAAGAGAGGATTCTATAACTATCTTGTACCATATGGGGTTTTACCAACCCTATTTTCAAGAAATCCAAGGTTAGGATGCAATTCTATCAAAACCCTAGATTTGGAGACAAGCTATTAACCATACAAAGCCATAAAATTACATAGATCCATACTAAAGGTCATAGTTCCATACCTTTTGAACTTGGCTTTTCTTCTTCTTCTCTTCCTCTTCCTCTTTCCTCTTCCTCTTCTTCTCTCTTTTCCTCTTCTCTTCTCTCCCTCTCTACGTTTCTCTCTGTTGGAGACGAATTTGGTCTTCTCTTATCGTGTTTGGCCAAGTCGGAAACCCCATTTTTTTTCTTTCAACTTTCTCATTTGCATCTTGGTCCCCATTTCTCTCCTATTTCTATTCAACTTTCTCTAGTACCTTGAATCATAACTATACATTTACATTTCCTTACTTAACATTTCATATATTAACCCCTAGTCTTTCCCTTTTATGACCACTTAGGTCTCGAGTAGTAAATTACATATTTACCCTTGGCTTTATTATAAATTCCGGGTCTCTCGTTTTATAATTTCCTAATTTCATCTCCAGAATATTACAATGTAACACTTAGTGCTCGTATACGCCCCTACAGTATCATGTACTGTACACTCTCTCGGGAGATTACAAAATCCCCCCCACCTTAGAACATTTAGTCCTCAGTGAATAAGCTAAACTCAAAGAAAGGAAGGAAAATGCCTCATTCGGAGAAGTAATTGGGGTGTTACGGTCATCCCAGGCCTCTGGCTCCCGAGTAGCTTCCTCTACTGTATGACTCCTCCCACGATACCTTCACCGGCGGAATAGTCTTGTTGAGGCGGGAACTTGCTCGGCGATTAGGATGCGCACTAGTTCCTCTTCGTGCGTCAAATTTTTCTGTATTTCCCGCGGCTACTCTGTCAATGCATGTGAAAGTGCAGTATGTACTTCGCGAACATAGAAACATGGAAAACATCACGTGAATCTGATCGGTCGGATAACTCAATCGATATGCCACCTCCCCAATCCTCTCAACAATCCTGTATGGCCCAATATACCGTGGACTCAGCTTTCCACGTTTCCCAAATCTTAGTACGCCCTTCCATGAAATCCTCAAAAATACCATATCCCTACCTCGAGCTCCTAGGTCCCACTCGCGATTGTCGGCATAACTTTTCTGTCGGTTTTGTGCAATTTTCAGTCTATCCCTTATAACCTTGACCTTATCACAAGTCACTTGGACAATTTTCGGACCTACTAATTTCCTTTCACCTACCTCGTCCTAACAGACTGGAGTTCGACATTTCCGTCCATAAAGAGCCTCATAAGTACATACAATCTTGGCACGGAATGCTTCCATTGTGTATGCAAACTCCTGTCCCAGATGATGGATGTCCCGATTCCCTCTAAACTCCATAACACATGCCCTAAGCATATCTTCTAAAGTCTGTATAGTCCTCTAAGATTGGCCATCCGTCTGTGGATGAAAAGCCGTACTTAAATGTAGTCCCAGTGCCCAAGGGCATTATTAAACTAGGCAACGAAGTAAATTAAACACGGGACATCTACATGCGAAGCTGATAGGCGAAAAAATGCCATGCGATCGATGAATTTCTCTAATGTATAATTAGACGACTTACTCCCAGCAGATCACTATTCTGATAGGTAGGAAATGGGGTGATTTCGTCGGTCTGTCTATAATCACCCGTATCGTATCATGACCACTGCGACAACGTGGAAGTCTGCCACGAATCCATAGTGATTCTCTCATTTCCCTTTGAGGATGGGTAATTTGTAATAATCTACGAGGCTTACGATGTTCGAACTTTTACGCAATGACATGTGAGACATGCAGGCGAACTCACGCAATATCCCTCTTCCTTACCCTTCGCGAGTAGTGTTATTTAGGGTATCATACATCTTTGTGCGTCTTTGGATGCATAGCAAAGCGGAGAATGGGCTTCCTCCATAATCTCTCTCTCACATCACCTACATGCAATTTACACACAACCTCTCTCCATGACAACGGTACCATCCTCTCTCAATAACAAATCCCCTCGTTGCCCCGGACTACTTCCTCTCGGCTTCCTTTATGCGTATTGGATCCACGAGATCACGAGCTCTAATCCTGTCTATCAATCGGAGCGTACATGAAATGTGGCTGCGGTACTCTGGTGTGGGTTCATTTTAGGACCTTAATTCTGAACAGGGAAGATGCACGGTCCTCAAGTGCGATAGGGAACTCATGGGTCTCCTACTAAGAGCATCTACTACCACGTTCGCCTTTCCAAGATGATATTCAATAGTACATTCATAATCTTTAATCAGTTCAATCCATCTCCTCTGTCTCATATTCAGTTCCTTCTGCGTAAACAGATACTGCAAGCTCTTATGATCCGTAAAAATCCTACAAGGCACTCCATATAAGTAATGCCTCCATATGCAGTGGAAATACTACGGTGCTGGCTTTCAGTCGTGTGTAGGATAATTACATTCATGCTTAACTTCCAATTGCCTGAAAAGCATATGCAATCACTTTATTGCATTAATACCTGACCTAGGCCTTGCCTAAAAGGCATCCTGATACAACACGCAGAAAGCCATCACCTTACACGATGGAAGTGTAATCTCTTTGGAGGCGAGAGTCAATCTCGCGAGTTCATCGAAACTGTTGACAAGCCTCGACCATAAACGGTTCCTCTTTCCTTGTCAATCCTAGTCAAGGTACGACTATCTTGGAAAATCCTCAACGAACTTACGGTAATACCACCTTGAAACCAGGAAAACTCCTTATCTCTGTAACACTCGTAGGAGGTTTCAAATTCAATATAGCTTCGACCTTCTGCGGATCTACTGAGACCCCCTCTGCAGAAACTATGTGTCCCAAAAAGGCAACACTATCGAGCCGGCCCGACGCACTTGCGATCTTGGCATATAGCGATGTCCCACGATGTTTGCGGGAGCCTTTATCCTCAGTGCTATGCATGTTCTTCTCCACTGCCCGAATAGATCAATATATCGTCAATAAATACGATAACAAACTGATCTAAGTAAGGCCTAAAAATCCTGTTCATGAGATCCATAAAAGCGGTTGGGGCATTCGTAAGTCCAAATGGCATGACTAGAAACTCAAAATGCCTATACCGTGTTCTGAATGCTGTCTTGGGAACATCCTCATCATGAACTCTCAAGCGATGTTTGTCGGAATCCCGATCTTGGAGAATACCTTGCTCCTATGTGTGATCAAAGATCATCAATCCTCGGAAGAGGATACTGATTACGTATTGTTACCTTATCCAACTCTCTGTAATCAATACATAATCGCATGCTTTCGTCCTTTTTCTTCACAAATAAAACCGGTGCTCCCCAAGGAGACGTGCTCGGTCTGATGAACCCCTTGTTGACCATTTCTTCCATCTGTACCTTAAGTTCTTTCAATTCTGCGGAGGGGACGCTCTGCTGCACAGGCGCTCTCGAAATCGGTTCTATCCCAGGGGCTAACGATCACGAAAATCAATCTCTCTATCGGGGTAATCTGGAAGATCTAAATACGGAAACACATCAGGAAATTCTCGATTTGCAGAGTATCTTCCAGTCTCACATCATTCTCTCACTGGCTTATAGAAACTGATCTGGACTATATTTTCCAGACATCTTGACCATCATTACGGACATCATACTCGAGGACAATATCTACCCTTTACCCACAAAAAGTAATCTACGGTTCCTGTCCTGAGAACTTAGCTTCTTTCTGAAAAGCGATCCACTTGGGTGGCGTGATGTCGGGGTATAACAGGTCCATCCACTAATATTACATTGAAGTCTGGATGTCCAACAATACCAAATTAGCCATAAACTCATGGCCCTCAATAATCCTCTACTACCCATGTAATATCTCTGCTATAAGTGGGTCTCTATGGGAAGGGAAACTACCATACTACAATCTATGGGTTGTATCTCTATGTTCACTTGTGCAATAAATTTCGTAGAAATAAACGAGTGAGTAGCACCCGGATCTATCAAGACATAAGCATCACTATCAAAAACTTGGATAGTACCTGTCATGACCTCTGGTGCTACATCTGCCTCCTGTTGGGTGGCTAAAACCACAGCTGTGTTTGGTCGTCTCGTACATCTCTGGATATACGACCTCTACTCTTTAGTCCTCACGGTCTAGTAAATGTAGTGGGGCCTGCTGTAGCCCTCGACTCGACCACGACCTTTACCAACAGGCGCCTACATCTCAATACGTCACTCGATCCTTGCGAAGCTATCTGTTAGGCACTCTTTATTGAAATGTCCCATTGTCGCACTTAAACAACTGTTTATTACTTGATACGCACTAACCATAATGGTTCTCACAGGCACACTTTCGGCTGGACCCTTGGAGCTGCATGCTGACTGTTTGTAGAACTCTTTGCCAGGTCCTTTGTGTCTTTCCTCCTCTTGAGCTGCTACTAGAACCCCCTGAACCATGTCGGCCCACTCCGTTCACGTCATGGTAGGCGTGGCTGGGACTGACCATTGCTCCTCGACCCTATTTGCGACCTCACACACACAGCCGTCAGGTGTGGGCTCATGATCTGATTAGTCCTAATCATTTGGGTAAGACCTCTGACAAACCTCTTAGTCTTGAGCTTCATCATCACGATAAATGGAACATATCGTGAGCTCGGAAAAACTCCGCTCATGTGCATCACGAGAGAGTGTTCCACTGCTCTAGCTAAAGAACTCCTCGACCTTTGCATCATGCTTGTTTGGAACAAACTTATACGTAAACTCTTCCTTGAGCTGTGCGGGACCTCCCTGCGGGCATCACTGAACTTCCCTCCACCACTCTAGCGCTACGTCGTAGGAGGCGGGAAAAAGTGACCATCTTGCTCATCACGTACACTTCGTCACGATAGACCGGCTCATTTCCCTCTAACCATTAAGAAGCCTTTTCCGGGTCTCCCAATCCATCATAGTTCGTGCCTGGCTGCCCCTCTCACATAAAACTCACCGGCTCTCTGTTTGTCGTAATGCGTGGCTAAAGTGACCATCTTGCTCTAAGGTGTCTGTCCTCCACGACCTCGGGAGGCGGTGGCGGCTCTGTACGTAGTGGCTGCGAGGCATAGGGTCACTATGTCTTGTGTGTGTGTGTGGAGGAACATGCAGCGGACTCATCAACATGTTCCTCGGGTGGTGGTAATAATCCCTCGTGAGAAGTATCCTAGTGGCGTGTCGCCTACGACAGCCGCATTTTACGTGAATTCAAAAATTTAATATGTCATGTAATGCATATATGATTTTAAATCACATAAATAATTTATGTAATTTTAAAATAAAACAGTAAAACAATCATATGAAAATAGTACAAATCTTTGTACTCAAACATGGCTGTTTGCGTTGAAGGATCAGAGCGGATTAACCTCATGAACAGGGGACCTCCGCACTCAACGGATATAGAAACTTTTCCTCAAAACAATCAATTAAAATCCATGGAGCGAACCCCTTTACTATCCTTAACATATCTTTAGAAATAATGCGGAAGTGCAGTGGTAAATTTTTTTTTTCTTTTCTTTTCTTTCTTTTCAAACACTTAGATTTTTCAGAAAATCGGCCAGAGTTTCCTCTGTTTGTCGGACTTTCCCAAATTTACAAAAAACCTGCGAAAACATTTAAAAACACTTCTAAACTTCAAATTTTCATTTCATATTAGGACTCAGATCACGAATAATCAGAGCAATAGACATATACATTTTATTTACTTCAAATCATCAAAATATTCAAACCTTCTTACATTCCATGCATATTTTTTATCAAAAGATTTGGGCTTGGCCGGGACTTCGCGGAGCCACCTACGATTACCTCGTCACTTGAGGATCAAAACCCACGTAGTTCCTTTTCAAAATTTATATATATACATATATACATGACAAAATATTCAACATATACAATATCTGAAATTATATATATATACAATGAAATCCATGATCGTCTCACACATTAGCTCGACTCAGCATAGGATCAACACATAGCACCTATCTCGGTTCGAAAATGTTTTGAAACATCACGGAAAGAATGAGTAAAGAGGAGCCGGTGAGTGTACATTTTCATTAAGATGCATTACGTATATATCAAGTAATAAATACTTATACCAATTAAAATCAATTGATGCCATAAACTTTTCGGTCTTTCTTTATAATAAATATTTATACAATTAAAATCAATTTATGTAAATATTTATGCCTTAAACTTCTTTCTTTCTTTATTTTCTTTCTTTACGATGGAACCCGGGATAAACACAGAAACAGTTTAGGTACTAACGGTGAGGGCAGTCTCATTCAGTCTGCCACTACGTTGTGGAGAAACTCCGCTTTGCATAGGGTTCAGTCATAGTACTTTATCACGTGTAGGATATTACTCTAAACACCAGATTAGTAACCTATAACTACCTCTAAATCCTTACCGCTTAAAGTACCTCGTAGATATCGATCATACTTGATCATATAGGAGTTAGGGTAACCATCATTAAACCTTTCTTCAAAATACATTTCTAAATCCATTTAAACGCTTTACTTTATTATTTATACATTTATGCATCCTTTACACATTTTAAACTTCCATAATGTCTTAACACATGCATACATATATAAATTAATATACATATATATATATTGATGCAAGATAAAACATTTCCATATGCCTTAACATTTATATAAACATTTCCATGAAACTTTCAGTTTAACATTAAAACCATTCACTTTTAAAACTCAATTGTCAAAATATCATTTTTACACTCACAGTTCACCGCTCAATCCCGCATGCTTCCCGTCGAGTTCCCGTTTCCCGTCCGATAGTCCTTTTCACCTTTTTCAAGAAAACCCCAACTACACATTAACCATAAATTCCATTTAATCCACCATACACACTCATTCCTATATTCTTATTCCTCTATGAATCTATTTTACTTAGGAATTAGAATCAATCCAATCGAATCATCCCAACTAAAGTTATGTAGCATTTTCATGCCAACTAGTCAATAATACCAATTACACTAGGGGCGGTTGTGTATATTTTAAGATCTAGCTTCATATTTGACATTATCTATTTGTAATATTTTAAATCCTAAGGTGCTAAGGTTCTTCTCAATTGGAATCACCCAAATCGAGACAGAAACTCGATTCCGATCCTAAACACGAGTACAATCTATGTTCAAAAGCTAAACCAGGAATTGGCTTGCACATAGCCCCACTTTGAGTGAATTTTTAGGCCACTTATAATCAGAATTTGATGATGCCTATATCTGGATGATTGGTTCTCCTTGAAGTCTATTTTAATGAGCCACTTGAATCACTCAAATCGGATAAGAAATGAGCAAGTTATGGCTAAATAGAAAACAGAGCATCACATGTACCCGGTACACCTGATTTATCTGGGGTATGTTGGCTAAAATGACGAGGAACCTAACATGTACCGGTACATGTTCAAGGTGTACCGGTACATGTCACCGAAAAGTGCCCAGATTGTGTGTTTTGCTTCCATTTTTCCATATTTTTCCATCCAATTCAACTCTATAGTCCATATACACTTCAAAACCATTTCATATTCATCTGACATCTCTATTCTCAAATCCTCTTTCACTATTTATCTTCTTTCAAAACCTTTCCATAATTTCTCCCAATACCATTCTAATATGGGTTACTTATTGTATACTCAACCCAAATATGATGATTAGTTAGGGTTTGTTCCTAAACCACAACTTTCAATTACTCTCAATTAACCTTGAATCCAACTTAAAAGAGAGGATTCTATAACTATCTTGTACCATATGAGGTTTGCAACCCTATTTTTCAAGAAATCCAAGGTTAGGATGCAATTCTATCAAAACCCTAACTTTGGAGACAAGCTATTAACCATACAAAACCTTAAAATTACATAGATCGCTGTCACCAAGGTAAGCGAGTTGGCTCATTTTGGGCTTGGCTTTTCTTCTTTCTCTTCCTCTTCCCTCTTCCTCTTTACTCTTCTTCTACTTTTCCTCTTCTCTTCTCTCCTCTCTACGTTTCTCTCTATTTGGAATAGAATTTGGTCTTCTCTTATCCATGTTTGTTCATTTATCTTTGGCAGAGTGAAAAACCATTTTTTTCTTTCAACTTTCATTTTGCATCTTGGTCCCCCGTTTCTCTCTATTTCTATTCCAACTTTCTCTAAATGCCTTGAATTCATAACTTCTTCTATTTACATTTCTTTTAACATTTTTATATATTAACCCTAGTCTTTCCCTTTTATGACCACTAGGTCCTCGAGTAGTAAATTACATGTTACCCTTGGCTTTATTATTAATTCCAGGGTCTCGTTTTATAATTTCCTAATTTCATCTCTAATATTACAATGCATAACACTTAGTCTTTAGTATGCGCCCCTACGATATCATGTCTTATGCGCTCTCTCGGAATGGCGTTACATTATTGACACGACACACACTTTTTAATGCAAATCAAAAAATCCAAAAGAAAGCCTCACCATTTTGAACCATGATACAAATCATTGGATGAAAACCCATCCCCGTGTTCGACCCTAGACCACTATACTGCAGTAGCTTGACTACGGCAGTATGAGGAAAATAGGAAACAAATTTTGTTGATTCCGGATCACCCTACCGTGGCACGAATCAAATGGCGTCGTTGCCGGGGATGGTGCCAAACTACGAATGATGAGTTGATATGTACTTGTAATCCTCATTACAAGTATTGGTGACCTTTTAACCCTTTTTGAATTTCGTTTGTAAGAATTTCAAGTTTTTTACTCAATGATCTCTTGAGTGCATCTTTATTACTCTGATCATTTTATTTTGGCTAACACTGATCCTTTTTGGCAAGCCTTGTTTGTGTTCTTTGCTTTGTCTCATTTTGTATTCTGAGTGTTTATCACGACTTGGGATAGAGATTATATCGAGTGAAGCTTGCAAGGAAGTTGGTCCAAGTTAAGGCAAGGAATTGTGAAATCGTGTGCACGATTGATCGAGATGGATCAGCACGAGGAACATCAAAGTCGACCAAGGCACTCCAATGAATCCAACGATACAAATCAATGAGGGACCATACACCACTCTGCAAGTGAGTGCTCTTCACGCATCATACCACATTGAGGAAGTAGCGGTGAGGTTCTTTGGTCCTTTGCTTCCCCGTTTCATGGTATGGAGAATGAAAATCCATACGCCCCCACATCACGGGATTTTGAGGAAGTGTGCATAACTTTTAAGGAAGGTGCAATTGATATGGATTTGTTGAAGTTGAAGGCATTTCCATTGACCCTCAAGGACAAAGCCAAAATATGGCTTAATTCACTGAGACCAAGGACCATTCGAAGCTGGGCAAAGCTGCAGGCAGAATTCTTAAAAAAAATTCTTCAGTGCTCATAAGACCAACAATTTGAAGAGGCAAATCTACATGTTTGCTGCCCATGACAATGAGAGGTTCTATCAGTGCTAGGAGAGGTTCATGGAGACCATCAATTTTGTTCACATCATGGTTTCGACACTTGGATGCTTGTAAACCACTTCTATGGTGGTATGTCTCCAGCCATGAAGCAACTTTTGGAAACAATGTGTGGAGGGGACTTCCTGAGCAAGCACCCAGATGAAGCCATGGATTTTTAAATTATGTGGCTGAAACTTCCAAGAGTTAGGATAGGCAAACCCAGGGAGGTAAGAAAATGAGGACCTTGACCCACGAGGAGGAATTTATGCACTTTAGAGACATGGAAATGAAGAGCCATGACCACTTTGACCCGAAGGTTGGAGGGTGGAAATGAGAATCGGCATGAAGTCGCGGAGTAGATAGTGCTTGCATCTCATCCATCTGTTTTAATTGTCGATCAAATAGCCACCACATGGGGAGCAAGCATCCCGATAATTCCTTGATGGGAGCTTGATGCGAGAGCATGCCCTTTATCTTGATTAATATAAGCCTTTTTACAGTATATATAGTAACACCTATAACTTATTGAAGAAATCATCAAACCTTTCATGGAAGCCAAAACCCCTGCGCTTATGCCCCTCGGGAGCCGGCAGGTTTGTAGCTCCCTTGGCCTGTGGCGGCAACCTCCTTTATGCTTCTCTGATGGCTTGAGGCAATTGTGAATTTAAGCAAAGTGGTAGGCACGTTTGTAAAGGAACAAAAGGTGCTGAATACCCAAACCAATCAGAAAATTGAAAGAGTAGATAGCTCACTCAACAAGAAGATAGACAACATGCATTATGAATTGCAAAGTTCCATTACGGGTTATGCAGCGGCGGCAGAACTACGAAAAATTTCCTTCCCGGACACGGCCAAAACCTAGGGAGTACACTAAATAAGAGCTCCTTGATGATCAAAATGCGAGAATTGATGAAGTCAAAGCAGTAGTGACTTTGAGAAGTGGTAAAGGCGAAGGCCAGCGGTCAACCTGACAGCGCTCAGCGATAGTTGATCCGTCAGAGGAAGAACAATCAGCAAAAAGGGAAGAGGTGAAGCCCAATGTACCTTCTCCTTTCCCACTAGCACTTCGGAAAAAGAAAAATTCAGTCAACCAAACTGAAATTTTAGAGGTGTTACAACAAGTGAAAGTTAACATTCCTCTTCTTGACATGATCAAACAAGTCCCCACATATGCAAAATTTTTGAAGGACTTATGTACAGTAAAAAGAGGCCTCAATGTGAACAAGAAGGCCTTTTTGACTAAGCAAGTGAGTGCTATCATTGAATGAAAAACTCCTGTGAAATATAAGGACCCAGGATGTCCTACAATCTAAGTTAATATTGGAGGCTTCAGTGTAGAAAAAGCACTATTAGACTTGGGAGCTAGTGTAAACCTACTGCCATATTCCATGTACAAGCAGCTTGGTTTGGGAGAACTAAAGCCCACTTCCATCACATTGTCTTTAGCCGATAGGTCTATTAAAATATCGAAGGGGACCATTGAGGATGTTTTAATACAAGTGGACCAATTCTACTATCTAGTGGATTTTGTCGTACTTAACAGGCGGTTGCGGTAGAGACGATCATGCTGCTATCATATTGGGAAGGCCATTCTTAGATTGCCGAATTCCATAATAAGCTATAGGAATGGGGTTATCTGCAGATTCACATTTGGGAATATGACTTTAGAACTCAATATCTTCCGACCCAGGCAAGGCATAGCAGCTCCCCGTGGCATTGCGAGTATAATGATGCAATTCTTGAAGAAAGCAGGCCCGATGGCGACAAGTGCAAGATGTGTTAACCCTGGAGTTATCTGAGTGCCTTGTAGAGCAACAAGAACCTCAATGCATGAGCTTAGTGCGGGGAGTGGAGAAAACAGAAATTCACTATTGATGGTGATGAACCAAAGGAACCTCAACGATTTGGAAGCTCGAAGCTTCCCTGGGACAGGGTGAAATAGACTCTTTGGAAGAAAGCGGTGATGTCCGATTGTGATATCATCGCTGCGACCCTTCACGGGAGCATAACCTCTTTGCTTTTACTCCTCGAAGGAACAAGCAAGCTTTGGGGTGGAAAATTTCGATTTAAAGGCATAAACCCAACAATGCACTCACCACATTTATTTAGAAGAATCTAAAGTGTTGGGCGACCACGAGAGGTGGATCCTCACTTACGGAGGTAGTTCGCATTGAAGTCCTGAAATTACTCTAGGCCGGTATCATTTACCCCATATCGATGGCGGCTTGGGTAAGCCCAACCAGTGGTGCCCGAAGTCGAAGTGACAAGCGTGAAAAATGAAAAGGCGGAATTGTCTGACTACTACGGTTGGAGGTGTGCATAGATTATAGGGGCTCAATGAAGTAACGAAAGATCACTCCCATTGCCCTTCATTGATCGGCTTCTTGAGAGAGTTTGGTTACCCATTTGTGCTTTTGGATGGGTATTCGAGGTACTCAAATAGGGGTGCACAGAGGATCAAGAAAAGACCACCTTTACTTATCTATTTGGCACCTATGCTTACAGGAGGATGCCTTTTGGTCTTTGCAACGCCCCTGCCACTTTTCAGAGATATATGCTTAGTATGTTTAGCGATTTGGTGGAGCGCATAATTGAAGTATACATGGATGATATCACTGTATATGGAGGCAATTTTGAAGAATTTCTAACTAATCTTGAGGCTATCCTGCAGAGGTGCATAGAAAAGAACCCTGTGCTTAATTGGGAGAAATGCCATTTTATGGTGAACCAAGGAATTGTACTGGGGCATATTATTTCCAGTAGGGGAATAGAAGTTGACAAAGCAAAAATTGAACTTATTTCCAAACTGCCATCTCCAACAAATGTAAAAACAGTTAGGCAATTCCTTGGTAAATGCAGGCTACGAAGATTCATCAAGGACTTCTCGAAGATTGCTAAACCCCTTTATAAGCTCTTGGAGAAAGATGCTAAATTTGTTTGGGAAAAAGAATGTCAGGAGAGCTTTGAAGAGCTGAAGTCCCATTTGACCACTCCACCAATAGTACGGGCACCCAATTGGCAGTTGCCTTTTGAGGTGATGTGTGATCTGAAGTGATCTTGCTATTGGGCCGATTCTTGGCCAAAGAGAAGATGAAAACCTCGTAACAATCCTATTATGCTGGCAAAACCTTGAATGAAACACAAAGAAACTATACTACTACGAGAGAAGGGGTATTACTTGATGGTCTCGCCTTAGACAAATTTCGAGCATGCCAGTTGGGTCCGATATAGTCATTTACAGTTCATTCCGCTTTGAAATGCCTCACGACCAAGCAAAATGCTAGAGAGCTTATCAGATGATTCTTCTGCGGGAATTTAACTTGCAAATTAAAGACAAAAAAGGTAGAGAATGTGGTGAATCATCTTTCCAAAGATTAACAATAGCCCATGACACTCATAGCCCACCGCTATTGATGAACACAAAAGATCTTTAATGCATCGGAAAAAAGCTCCACGGCCTTGCTCTGACTGCCGATTTTCTCACAACAAGAGAAATCCCATCTGATTGGAAGGAACAGGATAGGAAGTACTTTTTGGAAAAGATCCATTCCTATTATTGGGAAGAGCCCTTCTTGTTTAAATATTGTGCAGATCAGATAATCAGAAAGTGTGTGCGAGGAAGAGCAATGAGAGGTCGAGCCCACTTGCCACGAGTGCACGTGGTGGTCACTTTGCTCCCGAGAGACGGCAATGAAGGTCTTTGCCGGTCCCGGTTTCTCTGCAGCCTTCCTTGTTTAAAGAAGCACACCAAATGTGTCGAGTGTGTGATAGATGCACCAAGACTCGGGAAATTGTCTCGTAGTCGTATGATGCCCCGAACCCGATTTTAGTGGTGAGCTATTTATTTGATGTTTGGGGTATCGATTTCATGGGACCTTTTCCCACGTCTTTTGGTCATACGTACATATTGGTGGGGAGTAGACTATGTGTCCCAGTGGTTGGGGCAATCTGTCAAACCAGCGACCACGGGGTGGTGCTCAAGTTCTTGAAAGAAAACATCTTTTCTAGGTTCGAGTACGAAAGCCATTATTAGTGATGGGGGTTCACATTTACGTAACAAACCTTTTAGAAAACCTCCTTTGTAGCTAAATATGGTGTGAAACCGCAGTGGCCACCTTACCATCCTCAAACAAGTGGTCAAGTAGAACTTGCTAACAAGGAGATTAAGACCATTCTAATGAAGGTGAGTGAACAACGATAGAAAAGATTGGTCCATGTGGCCCTTGATTCACTTTGTGGGCTACGAGACGACTTTCAAAACAATTCTTGGAATGTCCCCTTATCAGTTGGTCTATGGAAAGGCATGTCACCTTCTAGTGGAGATTGAATATAAAGCATGGTGGGCGATCAAGAAGCTGAACATGGATACAGAAATGAAGTAGGTCGAAAGATTCCTTGATCTGTGGATTAAATAAGTATTTTCTTGATTTCGAATTACCAAAGAAATATCAAAAAATGGCATGATCAAATGATAGCGGCAAGAATTTCAATAAGGGGACCAAGTCCTCCTGTATGATTCCAAACTCCATCTATTTCAGGGCAAGCTCAAGTCGCGATGGGCCGGGTCCATTCATAGTTCGCGGGCACACCCGATGGTTCGATGAACCTACTCGATCAGTGATAATAGGGTGATCAAAGTTAATGGACGAGAGGGTGAAGCCTATGTTGTGCGACGAACCCGTCGAGGAGGAAGTCTTCATGGACCACCTTGAGGCCCACAGGCCACACATTTAAGGGTGGCTCCTGCTTTGTATCAGAAGCCACTAATTTAATTGCTTAATTTTGATTAAGTTTCTTTTTGTTTAAAAATTTTTTTGTAGTAATCAGTGTTTGGCATTTTGTTTTACTTTGTGTTAATAGGCTCTTGACATCATTATACAAACGGCACCTCGCTTGGTGGGGATGATCCTTCTCCTGCCACCATGATTGAGGAGGTACCATTCCATCCTCTAGCTTTTTCATTCCTATCGGGTCAGTCAGAGGTAATTTTCATATTTTTAGAATTTAGTTTTAAGTTGCTCATTGCCACGCAATACCCAAATTCGTTTTTCTTTAATTTTGAGATTGCTTTTTGTGCCTATATTTTTGTGTTTCTACTCTTGCCTTCTGTTGAAGAATTGAAGCCCTATATGCTACCATAATGTTAGAACAATTCCATGCATGATTAAGTTTTTGGTCGACTGAAGTTCCAATGCATTCAACCTGGTACATCCCCCTTTAGCTAATCACACACATTGCACATCAGTTTTTATCAATAGGTTGAGAAGCTATATACCTCTTTTCACTACCATAGGCCTTAGATACGTGACTTGCAATAGGTTTGTGTTGCCCACAAGAAGACCAATGTAGTCTTCCATATGAAAGAAAGAAAAAGCAAAAAGAAAAGAAGAAAGAAAGAAAGAGATATGAAAGTCGAAGTGACACTTCGCCTTGAAACCAGGCAGTCAGAGGGGTTTATATTGAAAGCCTTTAAAGCCACATTGCCCTAAACCTTAATTGATTTGGGAGTCATCGACTTAGTGTTCGCTACCCGGGTGGATGGGTGGAATTTAAGCGGGTTGTAGGTGCTTAATTCTGTTGAAACCAGAATCACGGGGTGAAGCACAGTAGAGTTTGTGGTCGATTGATCCCTTTTGGCTTGTTGCCTAAACCTTAATTGGTTGAGACCTTAGGTTGGTACGGACTTTGGTGAAGTCGAGTTTCGACGTACCTCTGATACAAATCAAATGAAATAAGAGTGTAACTAAGTCTATTTAGGTTGGTCAGCGGTTTCAAGGTCAGGAGGCGTGGCCGGTTGGGGGGAGGGAATAGCTTTGCAACTTATTGGTTCAAACTGGTTACCTTAAGAACACTTAGATTTTGGTGGATGTTTAGGTTGACTTCTTTGGAATTGATGTTGCCCTCAAACTTGGTCCTATATGGCAATTGTTCTCTCATGATGGTATTTGTACAGAGTCTAAGTTTTTCATACTAAAGGTAAGCCTCACTTGTACACATTTTTTGGACAGCATACACTTTTTGCAAAAGCACAGCATGCATACCTTGATTGTTTTTAGCATTGCTAAGGGACTAGCAACATGTCGGTTCGGGGGTGTGATTAGTACCCAAAAGTCTTATTTTGAATCTATTTAGATAGGTTTTGAGTGCTTTTTGCGTACTAATCATATGAATTAAGCCGATTGACATGTGCAGGTTCGTTTAGCACTACTGATTTTGTTTCGAGGTTGTTTTTAGCAGTTTTGCAGGTTTTGGGAACCTCGGCCTTCATTCAACGCTTCGTATGCGTGTTGATTCATGGGGCCGGCGATTTCATCAAGTCGGGATAAAGAAATGTCAAGTGGAACTGAAGAAATGGAGGCTGAACTGATGCAGAAGACAATGCAGGGAGTGTAGGATTTTCGTTATGGCATAGCGAAAATTTCGCAAGGATCGCGAAAATTTCGCAACCATAGCAAAAATTTCGCAATCCTGAAATTTAATATACGAGTTTTTCGCTATGATAAGCCGAAATTTCGCTATCATATAGCGAAAATTGTATGCATAGCGAAAATTTCAATTTTAAGCTATACCTCATATTTTCGCTATGATGCGAAATTCTGTATACATAGCGAGGGAATTGGTTGCCCTACGATTTTGATCAACGACCTCGTTTTGTGTAATTCCCATTTACCCCTAATGGAATCATATATTTTGGTATTTTTGTATTTCACACCTCTTATAATAAACGCTGCTGTTACATATAACTTTGTAACCCTAACTTTCATTGAGCTTTCATTCACGCGGCACGTTTTTAGGTTTACGGTTTTCTCTCTTCTCTCTCTTCTTTCTCTCATTTTCTTGGGCACCAAACACCCCCTTTGAGGATGACAACTCAAGGGATGTTTGGCTAAACATAAAACTGCCAGGAGGACGCCATGTTGATTAAGTAATTGGTTTGCGAGGTGGTCCCTCGATTTTAAATGAAGCAGTCTTGCATTTATTGTTCCAAACTTTTTCCAAACTAGGGTTTAATGCTATTTAATGTGTTTCTTTTGGTCAATACTTGTCGTACTTTTGAGTTAGTTAACATTCTTAATAGGTAGATACAGACATTCTTTAGATGCCATTCTGACAGAAATTAGGTTAAATGGTGCATTCTTCAAACTGCTGGAACATTAAATGCTCAGTAAGTGTTTTGGCTCAAATAGAAGTGTTTTTAAGGGTTGGTTTTTAAAGTTAAACAAAGATCCGGTTTTGGCAATGATTATATGTCATTTGCCCTAATGCGAGGAAATAACCCGAGGACACCTATATAACCCCATTTATCAAGCCCAAGCCTTCAAGGTCTCCCTTTCACACCTTTATTTGTTTCGAGTTACCACTAGTGACCACTAACACCCACACTTTTTAATCTGAATCAAAAATCAAAAGAAAGCCTCACCATTTTGAACCATGATACAAATCATTTGTAGGATGAAAACCCATCCAGTGTTCGGCCTAGACCACTATGCTGCGGTAAGCTACGACCGGTAGGAGGAAAATAGGAAACAAATTTTGTTGATTAGGATCACCCTCACCAGTGGCACGAATCACTTATGACATTTGACTCAAATGACTTCTCTAACACAACTCTCCACGGGAGGACTTGCATAATGCTAATGGGGCAACCTACTAGTCACGGGGTTAGAGCCCAGTGCCATTGTCTCCCTCTCTCTTTCTTTAGCTCACACTTCTTGTTCCATCTCTCGACAAGTTGATGTTTGTGAGTCGAGTCACTAAAGAGCTTAATTGTGTGTTGTCTTTGATCTACTCACACTTTTATCTTCTTGGGATATTCTCGTAAGGACATTATTGGGCGTGGTACTAAGAGGGGGGGACTATACTACTTAGATGATTTCAGCCCAGGCAAAGCACATCACACGCACCATCGGACTATGTAGCCCTGAGCAGTTGGCTATGGCATGAAACTTAGGGCCTGCCCATCATTTAACCTCCTCGGCATCTATTCCCATCATTATTTTCCCGTCTGCAGAATGTGGACTTTAAATGTGATACATGTATCAAGGATAAAAGCCAGCCCAGTCTCTCTTATCGGGTTAGCTTAAATAAGACTAATACTCCGTTTGCATTGATACACTGTGTGGGGGCCCGAGTCCCAAATAACTACTCCCTCTGGTCACCGTTGGTTTGTAATTTTTGTCGACGATTGTACTCGAATGACATGGCTCTATCAGCTAAAAACCAAAGAAGAAGTTTTCACCATTTTTCAAGCATTTCATGCCATGGTTCAAACTCAATGCACTTCATAGATAAAAATTCTTCGTTCTGATAATGGTGGAGAATTCACCAATCGAAGATTTCAGGCCTATTTCAACAACATGGCCTCCTCCATGAGACCTCATGCTCAACCTCAACAAACCAGATCAGGAAGGTGGCATATTACGGAAACATCCCTACTCTTCTCCTCTCGGCGCACATGTCTTGGGTTGCCATTAGGGGATCTTGCCAGCTCTTGCCTTTGTTCCTAATCAATCGTATACTAGCTAAAATTTTGCTAAGAGCCCTTACAAATCCTCCTCTACCCATATATCCCTTCCTTCGCTTGTGGGTAACCCTCCTAGAATTTTCAGGTGTGTTGCTTTTGTCGATCTCCACAAGAATCAACGTACCAAACTAGACCCATGTGCCATTCGATGCTTGTTTTTGGGCTATGGTTTACATAAAAAAGGCTTCAGGTGCTATGACCCCAATACCCACCGAACCTATATCACCATGGATGTTACATTTCTTGAGTCCGAGAATTTTTACCCTTCACCTGTACCCAATTCTCCTCTTCAGGGGGAGACTCAAGTAGAAGTGTCAAATTGGTTGATGGCTAATGGAACTGGAAATAGAGAGGTTGAGCAGCATGATGCACCACCAGAGAGTGAACATATCAAATTGAGAAATGAAGTCGCAAATGAAGAACTGAAAAATACAAAGTATCCTCAATCCCCTCACTCCTCCGTACCCGAAGGCCCTCCCCCTTCTGAGAATGTCCCTGAGGTAAGTACTCCTACTGCACCTTTACATGCTAATATCTTGGATTCTTCTACTGGTTATGTGTTGCCTTTTAGACATAATCATGGGAAACCATCGAACAGATATATCGGATTGAAGAAGAAAAGAAAATCAAGTACCCGGTGAAAATTATGTATCTACTGAGTGCATCCCGGCCGCTCAAGACTTTCACTCAAACACTATTCTCCAGCCATATTCCCAATACTATTGAGGAAGTGTTATCTGATCCAAAGTGGGTGCAAGCAATGCAAGAAGAAGTAGAAGCCTTAAAGAAAAAACAATACTTGGAGGTTAGTCCCATTACCAAAAGGGAAAAAAATAGTGGGATGCAGATGGGTGTTCTCTATAAAATACAAGGCTGATGGATCAATTGACCGATACAAGGCGAGGCTTGTAGCGAAGGGGTTTACCCAAACGCATGGCATAGACTACTCAGAAACCTTCTCACCAGTAGCTAAATTGAATACTGTTAGGGTCTTACTATCTCTTGCGACAAATTTGGGCAGCCCTTTACATCGACTTGACGTAAAGAATGCTTTCCTTCCACGACAACCTTGACTGAGGAGGTATACATGGAGGTTCGGCGGGAGTATCTGAGGATCGATTGAGACCAAAATTGTTTGTAAATTGGAGAGGGTGTTGTATGGACTAAAACAATCACCACGAGTGTGATTTGGACGATTTAGTTCAGCTATGAGGAAGTATGGCTATTGCCAAAGTAACTTGAATCATACTCTTTTCTTGAAACATCGCCAAAGCAAGGTGACAACATTAATAGTCTATGTGGATGATATGATAATTACAGGGGATGATGCTGAGGAGATATCGAGGTTACAAGAACAATTGTCATAATTTGACGAAACGCATTGGGAGGGCTCAAGTATTTTCTAGGAATAGAGGTGGCGAGGTCAAAAGCGGGCATACTCCTCTCTCAATGGAAATATGTACTGGACTTATTGACGGAAGTAGGATTACTAGAGTGTAAACCTGTGGATAAGCTAATTGTGCAGAACCATAGGCTTGGGAAATATTCGGACCAGGTGCCAGTAGATGGGTGAGGTATCAGGCCCCAGTGGGAAGCTCATTTACTTATTTCACACTCGTCCAGTAGGACATTGCTTGCAGCGTAAGTGTGGTAAGCCAATTGTTATGCATAATTGAGAGTGAAGACCATATAGATTCACCGTGTCGAATTCTCCGCTATCTAAAGTCATCACCAAGGAAAGCACTACTGTTCTCCAAGAACGCCCATTTGAATATTGAAGGGCACACAGATGCGGATTGGGCCGGGAACATCTTGGATAGAAAGTCTACCTCAAGCTACTTTACATTCGTGGGAGGAAACTTAGTTACATGGAGGAGTAAAAAGCAAAAGGTAGTGGCATTGTCCATCGCTGAAGTTGATTTTCGAGGCATGGCGAAAGGATTGTGTGAGCTTCTTTGGCTTAGAAATTTGTTAACGGTCGGTTTTCCCCCTCGTTCTGCAATGAATTTGATACAATGATAACAAAATTTGCCATTGACATACCTCTGGCAATTCAACATGACCGCATAAAACATGTGAGTGAACCGACATTTCATCGCTACATAACACGGAAGAGATTGACTTCAATTCCACTTTTGTTAAATCTGAAGATCGGTTGGCATTACTCTGCTACGAGCAATTTCGATGAAACACAATGACTCACTTGACAAGTTAGGTGTTATAGATATCTACAAACTTGAGGGGAGTGTTGGCGTGAGTTCTGCAATTAGCCAGTTATGGAAATCGTATATTTAGGAAATCCCTTCACTAAAGGGTACAACATGATTGTAATATAGACATAGAGTAACTTCACCAAAATATTTTTTTTATCTCTATATATTGTACTACATTTTATGGAATGAAGAAGAGAAAAAAATTATGTTTAACAAATACTTGCTGACAAAGACGAAGTCACGATTAAGGGTGTAATCGAGTAGGGTCAATACAAAATCAAACTTTCAGGCGCCAATTTAGTTAACATAGCAAAACTCTGAGGATCATTAGATCAGTTTTTCAAATGTTGAAACTAGTCGAAAAATAATCGAGCTAATCCGAACTCAGGCTCGACAAACAGTCGGTAAAAATTAACTGAGTAAATACTATGACATAGGGCTAGGTATTTTGTTTGAAATATGGCGTTATAGACAGTATAGAATAGATGAGGAGCCTTGCTCATTGAAAATTTGAAGCTCGACCAAGTTTTTTTTAGATGTTTGAAACTCGACTCGAAAGCTCGAATACCCTCATTTTGCAAAACTTGACTCAATTCAACTCGAATAAATTAAAGAGATCTAAGATTTTTATATTATTTATATAATGATGGTATAAATGTGATTTGTCTGAAATAATAAAACAACAAAAGCAATTAAGTTCATGAGCAAATCGAATCGGGTATTGTATCTCGAACTTGATAAGCCATAGCTCAACTCGATTAATTTCAAATCGAATTAGTATTTCTGGTCGAACTTCGAGGTAGATTGACTCATTTACACCCTAATTCACAATTAAACCATATTAATTCCTTCAAGTTATTGAATTAATCATGTTTGACGAAAGAATAAGCAAGCATCATATTCGTGGTCCCTACCAGCCACCATCACACATTACGAGTAGAGATGTGCCTTTGAGGAAAAATGAAGGCAACTACAAAATAGCATAGACTTTTCCTAAGACCTCCATTGACCCCATCAGAAAAGTAAGCCTTCATGAGACTTTTGCAAAATGCTTGGCTGAAGGTGATAAAAATCAAATTTGAGAGAATTATGCTTCATTTTTTGGTAAGGTATGACAGAGTTTGATGTTTTGACTCAAATCAGTGAGTAAGAGTAAGCGCATTAGAAAATTATGATCTCTTTTCTCCTCTTTCATTTAAAAAAGGAATTATGACACAAAGGTTGAGAAATATTCACAAGAATTTAGTGTACTTTTATGAAACATCTCTTACAAAACCTTTAAAATTGTGAAATATGATTTACCCAATTAAGTATCTTTTAGGAAGAATAGTTTTAACAACACAGGAATTGTACAACAGCTAAATATTATTTGCTATGAAACTAAAGCATTAGACTGGTTTAATACTAGAGCCAAGAGTAAATTGGTAAATTTACCACTTGATGACCCTTGGATCATTAATGAGAAAGTCTAGTGGTCAATTTATAAGATTGGGAATGTGGTATGAAAATAGAAAAGAGTTAATGAAAACTAAATTGCTATTAGTGAAACTTCAAAGTCAAAAATGGGTATAAGACTAAAACTAGTCTAGCGAGGATGGTTCTCATTTTGCTCAAATAGAGTTAGGGCAAAAGCGTGAAGAAAGAGAAGGAGAAAGAGGAAGAAGAAGAAGAAGAAGAAGAAGGAGAAAGGGAAGAGAAGGAAAAGGAGATTGAGCCCAAAAAGGTAAGGGTTTTGGTTTTGATTCATATCAAAATGGTTCTTTTTCTAGGAGGTTTTGGTTGGGGAACTTCTCCTAACCCTAGATTGAAGGATATCAGGTGTTGTTAAACCCCTAAATCATGGTTATTTGTGTAAGGATTTGAGGAGATTTTGTATAGAGGGGTATGATTCATGGATTTCTCTCTTTTTGAAAGCTAGGGTTTCATCCTAACCTTAGATTGGTTGAGTGATGGGTTGGCAAAACCCTAGATTCTTGTTTAAGATGTGTTTTGGAAGATGTTTTGGGTTGAATAGAGTGGCTTTGATGTGTGTTTTTGAGTGTTAAGGAGGTTGATTTGGTTGGAAACTTATGGAAAAAATGGGAAAATCTGTCAAGTCTGGGCACATTTCAAATTTTGATTTTACCTGTGCTTAACCTGGTGTTAGTATTTTTGGCTTGCTGGCTTGGTCATTACACTCCAGTGGAGTGATTCAAGTGGCTGTGTAAACTAGACTTCAAGGAGCACAAATAACCCTAAAATGTGTGTCCAAATTCGTAACCCATTGGACCCCAAAATTCATTCAAAGTAGGGTTATGTTGTTTATGACATATCTCGAGTTTGGTGCTCTGAATTTGGTGATTCAAGTTGGAAAAGAACCCTTAGTACCTTATCTTCAAATGAGTAATATGGAGATAGGAATACAAGAGGTGTTTTGTGTTGAGTGTGTTTGTGTAACCTTAAGGGTGTTAAATGTTGATCCTAGTAAGTGTAAGAGAGAGTGCACTTGGGGGATCAATGTTTATGTGGGAAGGTATAAGAATATATGTGAGTCGAGTGGTGATAAAGTAATAGACCACTTGAGTAATTTTTATGTGACACGGATTGTGAGAGGCTAAGGAATCTTATGACTTATTATTTGCAGATCCTTTGGAGTAGCCTTGGGTTTTGACTTCATTAGGAGACTTGCGGATTTTTGAATCAAAGGAAGGTAGGAGATCTTATAACCTTCTCCTGCTTGTATTGTGGTTTGATGTTGTGAGAATTCTGTATCATTCCGTGCTTTGACTGTGTGATTTTCTAGTGATATATTAATGTATATTTTTATATATATGGAAATATTTGAATTAATTGGTACATGATGTTTTTAAATATCCATGGTTGAAGCTTTGTGAAATTGTTTTAAAGCATAAGTATGGGTATGAGGCGTGAGTCGGATGTAGTGGACACGGGACGATAACTAGTCCACGGGTTGTAGTCCCGGAAGGTCACGGATATCGGGATGTGGGCATATCCACACGGGTGGTAAGTCCCGACAATTTGTCGTTATGCGGGATGTGGGCATATCCACGGGTGGTAAGTCGACAATTTGTCGTTGTTACGGGATGATCGGCTAGTCCACAGGTGAAAGCCAAAGTCAACGATGAGGGGTTGAGATGGTGGTAGTATTGCATTCATGTGTTTCCATCGTCAGCGCATTATTTACGAAATGTTCATGTTTTGAGATATTTTGAATTATGTATAAATTGAAATGTTTTTATGAGCATGGCTTGTTTTGGGATTAACTACTGAGTTGTCGAACTCACCCCCATTATTTCCCTCCACCTTAGATGCAGGTACGAGACCCGCTGCGTGACATGAAAGTTAGACCTGCAGGGTTTTTAAGGATGGGAAGTTTTTATACCAACCTTAGCTTGTTGGTGGTTGAGCATACATTTTGATGAATATTTAGTGTTATGTGGATATTCACACTGTATATTTAGACGGTTAATTTGTCTTTTGTGGATCATTGCCTTTGGCTTGTGTAGCCACTAGTTTTGGAACTTTGTGTAAATGTTATTTTGATCAAGTGTAAGTGTATAGTTTAGGGTACATTGAGATTAACTACGTACCGATATGTGTATGTTGGAGACACAGGTTGTGTTTTATTTACGTTTCCGGTGATTACTCAAGTGGAGTTTAGACTCAATTGTGAAAAAAATCGGGTGGTACAAAATAGTAACGCTAAATCCCACCTTGCAGATTAAAGATTAGATTGTGACAGGATGATTATGTTTAGGGATATTCTTGGGAGATTAAAGGAAAATTCAATAGATACATAAAGGATTCCTAGGCACACTTTAAGCTATGATCATGGGAGCTTAGGTTTTTAGTGCTGGGATTCGTGCTATTGAGGGATGATATGATTTTCATATATGGTATAGGGTTTCCTAGTAGTGACAGCTATTGAAGGGTATTTAAAGATAACATGTTTACATGAGACTATGTGATAACATGTTGGTGTGATTGTAAGCATGATATAACGAGTTTAGATATTATAATGCTTGTATGGAATTTTTTCCATGGTGTTGGTTAGTGTGTAATGATTCTTATACCATGTGCAACTGTCCTGAATCGGGTAAGATATGTCAATAGCGGTAAAGATTGCATATCTTTGAAAAATTGATGTTGAGAACCCTTGAGTTATTGGTTTCTTGGCGTGGTAGCACTGTTGTACTGCCAGCCTCGACAATGTGAAGGGGGGGCTAGTGGGCAACTGCCTGCTGCCAGTGCAAGGGATCTGTGATCCACCTCCTGAGATCAGCTCCAGGACGTCACGGTTGATCAAAGGATTTCAAGGCACTTGTTCCCTCGGTGTTTCGGGGTGGTATCCAGCTTCCCTTGAGGGCTGATTCATTTGGGAAGTGAGGTGTCTGGACCTCTTTGGAAGTCCACGAGGAGGCGGGAGAGTATCTCTAGCCTCCTTTATGTTGAGGGACGAGGCTGACAGTTGGTGGGATATGGTTAAGAGCACCCATGATGTGCCACACATGGGGTGGACTCAGTTCGAGGAGTTACTCTGGCGAGTAAACGAGGCCATGAGGAGGCAGAGAAAATATCGGAGTTTGTGCACTGCGGCAAGGGGTTTATTTGTGTGAGTATGCCTCCCAATTACTTTGTTATCGGGGTATGCACAACATATGGTGGCAAGCGGCGAGATGAGGCCAGAACGGTTTCAAGGACAGGGCGAACATTCGGGCTGAGTGGCTCCTTTATGCCCGCACCTCCCCAGGTGAGGTGGTGGCCACAGGCCACGATTATTGAGAGGGAGCAGCTTGAGGTACAAAACGAAAGAAACAATAATTCCAGGTTTGGAGACTTCAGGTAAAAGATAAGAGGGCTAAGCGCCCAAGGATGAGCAGTCCACAGCGGTTGCCATTTGCTTGAGACGAAACCCGGTGGGAATCTGATTTGGGAATGGGGCCCCGGGCGTTTTATAAGGTGTAGTGCGACGGGACGCGGGGAGGTGGTGCCCTAAGTTACATGGATTAGAACACCCGACCTCCTCGAGGCGGTTTGGTCTGTTGACATTAGCGTGTCGGGAGGGCGACCTGAGGGGAAGATCGAGAAGATTGCATGCCGCCGAGGCGGGGTCTCGGAAGCGGGAGTTTCGCTATGGCAGCCCGAGATCCAGAGCCTAGTGTGCTAGTGGAAAGTATGGCTTTATGTTATAGCACTTGGGCACATGTGTTGTTTGATTCGGGTGCATCCCGTTCATTTATGTCTACTTATTTTTCTTCTATTTTGGACTTAGAGATTGCACCACTCTCTTATCCTTTCTTTGTTGAGACACCTATGGGTGGCGTGATGGAAGCTAAGTGGGGATCACGATGGTTGTATGTGAATGTTGGGAATCTGAGAAGTCATGATTGACTTAGTACTCCGCTATGATAATGTTTGATGTGATTGTAGAATGGATTAGTTAGCCCATCATGCGGTCCTGAACTATTTTTCGAAGAAGGTGAGCTTCCAGTTGGTTTGTGGGTCACGTGTCGGCTTCTATGCGGATCGGGGGGTGGTCAGACTCAGCCCAGTTGATGAGATGGAGAACAAGGTGGTTGAAAAGGAAAATGGGGTGACACTTCGCTTCTTATCTTAGGGAGATTAAAGGAAGGTAGCGGATTGTATTCCATAAGTGTGTGATTTTCTTTGTATTTCACGATGAGTTGCGGGATTACCTCCCCATAGAGATGGATTTCTCCAGCCGATTTGTATCCAGTACCGATTCATTCGGTAGCTCCATTCGGATGGCTCAGTTGAACAAGGAGTTGAACCTACAACTGCCGAATTGTAGAGGTAAAGGGTTCATCCATTCGAGTACCTCACCTTGGTGCTCGGTATTGTTCATGAAAGAAAGAAGGCCAGGCAGCTACGGTTGTGTGTGGATTCTGCGGAAGTTGGGTGGAAGTAACGGTGAAAACAAGTACCCACTTCCGGCACGCATTAGGGTTTGTTTGATAGTTGAGCGGGGCTTGTTACTTCTCGAAAATTGATTTAAGATACGGTATCATCGGTTGAGAGTGCGAGACTCGGACATCCCTAAGGCGCTTCGCGCGGTATAGACACTTGAGTTTGTTGTCATGCCCTTTTGGATTGACTAATGCTCCATCTGCCTTTATGGATCTGATGAATAGGATATATCGTCCGTATTTGGATCAGTTTGTGGTAGTGTTTGTGGACGACATCATGATATATTCCAGGGTCAAACCTAGCATGAGAAGCGACATTTACGATTGAAGCTCAGTGCGAGAGAGAATCGGTTGTATGCCAAATTTGGAAAAGTGGTTGCAGTTTACAAGAAATCCGAGTTCTGAGCGCGTAATTGTTTAAGGAAGGTATTTGGAGTGGATCTCAGAGCCCAAGGTTGAGGTCGTGATGCGGTGGGAGCGACTCAAGAGTGTCTTTGAGATATGTAGCTTTCTCGGGTTGGTTGGTTATTACCACTGGTTTATTGAGAACTTCTCCCAGATTGCATGTCCCATGACTAGACTGACACGTAAGGGAGTGAGCTTTGGTAGATGTGAGTGTGAGTCTTTCCGGGGAGGTGAAAAGAGATTGACTGGCAGTAGGTGTTGATTATAAGTGGGAGGGTGAGTGGGAAAAATTTGGTTTTGTGATACCTCGAGTTGGCTTGGGGTGTGTACTTATGCAAAAGGTCGAGTGATTTTATGCCTCTAGGTAATTGAAGAAGCATGAAGAGAATTACCCCGCTCGTGATTTAGAGCTTATTTGCGTGGTGTTTGCCCTAAAGTTGGAGCAACTACGTATGGTGAAAGTTTGGAAGTGTTCTCCGACCCACGAGTTTGAAATATATCTTTACTCGAGGAGATTTGAATGCCAGGAAGAGAAGATGGATGGAGACACTTGAGGACTTTGACTTTTCTTTGCAATACCATCCGGGTAAAGAAAATGTGGTTGCTGATGCCTTGAGTAGAAAATCAAGGAGCATCCTTTCGGGTTTGATGGATTATGAGTGGAAGATGTATGATTACATCAGCGAGTTCCACTCGTGCTTTGATGGGGATGAGCCTAAGGCATGTTTTTATATGTTGCTAGCTCGACCCGACGGTTTACTAAGAGTCGTCGAGGCTCGGAAGGAGTGATAAGAAGCTTGAGGGCACACGCTCACAAGTGGTAGCTGGGGATGCACCTGAAGGGTAGAGCATTCATGCAAATGAAGGAATCTATTTCCTCAACATATTGTTTGTGCCTGATGATGCACAGTTGAGAGAGGAGGTGATGAGGGAAGCTCATCACTCTCGGTTCCATGATGCGTCGGGTGAGGCAGATGTACCACGACTTGAGGCACTAATTTTGGTGGCATGGGATGAAGAGAGACGTAGCGAGTTTCGTCTCTAAGTGTTTGACGTGCCAACAAGTGAAAGTTGAGCACCAGAGACCAACAGGGCTGTTGCAGCTGTTACCAGTCTCATAATGGAAATGGGATCATGTGACGATGAACTTCGTGACTAGTTTGCCTAAGACTCACAGGGCAGAATATGGTGGCTGAGTAGTTTGTTAATGGAGTTGACTAAATCCCGGCACATTTCTTGGCAATAAGGACCATGACTCTATTCTTACTTTGAGCAAGTTGTATGTGAGGGGAGATTGTGAGGTTGCATGGTGTACCTCTCTCCATTGTGTCGAGATAAGGGTTTCGAGGGGTTTTACGTCCAGGTTACGGCGGTCTTTGTAGAGCAGAGACGAGTGAGATTGAGTACAACATTTCACCCTCAGACTGACGGGCAATCTAAGAGATTGATTCAAATTCTGGTAGATATGCTTAGAGCATGTGTGTTAGACTTCCAGGGGAGTTCGATGGAACATTTTCCTTTGATTGAGTTTGCGTATAATAACAGTTTCCAGAGCAGTATTGGGATGGCACCATATGGAGCTCTTTATGAGAAATAATATAGATCGCCTATGTCTTTGGGCCGAATCGGAGAGGCTACTTTGATTGGTCGAGTTGAATTACGAGGAAGCGACGAGAGAAGATAAGAATTGTCCGTGACCCGAGTTTGTTGGCGACCTGTGACGAGAGAAAAGTTATCTTGACCACAGAGGAGACCCTTAGAGTTTAGTTAGGGGACCATGTGTGTTTTTACTTGAGTGTCGCCTCGCAGGCTATTTCATTTGGTAAAAGGCGGCCCCTAGGTACGATGGTCGTTTGAAGTTTACCAGGAAGTTGAAGAGGTAGCAGCTTACAGTTAGCTCTTCCATGCGCCGATTACTTAGTATACACGACGTATTCCACGTCTCCTTGTTGCGGAAGTATGAGCCAGATGTTTCGCACATACTAGATTGGCAGGAACTGAAATTGCAAGAGAATATGAAATATGAAGAGCAGCCAAGGAAGATTCTATATGTGCAATAACGCGTGTTGCGGAACAAAGTTATTCCTCTAGTAAAGATGTTATGGGAACACCATGTAGTGGAAGAAGCTACATGAGAACTTGAAGCGGATGTGAAGAAGAGGTACCCGGAACTCTTCACAAGTTAGTACGGTTTAATTTCGGGGACGAAATTCTTTTAAGGGGGAGGGAATGTAACACCCGGAATTATTACAATAGCTAAATATTATTTTTCCGAAAATAAAACGATAGATCGGGTTTAATACTAGAGCTAAGGGTAAATTGGTAAATTTACCACTTGAGGACCCTTGGATCATTAATGAGAAAGTCTAGTGGTCAATGTATAAGATTGGGAATGTGGTATGCAAATAGAAAGAGTTAATGGCTTAAATTGCTATTAGTGAAACTTTAAAGTCAAAAATGGGTATAAGACTAAAACTAGTCTAGCAAAAGGGATAGTTCTCATTTTGCTCAAATGGGGATGAGGCAAAAGCGTGAAGAAAGAGAGGAGAAAGAGGAAGAAGAAAGAAGAAGAAGAAGAGAAGAAGAGAAGAAGGGAAGAGAAGGAAGGAGGTGAGACAAAAGGTAAAGGGTTTTTGGTTTTGATTCTTGTAAATGGTTCCCTTTTCTAGGGTTTAGTTAGGGAACTTCTCCTAACTAGATTTAAAGGATATGGGGTGGTAAAACCACAATCCTTGGTTATTTGTGAGATTTGAGGATTTGTATAGAGGGTATGATTCATGGATTTCTCTCTTTTTTTGAAGCTAGGGTTCATCCCCAACCTTAGATTGGATTTGAGTGATGGGTTGAGTGAACCTTAAATTCTTGTTTAAGATGTGTTTTGGAAGATGTTTTGGGTTGAATAGAGTGGCTTTGATGTGTGTTTGAGTGTTGGGGTTGATTTGGTTGGAAACTTATGGAAAAAATGGGGAAAATCATAAATTCTGGGCATTTTCGAGGGTTGGATTTTGTTATGGCGGTATTAGTAATTTTGGCATGGCTGGTGTTCCTCCCGGGTGAGTGATTCAAGTGGTTATGTAAGTAGACTTCAAGGAGCACAAATATCCACGAAATATGTGTGTCCAAATTCGCTAACCCATTTGACCCAAAATTCATTCAAGTAAATTTTATGTTGTTTAGGACATATAGAGGGTTTCGATTGCTCAGGAATTGGGTGATTCAAGTTGGAAAAGAACCGTAGCACCTTATCTTCAAATGAGTAATATGGAGATAGGAATATAAGAGGTGTTTTGTTTTGAGTGTGTTGTTTGTGTAACCCTAATAAGGGGTGTTAAATGTTGATCCTAGTAAGTGTAAGAGAGAGTGCACTTGGGGGATCAAGGTTTATGTCGGAAGGTATACGAATATATGTGAGTCGAGTGGTGATAAAGTAATAGACCACTTGAGTAATTTTTATGTGACACTGATTATGAGAGGCTAAGGAATCTTATGACTTGTTATTTGTAAATCCTTTGGAGTAGCCTCGGGTTTTGACTTCATTGGGAGACTTGCGGATTTTTTAATCCAAGGAAGGTAGGAGATCTTATAACCTTCTCCACAGCATGCTTGTGGTTTGATGTTGTGAATTACATGCCATTCAGTGCTTTATTTGTGTGATTTTCTGTGATATATAAATGTATATTTTATATATGGAAATATTGAATTAATTAGTGCTGGATGACTTTAATATCCATATGGTTGAATGCTTTGTAAAATTGTTTTAAAGCATGACATGGGTATGAGACTGTGTGAGAGTCCGGATTGATGTAGTGGACTCGGGACGATAACTAGTCCCTAGGTTGTAGTCCTAGAAAGGTCACAGATATATGGGATGTGGGCATATCCCTGGGTGGTAAGTCCCAACAATTTGTCGTTATACGGGATGTGGGCATATCCCTGGGTGGTAAGTCCCAGCAATTTGTCGTTGTTCTGGGATGATCGGGTAGTCGCAGGTGAGAAAGTACAGAAAGAGTCAGCGATGAGGGTTGAGATGATGGTAGTATTGCATTCATGTGTTTCCATCATCAACCTATTATTGTAAAATGCTCATGTTTTTGAGATATGTTGAATTATGTATAAATTAAGGAAATGTTTTTATGAGCATGGCTTGTTATGGGATTCACTACTGAGTTGTCGAACTCACCCCCATTATTTCCCTCCACCTTAGATGCAGGTACGAGACCCGCTGCGTGACATGAAAGTTGGACCTGCAAGGTTTTTGAGGATGGGAAGTTTGTATGCCAACCTTAGCTTATTGGTGGTTGAGCATACATTTTGATGAATATTTAGTGTTATGTGGATATTCACCTTTGTATATATTTGGACCGATTGGTATCTTTTGTGGATCATTGTATATTTGGCTTATGTAGCCACTAGTTTTTTGGAACTTTGTGTAAAGTGTTATTTTTGATCAGAGTGTAAGTGTATAGTTTTGGGTACATTGAGGAATTAACTGCGTACCAATATGTGTGTATGTTTGGAGACACAGGTAGTGTTTTATTTACATTTCCGGTGATTACTCCCAAGTGGAGTTTTAGACTCAAGTTGTGAAAAAAATCAGGTGGTAAAATAGTAACATAAATCTGGGGTGGAATTCGATTGTGACAATTTTCTAAAGTTTTAGAAATTATGAATTTAAACTAAAAGTATTTTTTGAATAAATACTTTCTAAAGTTTAAAAAATTATGAATTTATGTTTCAAACATTTTGAAAATTTTGAATTTGAACAAAAAGTATCACTTGAAAAAACATTTCTAAAATTTTCAGAAGTTATGGATTTAAATGGAAAGTTTCTTTTAAAGTGGTGGGGGGAGGGGGGGACATATAGTGAACAGTGACATCACATTTGAACCAAAAAATGAATCTCATGTGGTATCCACATACTCCCCTCTCTTCTCTCAACTCTCCTTATCCTGACCCTTTTGAACCCACGAACCCCATTTGAGTCACAACACTAATGTTAACACCCTTAAATCATTAATGTAACACTATTAAATCACTCATGTACTTAAAGCACTAATGTAACACTTAAAAATTAATGCCAACCAAAACACTAATGTAACATACTTAAATCACTAATGTGACATTCTTAAATCACTAATGTAACACTATGCACTAATGTAACACCCTTAAAATTATTATAAATAAATATATTTATAAAAAATTTGAGAGATGATGAGTATCTTGTACTCAGACTTATCTATGTTTTGCTTAGGTTTTAGTAGTTTTGTGAGATAAATAAGTATCATAATGCTCTTTTTACTACTCAATTTTGTGATTAGGCCAACAATTGAGCATAAATAAACAAAATTGAAGAAAAAATCAGAAAAGTCATCATGTTGCATAACAAACATGTGATTCGTTTAATACGTGATGTCCTTCCATGGCTCCCTCAGTAGCATGGGCAAATTCTGGGAGCTTCGAGGGGGCTTTGGTAGACGCCAAGCTCGCGTGATTCGGATTCCGAATGAGCAAGATACAACATCACAAAGTGAAGAAGAAATGAAGGACTGACTTTAGCATGAGTGCTCTCACGCTTTAGCGTGAGTGCTTTAGCATGAGTCAACTCGCGCTACAACGTGAGTTAGCTTTGAAAATTCCAATAGCTCCTTATTTTCTCCATGTTGCAATGCACATCTGCCATGCTGTAGTGTGGATATCGGCGATAATGACCGATATATTGGTAAAATGCAACAAAATCTGTGACATTGATGACGTTCAGCGTGGGTTCCTTCGATGTGTCGTTGATATATAAACATGTGCGGAATATATCAGCGATTTTGGTCGATTTTCCCCAAATTTTCCTTCATCCGACTATCGTATGCCGATATCGTGTCGAGATGGCTCGACACCCGAAATGTCGATGATATATCACAACATTTCCAACGCTAGTTATAACTAATAATAAAACTGAGCTACCTTTTATTATTAGTTTTTTTCTTTTAAGGGATCCTTTTATTATCAGTTTTATTATAACTAATAATAAAACTGAGTTACCTTTTAACTTTTTTTTTTTTTAAGTCGGACATGGCGCCTTGACCATCAAAACTCCTTAGAGTTTCCCCAAAAGAAATCTCTATTTTTCACTCCAAAATGTATAACATACTATACTTTAAAAGCAATCTACATTTTCATTTTAGTCATTTATTAAATTCTTCCAAACATTCGTTTTTTAAAATTAGAATATTTTAAGAATATGATATATGAAATAATTTTACTTATATTTAAATATAAATATAAAATTATATTAATAAATAAAATTGTAATAAATAAACATATTAAAAACCCTAAAAATGCATTTAAACTAATAAATTATTTTATAAACATCATATTATATTAGAAAATAAAGAAAACATTAATAAAAGCTATACTAAAAATACATTAACCAAATGATAAAAACTAATAAGATGGTAAATCACGTCCATAATTTTCACTATCATAATATTTTAATTTTCAAATTACCATCACTATGACCACTTCTGATCCACTTTATTGGGATTTAGAGTCAGACCTTTTTGATAATAAATTTTTGGCAGAAATACTCACGTTCAAAAAGGTCGTAAATTGAGTGAAGATTTCTCTCTATAATTTCTTTTTCTTGTCTTTCACGTTCCAACTCATATTTGTTGCATTCATTTTCAACTTGTAGCATATTCAATTAGTAACATTTCTCTGATTCTTTGGTCATTTCGGCAAACCGTTATAAAAATATATAATAATAATATGTTATAAAATAAAATAATTATTTTATTATTATGATAATAAAATAATGAAAGAATAGTAATATAATAATAAAATAATAAAGGAGTAGTCTTACATTAAGATGTAGATAAGTCAAATCTACGTATATGGGGAATGGAAGTAAAAATAGAGAGTTATTTTATAGATGCTCTTAGATAAGGAGGCTAATAGGAAGCTGCTGCCTGTGTGTGTGAATACCGTGTGGGCCTCTTCCCTTTGTCTGTCTCCACGCCAACGACGACCCAAAAGCCTTTGATGATGGAATTAAAGAAGCTAGAAGTTTGTAAGCAAGCTCCTTCCCCTCCCAAGTCAACCGCAGGTCTTAATTTAATATATAACAACACCAAGGTTCCTATTTGTATACTCTCTCTAAGTTTCCTCCCCCATTGCCTTCTTCTTATAAATCACACTGCATCGCCAAAAGCTTCAAAATCACGCATAGAGAAAATTTTCAGAGAAAAATGGGAGAAACAGTCAGAATCTTATTGGATTGAATGATGAAGTCATTCACTTAGCTACTACTCTAGCCGTGGGCTCATAATTCCCCTAACCAAACATTCTCGTGAAAAATTAAAATCCGTCATGATCTTTCATCCCGTTGTTGTTTTGCATTCAATTGGATCTATGCTTCCTAAAGATTGGTCTGGACAGCGACTTTTATAAAAAACGGAATTGCTACCGGTGAGTTTCGTTCCTTACAGAAAGCTTAAACATTAGCGGAGATGCTGTGGTCAACGGGTCGTTTCTCCGGCGATTCAAGAACGTAACAGGCAATTTATCGAAGGCCAAGGAACGTTTGAATTCCAATTCAGCCTAGACATATATATATATATATATATAACACTCTTGTGAAGTTGAAATGTTAATGTTGGAGGTTTGATTTTTCAGTTGAAAGAAGCGACTGAGAAGAAGAGGCAAGTAGTTTTTGCCGGCTACTCGTCGGGCGGTCCAATTGCCATCCTGGCCACTCTATACTTCTTGGAAAAACAGACTCCCTCACCCCGCTGCCTCACTTTCGGATCCCCGTTAGTTGGGATGGATATTCGATCATGCTCTCAGGCGGGAGAGGTGGTCGGACTATTTCACACATTTCATTGATGAAATACGACATAATCCCTCGGATTATGTAGTCCTTCACTGAGCATGAACAAATTCTCGATTACTTCAAATCTAAATTTGACAGAAAGAATATTAATCCAGCTCCTCCATCCGGGTTCTACCTCACCGTGATGGGGAACGCATCCTCTGTTGCAAGCTACGAAGCCTGCCATCTAATGGGATGCAGAAACCCGTCACTGGACATTATAAAGAGCTTCATTGAGCTCAGCCCTTACAGACCTTCCGGAACTTATGTCTTCTGTACTGGAAACGAAACCTGGTTGTTGTGAAGAATCCAAATGCTGTTCTGCAGATTCTGGTTCACTGTGCTGAGTTGGGCGAATCAAACACTGCAGAGGTTGAAAAAAGAAGCCTGGATGAACATTCAGCCTACCTGAGTGAACTGAAAGATTGCTTAGGAATGCAGGCTGTAGTTTCTTTAGATAATTGGTCCAGCCACGGCCACATTGAATGATCTCGGCCTGGTGAGGCCTTCTTTCTTAGTTAATATTCTTCCCTCTCACACCAAATCTCTGTAAATCTCACTGATTTTCTACGGTTTCAGTTGCAGAGCCCGCAAGCGATGCTATGCCTTCAAGCTGCAGAGGAGTTCGAGAATCGCGAGATCAAGAAATCTGGAAAGATCACGTAAGTATTTGGAAAAAGATTGAGGTTGATTGAAATATTGAGAAAATACAAAGAAAATGCCCAGAGCAGATTAGGCTACACGATTCCTTCAAGCTCAAAGCGAAAGCGATGACTTCCACGCTAATGTGAGCAGGCTCGAGCTCGCGGGATGTGGGGCGAGATCAGGAAATGTAAGAATTTGAACTTCCAGATGACTTGAAGAAACGAGAGATTGTAGATCTCGGAACCAAGTACCGTCGCCTGGTTGAGCCTCTGGATATTGCGAACTTCTACCGACACTCAGGATAAAGAGACAGGCGCGTACGTGATCGGCGAAGCCGAGGCTAAACGATATCGATTCATCCAGCGCTGGCTCGAGCACGACGAAAAGAAGCCGTTCGGATCCCGCTCAGAATCCCTTTTCTGGGCTGATGTAGAGCAACTCGGCATCGACATTAAAAAGAAGGGATACCTTCAAGAGATTGAGGAGAGGATTCAGCAGGTGGAGAGAAATCTGATCGCATGGATTGGTGATAGATCTTTAGACGATGATGTGTTGCTGGAGAATTCAACCTTTGTTAAATGGTGGAGAGACCTCCCTCCTCAGCACAAACCAAAATCAGATCGCATTGAGAAACTCATCGGTGAGATGTCTGAACGTGTTACCCAGGGCACTAAGATATAGTACTGAATTAGGCCATTATTTACCTGTACGATGTTCATTGTTTTCTTTCTTGAACGTGTGCAATGTTATTGTTATTCGAATCCAAGCCTTAGAGGCTCGATCAGGTCTCAAAATGATTTTAGTGCATTCTTAGCTGATATGTATATGCAAATACTATGACAAAGGGCAAGTCACACTTAAGGGTGTAATTGAGTAGGGTTAATACAAAATCAAACTCGAGCTCAATTCAGTTAAAAAACTTGAAGCACGAATTCGATCAAGTTTTTTCAAATGTTCGAAACTCAATTCGAAAAATAATCGAGCTATTCGAGCTCAACTCGACAAAGCTCAAATCAATTAAAAAATTAATAAATAATTATACTCGAACTCGGATTTAAAATCGACTTGAGTTCGACTCGATTCAACTCTAATATTAAATTTAAACTTAATAAGATATATGAGTTTTTAGGGTTATTTATATATTGAGTAAAACTCGGTTAAGCTCGCAAGCAACTCAAATTGGATATTGTGATACTCGAATTCGAGTATTTTATGAATCAGAACTTGAGTAGCAATAGCTTGACTCATTTACACCCTCAGTCACAATTAAACAAGAAACCGTTCCTTTCAAGTTGACAGAAACTAATCCATATTTGTGCAAGAAAGAATAAGCAAGCATCATATTAAGTTCTCTAACAAATACCATTACTATTTACCTTAAAGATAAATACTTATGCGAGGAAAAATCAAAGCAACTACTATAAAGCATAGACTTGTTGTAAGACCTCCATTGTCCCTCTCATAAGAGAATGCTTAGAACGAAAGTGCTAAAAATCATATTTTAGAGAATTATGCTTCCTCTTTGGTAGATAAGGTGATAATTGGATGTTTTACTGCGAGATCTACCAGTAGACTGAAAACTACATTGAAAATTACGATCTCCTTTTCTCTCTTTCTCTATGTTCATCACATGTAATTCTTTCTCCTTGTGGGACCATGTAAAACGATTCTTGATGAGGGAGCCAACATTGTTTCCACTAATTATTTTTCTTTAATTTATCATCCTCTCTTTTCCTAACTTTCTCTAGTTTAAATCCACGAATCTTCTCTCATATCTTTTTGATGGGACCACGTTGAAGCGATTCTTAATTAAGGAGGAACATTTCTATCAATAATTTTTCATCTCTAAATCAAATGGAACAAGCGGAATATGGAAATAGACAAAAATAAGAGAGCTCAACCATCTCAATTAAATATTTGATGTTTATGTAATTAGTTTTAAACGTCTTATGAACATTAATTTCTCATCTTCTTTTCCTAACTTTTCTTTATTTTAAGTGAATCGCTTATAAGTATCCTTTGATGGGACTATGTTGAACGATTCTTAATTAAGGAGGAGAAATATTTCTATCAATAATTTTTTCATCTCCCAAATCTAATGGAACAAGTGGAATATGGGAAATAAATTATTAAAAATAAGAGAGCTCAACCATCTCAATTAAATATTCGATGTTTATGTAATTAGTTTTAAACATCTCATGAACTTTAATTTCTCATCCTCTCTTTTCCTAACTTTCTCTATTTTTGTCACGAACCCTTCTCTTGCTCTTTGATGGTTAACTATTGAACGATTCTTAATTAAGGAGAGACATATTTCTATCAATAATTTTTCATCTCCCAAATCCAAATGGAACAATTGGAATATGGGAAATAAATTATTAAAAATAAGAGAATCGACCATCTCAATTAAATATTCGATATATGTAATTAGTTTAAACATCTCATGAATATATATATATATATATATATATATATATATATATATATATATATATATATATAAATTAACAATACATCAAATAGAAACACATAAATTTCTTTATAGAGTCATATATGATGAAACAACACCTAAGTTAATAGCATAATAAATTAGTTAAAATGCTACAAATTTGATATCATGTGACTAAAATACCTATAACTTCAATTTTGCAATATACTCACAGTCATAGTCTGATTTGTTATCTCCATCTGATCAAAAAAAATTTGCCGGTCTAAATCACCCATACATAAATAAAACATCGCAACAAGACAATGGAAAACAAAACGTCATAAAACCAAACATCGCAATAAGACGACGGAATCATGAAAAAACAAAATAAAACCCAAATCTATATATGAGAGATAACCACTTTATTATGAAATAAATTGATAGAAATAAGATGTAGATTGGTGATTTTAGGCAGAGGTATCAATATCGCTCCTCCTTGCTTAAGGAAAATGAGTGGCTAGAAGACTAGAAACTGTAACTAAAAGCTAGTGTGATTTAACCAAGATGATATCTATTCACTTTACATGTGTTATGTTGTAATATTTTGTTCTTACAAGTTCAATCATGGGATCTCTGAAGCACATTATTAACATTCACAAAAATTTTATTGATCTCGTCGCTCCGGTACACATCTGCGCTTTAGACTACGAAAGGGTTTTATTTATACTATTACAATTACTCATGTGACAAGACCAACATTTGTCCATGACTATAGTGGATCAAAGTAGTGGGGAGTTATCGATGGTGCGTGGTGACACATGTCCCCAGGTCAAGCGAGTGAGGGTAATGGCTTTGACCGTCAAATTTTCTTAACTGGGTAGGGCACGGTGTCATCGGGCAATGGCAAGTTAGTAAGCTCGGGCATTCCTTTGTCTGAAACGTTGTTGTTGAGGAAGGGGAACAAGGCTTGTTAGGGGAAGTGCAATCAGACATAAAGGACTCGAGGGCCAACTCTCCTTCCCTCATTGGATTTGGGTCTGGATTTTTCCATAGTTGGGCCTTTCATTCTTGGCTATATGCCTAGATATGGACATCCCATTCGACTAGACCCCTAGTTCCATTTCGGTTAGGTTTTGTTCGGAATGGTACTATTGAAATATGACGTGTCATGCAATTATGATGGTCTGTCCTTTCGCTTCTACTCCTTGGACAGGTGTCAACCATGGGTTGGCCTCAGGAGGTACATGCCGACAAATTTGATTGCCTCATTTAATGCCCTTCTCTAGGTTTCCTAGCCATGATTGTAATGACCCATACCAAATAATACAAGTTTTTAAAACGTTTGACCAAGTTTGACCAAGTTTGACCAACAATTAGTATGTGGGCCCAAGTTGACTTTTTCAAGGATGGATAATTTTTGGTTGACTAAGACACCATTTCGTAGGCCTCGTCGATACGAGTTCATAGACGGGTTGAACGTCAAAATCCGACTTACGGATAAAAAGTTATGGCCTTAGGGAGTTCAAATAGCAGCATTTTATCAGTGTCCAAAGTTGTCTTCAGTTTTTACCTAAAAGCAACCCTAGGCCCTATATAAACATAGTTTTGCATGCCAAATAGAACCCTAGCCCCAAAACACTCATTTTGAGCTCCAAAACCCTAGAAAAACTCCCAAATGGCGACACTTTCAAGCAGGTCGTTTCGGCCATTTTTAGACCAAACGGGTTTTGGTCGTGGGAGGCGTCACCGGCCACCCCTTGATACATGCCGGCCGGGAGGGCGCCTGCCGGACAATGAAATCCAGACGAGTTTCACGGCGAACCACCGCCGGACGCGCCCAGATCGGGCCTGCGAACGCGGCGGCGGCCGCCACGGTGGGTTGTCGGATTTTTCTATTTTCGGCGAGCTTGATCAGGCGATCCATACCTCCCTCCCATTTTTTGGACTCTCACGAACTCACATTCTGTGGTCCCTTTTCGCAGATTCCTCACCGTTTGAAAGATACGACGAAAACAAATTTGGCCGACTGTTGGATCGAGTTTTCCGGCCACCACAGCAACCTTTGGACCAAGGTAAGGGTACTGCTGTGTTCCTGGTCTCTTGGGCTTTCCGTTGATATAAAGTTTGTAAATTTTGGACGTCGTTTGGTTAGTTTTCCATTTTTGGTCATTTAGGGTAATTACCGAAAAGGTTTGGACCAGAGACGGACACCCGATTAGTCAAATTAGGCAAAATTGAAGTTGGATTAGTGAAATTGGACATTTTTATGAGTTATTGGAAGGTTCAATTTTGAAAAATTAGCCTCATGATTCCAAACGGGGAACCTTACAAAAGAGTGGACGTGAGGTCTTGAGAGAAGGAATTTTTTAAAATAAAAACATTATTTTCCTTATAAATTATGCCACTCAACTGGGTTTGACATCTCACGTTTGTGTTTTAAATCCGTTCTCTAGGTCCAGACAGTCCGTAGAGACCTACCTCGCGCCAGCTTCTACGTCACTCGTTCTGCGGCAGTTGCAGTATTCTATCTTATCTATCTGCCTTTATTTTATTGGTCTTATGTATTTTCATTGTACCCTAAGTGCAAACAACATTAGAAGGCTACGATCTTAGTGAACTCATATGAGTCTTTATCATGTGTGTTTGTGGTTATGACCCTCTGATGAGATCGTCAGTTGTGGATTTAATGGTTGTGGATCTTTTATATATATATATTAAGGTATTATATTAATGCAGGTGCTTACTTTCTTTCTTAAAGTTGGGGTTCCATTGGACATTCCCTAGGGATTTGATTAGTGCCCAAAAAGTGCAATTTTGAACCCTATATTAGATAGGTTTTGAGTGCTTTTTGTGCATTAATCATGTCATTTATACCAATTGAAGTGTTCTAGTCTTCTTAGTAACACTTATGCCATTTAGAGGGTATTTTGGTACGAGGCTTTTGCGCACTTTTGGAGTCCAATCTCGAGTCGAATGATGAATCATGAAGTTGGAATTCAAATCTCAGCTATCAACCAGCCCAAGATTCAATGAGAAAACCAAGGCAAAATGAAGAAAATGTGATGCAGTTGAAGGCAGGATAAAAAGCAGCAAAGGATCAACGATGCAGGAATTTTCACTAGAGTTGCGAAAATTTTCGCTAGGATTGCGAAAATTTCGCAACCTTAAAGGTACGCAACCTGCGCTTGAAAACACCAAATTTCGCTAGACCACGCCGGTTCGCTAGGCACCATTTTTAAGCGAAAAAACTTTGGTCGCCCCCTCACGACATTTCGCTAGCTTAGCGAAATTTCGCTAACAGCGAAATTTTACGTATAGCGAAATTTTCCATTACGCTAGACACATTGATTTTCGCTAGTTAGCGAAATTCCTCGACCTAGCGAAAATTGATGCCTAAAATCATGCTTTGTAATTAATGCCAAACCGCCTCCAAACTTGGTGTATTACCTAATTGTCCTATAACTTAGCCAAGTTCATAAGTTTTGGTATTTTCATACCTTGAGGAGGCATAAGCCCCTCTTGTTTTGTAATAAGAACAATTGGGGAAAGACAATCGTGGGAGAAAGATATTTTTGTAGGTTTTATTTTTTGTAAATAAAGTCTTTTATTTTAGGTTTGCTTTATTTCTTTTCTCTTCTCTCTGTAGCACCATAGGGCGCGAAACACACCTCTTGAGGATGACAACTCAAGAGATGCTTGGCTAAGCCTCCTTCCTTTGAAGAGGAAGGAAGCTAGCTTGGTGGTGGGGCTTATGCATGTTGTCCTCTTGTATTAAAAGCTACGGGTAGTGTATTTATGGCCCTTATATTCAAAACATAGTTGCATAACATGGGATGTTATTGATTTGGCCAATACTCTCCATGCTTTAGGGTAGTTGTTCTTTAGATGGTCTTTACGAGCCTGAGATAATATTTACATGTTAGGGTTCTTCAAATTGGTTGTCTTTCACATTATTATTTTGGCCAATACTCTCCATGCTTTAGTTCAGTGCCCAGGTGAGAGATCTTATTTATTGTTCTTTAGATGGTCTTTATGAGCCTGAAATGATAATTAAATGTTAGGTTTTCAAAGCAAAGACCACTGCACTGCTACCTTTTGACTCAAATAGGAATATTTGGGTGAAGGTTTGCCCTGATTAAATATAGATCGGTTATGCCGTAGACTATATGTTGCATGTCATAGCAGAGGATAAAACCCAGGGACACTTGTTGCCCTAACACCAAGTTAGTAACCTAAATCTTCAAGTTAACTTTTTCACACTTTAACTTCCGGTTTTACAATTTTGGTTTTCAAACCATTCCCATATTTTTGAAACACAATTCAAGAGTCGAATAGAAAGCCTTGCAACTTCATGCCTTGATGCAAACCATTTATAGGATGAAACCCATCCCAGAGTGTTAAGATCACAGACCACTATCACTGCAGTAGCTTGACTGGGTGGCAGGAACAGGTGTATATAAATTTTGTTGATTTAGCTCGACCCTCTTGGCAGCACGAATCCAAATGGCGCGTTGCCGGGGATGGTGCCAAACTAAAAATGATTGAAGATTGCCCCTTCCACATCACAAGTGAAGGTAACTTTTTATACTTTCTCGATTAAGGAGCGCGATTTGCTTTGCGTGTACCTTTGTTCCGATTCAGTTTTTCATTCATGTAGTTTTATTGTTGTTAGTTAATTTTAATCTTTTTGCAGGTTGTTTGTTGCTCTTTGTTGTCTCTCTAATTTATTGCCAACAGCGTGTATACAACGATGGGATAGGAGACACATCGGGTAGATTGCATAGGATAAATTGACTTGACCTAGCTAGTGAGTCGATTGTACAAAGCGATACCATGGATCCCGTACGAGGAACAATGAGTGACGGGAACTATGAATCCAAATGCATATAGAACCGCGGGGATCACATGTCCTCTAGGTTAGTGCCCGTCACGCGTCATTCTCTGTGAAGTGCGGTGGGGCCTTATTTGGTACCCTACTCCCCACATATCATGGTATGGAAAATGAAAATCCATACACTCATATTAGGGATTTTGTGAGGAGGTTTACCTCCCCTTTAAGGGAAGGTATGATGGACATGGATTTACTGAAGCTAAAGGCATTTCCATTGACTCTAAAGGACAAGGCAGATATGGCTTAATTCATTGGGAGCTAGAACCATAAGAAATTGGGCAGTACAAAGTGAATTCACGAAAGAAGTTTTTCGGTACTCATAAGACCCGATAATTTGAAAAAAGGCAAATTTATACTTTGCGACTCGGGATGGTGAGAGATTTTACGGTGTTGGGAGAGATTTATGGAAACCATGATTGCATGTCCACACCATGGGTTTTTGACACATGGATGTTGGTGAACCACTTCTATGGTGGTATGTCTCTGCATGAGGCGGCTCTTAGAAACCATGTGTGGGGAGACTTTTGAGCAAACATCCACAGTGAAGCCATGGATTTCTTAAATTACGTGGCTAAAACTTACAAGGGTTGGGATGAGCTTAACCTAGAGAACGGATGGGATGAGACCACCGAGTCAACGAAAGGGGGTGGGATGTATGCAACTGCTGAAGAAATGAGAGCTAAGTTTCAGCCTAGCCCCGGGAAGGTAGGAGCTTGAAGGCAAGCGGCTGAAGTGCATACGTGGCCCGAAAATCTGCCTGATCCAATCCTTGCACCAAATTTCAATCCTACACCAATAGAATAGTGTCGATGGCCCACTTGATGAAGGATTTGATGTGAATGTTTGAAACACCCTTACTAGGACAATACAAACCACAACAATCCAATGCTCCATATGGTAATACCTACAATTCCAATTGGAGGAATCACCCTAATCTTGCATGGAGACCAGCCCCCTGTATGTGCCCCAAGGTGCCAAACCTCAATTTGGTTTCCCCTCACAGTCTAACAACCTGCATCCTCTTCTCAGTAGAGCAAGCCATATTGAATTTGAGTAGGTGGTGGGCAACTTTGTTGAGGAACAAAAAAGGAATCAATGTGGCGGCACTGAAAGAGTGTCTTTGTAGAAAGTACCTTTGAATAAGAGAATAGATGGGCTTGAGCAATCTCAACCGGAGAAAATTGACAACCTACAGTATTCAATCACCAAGATCAACAAGATTGCTAGAGTGCAAGAGAAGGGAGGTTTCCATCACCAAGCAGTTCCCAAATCCCTAAGGGATTCATGAGATAAGGGATGTCTGACAATTCGGAAATGGATGAGAGTTAAGGCCGTAATCACCACGAGAAGTGGAAAGGGTTGATCGGTGACCTATGCAAACTTTGTTGAAGAACCTATTCGGGGAGAAGAATTGCAACACAGGCATATTCTACTAGAAGGATTGATAGAAATCGCACCACCTCCATTTCCACAAGCATAGAGGAAAGAAGAAATGATTTCGACAAGCGAGGCATTCTTACGAGGTTTTAAAGTAGTGAAAGTTAACATACCTTCTTTGGACCTAATCAAACAAGTCCACCTTGTAAGACTTTTGAAAAGATCTGCACAATCAAAAGGGATTAGGCATTGAGAAGAAGCATTTCTCTCTGCCCCGAACATATCGGTGCCATATTCAAAGTAAATACCACAGCCTGATACAAAGATCACGGATGCTCCCACAATTTCGATCAATATTGGCAGGAACATAGAAAAGTCCTTGCTTGATTTAGGAGCCGGTGTGAACCTAATCAAAGCTGTCGGGTATACAAGGTTAGGTATAGGTGAAAAGCTTAAACCTACCAACATCACACTCTCTCATTGGTAGATAGATCGGTGAAAATCACCAAGGATAGTTAGAGATCTTGTAAAGATAGACAAATTCTACTACCCGGTAGATTTTGTAGTGCCCGACGAACCAATTGCTAGTGAACCCGATCATGTGATCATCTTAGGAGAGACCATTTACGTACTGCTAATGCAATATTAATTATCGGAATGGAGTAAATGCAATTACCTTTTATTTTGACCATGATTGGGCACATTTTCATTTGAACAACAAACATGAGTTGCTAGGAAATTGAAAATCAAATTTACGATGAGGTTGTTTCAATTGATCGGTGTGCGAGGGGAAAACACGGTATCGGGAAATGCAAAGGAGTGATCGGCCAGAAAATGAAGATATATTGGTCTTGCCGCCATCAGCCTACTTTGCAAACCAATTGCTTTCGATTCAACGATCGTCATTGAGGCGGATCAACAATTGGCGCGCAAAACCAAGGTGCCGGGCTCTTTGCGGGGGGTTGAGAGATCATTCTTCTTGACCCCCTTGAGTAAATTTGAAATTGGCGGTTCGGTGTTTCCAAAAACCAGTTGCAGTTCCATGATTTTTAATTGTCATCTTAAGTTGAATTAATTTTATTAGTTTTAGTTGTTTTTCAAAAACTTTAACTTAGCATTTTTTATTTTCTAGTAATTTAATTAGTATAGTCTAGTGTTGTGTTTAAATTTTAATTACAGTACATATTTTAAATTTTTTTAATGATAAAATTTCTCTTTTTGAAATCTAGTAGAGATTTACTAGGTGTAGGCAAATTAGATTAAAATAGCCAAAATTAAGCGGGAATGACCCTTGTTTGCATAGTTGGATCTTATTTAAACACGGAGGGTTGGTTTTTGAAGTGCCTTCACATTCTCCCCCTCGGCCGTGTCTTGAGCTCAATGAGGCGCGAGTCCCAGTCGCGCCGCCCCATTTGTCACTTTGCCACATGTCGTCCCTTGTTTGCTCTCGGCTTCCATTCTTGCGCCGTGACCGAGTGCTTGCCGGATTGAGTTTGGGCCCATGCTATACCTACGTAGAGCCTTGATGAGATCCTCCACGTGCGCCTGAGCCATGTGTTCCGTGGGTACATTTTCAAGCCCCAGCCTGCGCGACGCGCACCGACCGTCGGTGTTTCCCATTTTGATTTACCCGGTTAGGGCCGTTTCCATTACTCTTGAGAGCTGCAGTTCGGTTGTTGGATGGGGTGATTTCGGTAGCCTCAGAGCGGTTGTTTTCTGATCTGACGATTATATTTTCTATGGTCGAGCTTTCTTAGGAGTTTAGTTATAATTGAGTATGGTTCGTACTGAGTGGAGTCCGTCTTCGGCCTCGGGTGAGATTGCTGCGCTGAGAGTGGCCCGGCTCGGGTTATCTGTGCCATCAGGTCAGGCCCGGTGTGCGAGAGCCTCGGGGGATTTAGGCGTTATCGAGACACGGATGGGACCGGGCCACGCGTCGCTGTACCACGGAGGGAGAGTTGGGAGGGCGGGCCCTCCCAGGCGGGCGTACATCGGGCCCAGGTGAGTCATCTTCCACCAGACTTCCACCATCTCCAGTTACTCCAGCTACGGAGGCGACTTCATCACCCACCGGTTTGTCACCGGCGTCGGGGATCGGGGAGGCCGCTGTTCGTGGGAACCAGCATTCGGGAATGTCGCGCTCAATGAAGAGGACAAATCGAGGAGTCATTTTTATGACATCCGCGCATTGGTGACGGTCGAGTCTTTGAGATTGATCGAGGAGTATTCACTCCCACCTTCATGACTCCGCGTGGTTTTATTACCGAGTGGTGCGGCGGTTCTACCACTGTGACATCCGGGAAGACAGAGCCCGGTCCCGCTAGAGATTGATTCGGTATAGATGACCGCCTGGTGTACTCGAGACCGGCCGATATTTCGCGACATTGGGATTAAGCTTTGCCGCGCAATTGAGGGTTATAAACTTGGGCCATCCTCCCTCCGCGGGAGATGGTCAGAGCAGCGGCGAGCATCAGCGCTGGTCGATTATTCCTACGGGAGCGACTTAGCCTCGGATGTTCTTTGATTGACCACTTGCTACGTGCCGGCTTGTTCCCGCTGCTGACATTATGTGCGGAGGAGGAGCCGTTACGGAGGCACTACCGGATCTCAAGGGGATTTTGGTTCGGCCTACGGTACGGTGATGACCTCCGCTGCATTTTGAGGAGAAGGTCCATCGGAAGGACCTGGCACGAGCGGAGAACATCCGCTAACGTCGCAGAACTCCTCTGCTATGTTCTCGGCGGATCGGATTCCCGAAGGACGGACTTGAGATGAAGGCTAGATGCCTTCATGTAGTGTCGATGGAGCGGGTTATGACTATGCGAATCTCATTCCATACTCGACCACGAGACCCGGGAGGAGTAAATTCGGGAGAATTTGAAACCTATACGGATCACCTGCGTCCACGGGCGAGGTACGGAAGGGACTCCCATTCGAATCGTTCACCTCCATCTCCCTCCCTTACCACATCGGTGCGTGAGATCTAGGTACCCTATTCGGCACATCATTCACTTGGGTACATCCATGCTGGATCGAGATGCATTTGGTGTGATGGATGCCATGCAGCTAGCTTACGGCTACAATTTGCCGGATCAGAGGTTGGCCGGTGCCGTTCTATCTTTGGCTTCGGTTATGACCCACACTGGGTGTTCCTCATGTTCACAGTCGTGAGAGGGCCCACCGCTAATGCGGCTGTTGGATGTTGGTTGCGGCGAGTTCAGACCCACCACGCAGCCCCTGACGGTGAGGTGGTTAGGTCTCTTTATGATTTAGTACTGGGTTGCAAGCATGTTGCCTACTGATCTTGATTAGGATTTATGTATTAGCTCATAAGAGTGATATTTTTGTGTTTAGCTTTTATTCATGTATTAGCCACTTTGGCTATATCTCAAAAGCTATTCAGTTTTTATATATACAGCTTTTATGTACATATCATGTTTTGTGCCTTTACATGTGTAAATGTTTTTCTTTTCAATTGGACAATTGAATTGCTACAATTGGACAATTGAATTGCTACAATTGGACAATTGAATTGCTTTTGTTGGATAATTGAATCTCTATTTGTCACTTATATGCTAGAACAACTTCCATGCTTGAATTAAAATTTCACATTAGTTCCAAGATGCTCAATCAAATTTCCCTTTATGCTAATTCACACACTGCACTCCAGATTGTTCCTATAGGCTGTGAAATTGTGTGCCTTCTTTCGCTTTGCATAGCCGGCCTTAGGTATGTTGGCAACCTAGGATAGGTTTGTGTTACCTACAGTTGAAGACCAATGTTGTCTTCCAAAAAGGAAAAGAAAAGAAAAAGCAAAAAGAAAAAGAAAAAGAAAAAGAAAGAGAAAAATAAAAGTCATGAAGCTTTGTCTTGAAACCCGAGCACGGTCCGAGGGGTGTATGGTGAAAGCCTCAAAACTCCGACGCCCTGCTCCTTAACATTACTGGAGTCATCGATTTAGTGTTCGCGTACTGGGTGGATAGGTGGCTTAATGACTCAGGGGTGCTTAATTTTCGAAGTCATTCGAGTCCTGGGTGAAGCCTTAGAGCAAGGTGGTCAAGTGGATCCACATGCCCTAAACCTTAATTGGTTGGAGCCACATCGTAACTTCACCCGACTTTGGTGAAGTCGGATTTTCAAAGATTGCACCTACGAAGTAGATGAATAGCAGTTAGCACCACTCTATCTAGGCTTGCTCAAACTTAAGGCCATGTCGCTAGTTGGGGCGGGTAGCAATTTTGCAGTTTATTAGTTAATCAAGCTACATAAAGAATCAATAGACTTAGGTGGAAATTGCTGGAGAATTATGGATCCAATATCAATTTAGAATTGCTCTCGATGGATTTAGTTCTTTCCATATCGCCAAATTTGATTTCAATTTTCAATGTTAAGTAATGTTAATATATATAAACCCTTTTGAATCATAACCTTTTGAAAATCACCACATGCATCTCCTCCTTTTTATTTTGCATTGCTATGAATTAGCAACGCTTTGGTTTGGGGTATTACTTAGTGCCCAAAGGTACTCAACCCTATATTAGATAGGTTTTGAGTGCTTTTTGTGCATTAATCATGTCATTTATACCAATTGAAGTGTTCTAGCCCTCTTAGTAACACTTATGCCATTTAGAGGGCATTTTTGGTCGCTTTAGCGCACTTTGGAGTCCAATCTCGAGTCAAACGATGAATCATGAAGTTGAATTCAAATCTCACTATCAACTGTTCCAAGATTCAATGAGAAAACCAAGGCAAATGAAGAAAATGTGATAATGAAGGCGTGATAAAAGAAAGGATCTAACGATAGCAGAATTACTAGAGTTGCGAAAATTTTCGCTTAGAATTGCTTAAAATTCGCAACCCAGCGGTGTACCTCCCTGCAACCTTAGCTTAAAATTTCGCAACCTTAGCGAAACACCAAATTTTCGCTTGTGCACCATTTTTAGCGAAAAAAACCCATTTCGCTTACTCACAACATTTTCGCCATTAGCTTAAATTTCCCCGCTAGCTAGCGAAATTTTTCTCGCCTTAGCGAAATTTTCCATTTTCGCTTAGATTCCTGCTGGATTTCGCTAGTTAGCTTAAATTCCCCACTTCTACTGAAAATCGGGATGCCTCGTCATGCTTTGTACTCACGCAAACCGCCTCCAAACTTGGTGTATTACCTAATTGTCCTATAACTTAGCCAAGTTCATAAGTTTTTTGGTATTTTCATACCTTGAGGAGGCCTATATAAGCCCCTCTTGTTTTGTAATCTGAGAACAATTGGAAAGGAACAATCTGTGGGAGAAGATACTAGAAGTTTTTATTTTAAATAAAGTCTTTTATTTTAGGGTTTTTCTTTATTTCTTTTCTCTCTTTCTCTCTCTTTCTTTCCTTTCCCTATTGCCAAACACACCTCTTGGAGGATGACACCAAGAGATGCTTAAGGTTTCTCCTTCCTTTGAAGATAAGGAAGCTAGCTCGTATGGGCATGCATGTTGTCCTCTTGTATTAAAAGCTACGGGTAGTGTATTTTATGGCCCTTATTCTCAAAACATAGTTGCATAACATGGGATGTTATTGATTTGGCCAATACTCATGCTTTAGGATCAAGTGTTCTTTAGATGGTCTACGAGCCTCTCCGAGATAATATTTACATGTTAGTTCTTCAAACTAGGTTGGCAACATTTCCCGTTACATTCGCCAATACTCTCCATGCTTTAGATGCAAGGTTTGGGTGAGAGATGCACCTGTTCCTTAGATGGTCTTTACGAGCCTTCGAAATGATAATTAAATGTTAGGCTTTAAACTAAAAGGGGCCATAACCTGATGCTACCCGCTTTGACTAAATGTGAGATGTTTCTACGGGTGAGGTTTGCTAGTTAAATATAGATCCCGTTATGCCTGGTAGACTATATAAGCCGTGATGTCATAACGCAGCGAGGATAAAAACCTGAGGATACTTGTTGCCCTAACTGCCAAGTTAGTAACCTAAATCTTCAAAGTTAACTTTTTCACACTTTAACTTTTAGTTTTTACAATTTTCAGTTTTCAAACCATTCCCACTGTTTTTGAAACACAAGTCCAAAGAGTCCAAATAGAAAGCCTTACCTTCATGCACTGATGCAAACCATTTATAGGATGAAAACCCATCCCCGTGTTCGATCCTAGACCACTATATCGCAAAGAGCTTGACCACGGCAAAGTAGTAGTGGAACCAGGTGTATAAATTTTGTTGATTTTAGCTCAGCCATCGTGGGTACGAATCAAAGATTGTACAAAGGGGAACTTTACTCAGGCGGACCACCGGGAATCTGGGAGGGCTTCCGGTTCGGGCTCCAAGCCATCTTGGTATCAGAGCTCTAGATTTCTAAATTCCTTGGGTTGCAGTATTGCCGGCAACTCATCCAAAGGTTTCAGATACCTTCCTCACCTGATCCTTGAAATTAATTCTGTTTCATTTATTCTTGAAAACAGTTTTTCTTCCTGATGGCGCCCAGAGGTAGACGTAGGCCCCATCAGGCTTCGGTGGAAAGTTCAGATGCACCTACTTATGAGGAGAATCTTGTCAAGCACCTAGCTCGATCACTCGGTGGGTTTATCGGGTGTTATCGTTTGATCGTGCCTGTGACTTGAGTAGGTTTTGATGGCTCCACTGATCCCATGGTACTTTTATCCCCGTTGGGGAGGACACAGAGAAGATTTTGGACGAAGGTATGCAGTGTCCGGATGAGGATAGAGTCAGGATAGCTGGTTTTCTTCTAGGGGTTAGTGCAAGGAAGTGGTGGGCGTATGAGAGGACTATTAGGAAACGTCATACACTTGGGCACAAACTCAAGGTCAGTTTACACCGAAGCCATTTCCAGCCTTTGTTTCGAGGACTAAGAGTTAGGAGCTCACACGCTCACTCAAGGTAGCATGATGCGCCGAGACAAACCCTGATACGCCAGACTAAGCGTCGATCATACGATGGATTGTCTTCGAGGAGCCTCAGTCAGAGATCATCTACAGGGTAGTTTCAACTCGATTTCTGGCAGCGAGGATCCACAGCTGACAGACAGGTGCCGCCAGCAGGTTTCGTAGATAGACATACACAGGTGTTGGATTTCAATCATGAGTACAGAGAGCCATTTTCAAATATCCGCAGACCGAGGCGTGTTTCCGTCGACTGTGGCGCTGCAAAAGAAGATTCATGATGGACCATGCCAGTGGGATAATGTATGCTTTAAGTGAGGGCAGACAAGACATTTCAAGAGGGACTGCCCCTATCGAGAATCCAAACTCGTATTCAGAATCTCTGGGTCAGTACTCCGCCCCAAAGAAAGGCATGGAGGACTGAATACACAGGCAGGACAGACCTCAGGTGGTTCCTTTAGCATGGGACAACAAATTGCACCGACCAGAGGCAGACGTAGAGGACGCACCACCCGCTGTGAGGCGCAGTTTATGCTATGACTGTGCAGATAAGACAGCCACCCCGACGCCGTGGACAGTACAATATCTATTTTTGGTGACAATGCACGTGTACTCATTGACCCAGGGGCTATACACTCTTTTATTTCACATGAGTATGTTGCACGAGTCGGGATGATTCCAATTCCTTTGGGATGTGGTTTGGAGATTGCCACGCCCACAGGAGAGTCTCTACGTCTAGTCGATGCTTAAGTAGCTTCATTTATCGAGGCGGTTATGGAAGCTGCATTTGATATTAATAGATATCAAGGGGTTGGATGATTCTGGATGGATTGGTTTGTCAAACTATGCTTCAATGGATTGTTTCAAGAAGGAGGTGATATTTAGACGAATCGGGACTATCGCAGTAGTCTTCTATGGAGAGCGGAGGCGAGCACCTTTAGGTTTTATTTCTGCCATTTCTGTTAGATGTTTACTTCAAAAAGGTTGTAAGGGGTATCTAGCTCATGTAGTTGACACTCGTAATAGCGAAGTGAGATTAAGTGATGTACCCAACAAAGAGTGAGGAACTTTCTCTCGATGTGTTTCGATGATCTTCTGTGTTTGTTTCCCGTAACGCAAATAGATTTTCCCATTGATTTAGTCTCTGGTACAACTCCTATTTCTTTACCCCCTTATAGAATGGCACCGGCTGAGTTGAAAGAGTTGAAGACTCAGCTACAAGAGGTGGTGGATAGGGGATTTATTAGGCCCAGTTTTTCACCTTGGGGAGCGCCTGTGTTATTTGTGAAGAAGAAGGATGCTACTTGGAGGTTGTGTATAGACTACAGGCAGTTGAATAAAGTCACCATTCGTAACAAATATCTTTCGCTAATTGATGATCGGCTTGATCGCCCAGGTGCAAGAGTGTTCTCTAAGATTGACTTGAGGTCGTATCATCGCTAAGGATTAGGAATCGACACCTCAAGACTCAGCCTCGTGATGAAATATGGGCATTAAGGAGTTTCCTAAGTGATGTCTTTCTTGACTCACCAATGCCCCAAAGAAATTTTCATGGATTTGATGGACCTGCCTCCGTCCATACTTAGATCGGCTTATTATTGTCTTCTTATCGACGATATATCTTAGTGTACTGAAGCGAAGTTGAGAATGAGAGACATTTGGGTTTGGTGTTGCACTTTAAGGCGCATCTAATTGTATGCCAAGTTCAAGAAATGTGAATTTCCTGGGCTGAAAGCCGAGCGGGATTTCTACATGTGGTTTCGCTGATGGCATTTATGTGGATCCTCATAAAGTGTAAGTAGTGGCAAATTAAGCAAACTAACCACGTATGGCGCGGAGTTTCCTAGGATTAGCGGCATATCGCAGATTCATAGAAGGGCGGTTCTCAAAGATAGTAGGACCACTTCATTGTTTGACTAGGAAAGGAGTTAAGTTTGATGGATCGACAGCGCGGAGGGAAGCCCAAACACCGGGCTGAAAAGTCAGACGCCAATTGCTTTCGACACCGCCAGAGAGGGCAATGTGAGGGGTCTGAGGTTTGATAAATATGCCTCACACCAAGGTTTAGGCTGCGTGTTGATGCAATATGGGAGAGTTGTGGCGTATGCTTCCGCATACTTGAAGAAACACGAAATAATTATCCTACTCATGACTCGAACTAGCCAGGTAATTTTCGTATTGGAAGACTCGAGAGGCATTACTTATATGGAGCTTACTTGCCGACATTTACTGAACCATAAGAGCCTTAAATATTTGTTTACCAAGAAGGAGTTAAACTTAAGGCAAAGGAGATGGATGGAATTACTTAAGGATTATGATTGCACTATCGACTACCATCCAGGTAAGGCAAATGTAGTGGCAGATGCCTGGAGGTGAAGCCCACAGCCTTTCGCTTATATGCCAGTATTAAAGACAACTTCCATTGATGGTCGAGTTGGAGAGTTGGGTGTTGAGCTGAGGATGCATGCTTCAGGGGCACTTTTTGCTAGTTTCCAACTACAACCGATACTTATAGATTGTATTCTCAGGGCACAACTAGAAGATCCCTATTTGATGAGCATGAGAAAGAAAGCCGAGGAAGGGAACAATCTATTTTGCTATTGGGAGACGATGGAGCCTCGTGATTGGTTCTAGGCTTTGTGTTCCAGCAACTGAAGAGTTAAAAGGCAAATATTGAGGAAGCCCCATAGTTCCCGCTTTATGCTATGCACCGATAGTACCAAGATGTACCGCATAATCAAGGAATATTATTGGTGGTCAAGATGAAAAGAGAGTTGCAGAGCATGATCCAAGCGCTTCATCTCGCCAACAAGAGCGCAGAGAGACAAAGCCTTCCGGATTCTCATACCCATTACCCATCCCGTAATGGAAATGGGAGACATTACAATGGATTTGTATTCAAACTCCTCCCACTATTCAAAGACATGATCGACATTTGGGTATTGATCGACTCACCGTCCACGATTTCATACCTATTCGTGAGAAGTTTTCTCAGGCTTTTCAGGAGGAACTCTTTATGAATCATATAGTGAAGCCTGCATGGGTGCCAAAGGTCATTATCTCCGCGATAGAGATCCACGCATTCACTTCGAGGTTTTGAAGGATTGATGAAGAGGAACTAGGTGTCAAGTTGAATTTGAGTACTGCCACCCTCGATCGATGGACAACTGAGAGGACTATTCAAACCTAAAGGATATAAGCCGAGGTCATGCGCATCGCGAATTCAAGGGACATTGGAATGAATATCTACCTTATTCACTATAACAACAGCCTATCACCAAGTATCAGATGTACCTTATGAGGCATTGTATAAACACGCCGCACTCCAATTACGCTGAATGACCGCTTAAAGGAAATTATTAGGTCTTCGGTGATTGTACAAACGACAGTGGACAAGGTTAATGCTATAATGCGCGTTGAAAGCGCCAAAGATAGCAAAAAGCCATGCTGACAAGCCGTAAAAAAGATCTGGAGTTTGAGGTTGAAGATCGAGTATTCTTGAAGCTCTCTCCTGAAAGGGCGTCGTGACGCTGGGGAAGCGAGGAAGCCAAGTCCCCGCTACATCGACCTTTGAGATTGTTGAGAGGATAGGAATCCAAAGCCGGCTTATAGGATTAGACTGGTCTGAGGAACTTTCGAGTCCATACGTGTTCCACATCTCCATGCTAGCGCAAGTATATCTCAAATCCTTTACATGTGTCGAGAACAAAGATTGAGCTGGTGGGATGACTTATCCTATGAGGACGCCCAGCAAGTGCATTCCGGGTAAAGAAAAGAAGGAGTTTCGCAAGACAAATATCCCAGTGAAGGTCCTTCAAGAAACCAATTTAGTCGAGGAGGCTTAATTGGGGAGCGAGACTAAATGCGGAACCAAGATACTCATCTCTTCCATGATTACGTGCACGGTAATCGTGGATCTAAATTTTTCTTCGTAGGCGGGGTAGGTCAGAACGACCGCACTAAATAAATACAAGCTTTAAAACGCTTTGACCGAGTTTGACCAACACCAGTATGTGGGCCCAAGTTGACTTTTTCAAGGATGGATAATTTTGGGTTGACTAAGACACCATTTCATAGGCCTCGTCGATACGAGTTCATAGACGGGTTGAACGTCAAAATCCGACTTACGGATAAAAAGTTATGGCCTTGGGGAGTTCAAACAACAACATTTTATCAGTGTCCAAAGTCAGTTTCGCTTAATTCGAAGTCACCCTAGCCCTATATAAACATAGTTTTGCTTGCCAAATAGAAACCTCCTAGCCCCAAACACTCATTTTGAGCTCCAAAACCCTAGAAAAAACTCTCCAATACCGTGAACACCTTAACTGGTCAAGCACCCATTTTGGGACCAAAGCAGATCCTCACGACGCGCCCAGACGGCCAAGAACGCGCATGGCACGGGCCACGGTGGGTCGTCGGATTTTTCTATTTTCCAGCCATTCCAGGCCGACCCATACTCCCTCCCATTTTTGACCTAACTCATTCCCGTATCCTTGGCAGATTCTCACCGTTTGAAAGATACGACGAAAAACAAATTTACCGACTATCGATCGAAGCCCGCCACCACAACAACCTTTGGACCAAGGTAAGGGTACTATTGTGTTCCCGGTCTCGCCTGATATAAAGTTTGTACCTTAGCATCGCTTGGTTGCTTTCCATTTTGGGTCATTTCGTAATTAATGGTGCTGTTTGGACCGAAATTGGACACCAATTGGTCAAATTAGGCAAAATTGAAGTTGGATTAGTGAAATTGGACATTTTTTTGAGTTATTGGAAGGTTCAATTTCTAAAAATTATCCTCTGGGTGAAAAGCCCCAATTTTGGGTATCGGGTCTATAGGGCACACTGTATAATTGGACCTGTTGGGGTCCAATTTAGATAGTTTCATAGTTCTAAAAATTATTCTAAGACATTTAGGGCATCCCTATGTCTTTGGTTAAGTTATTGAAGCCTAAATGGTATTTTTATATTATTACAGGCACTCACATTGAGTAGGAAACGATCCATAGGGAGCAGACTGGCATATGTAGTCATTGAAAGTGGTTTACATGTTTTAAATGCTATATTATTATGATATATAATCAGGGTTAATTATTATATATATAACTTCTTTGATCGAACGGTTGGTTATGCATAAATATAATTATATGTTTTTATATAAACAAGTTATCATTTCATGTGGATTTTGTCAACATTTTAAATATTTGGAAATTTTACTGAGTTCATGGATAAATTTATGGTATTTAAACATTTTGGCATGGATTGAGGTTTTAAACCATTTTGAAAAATTCTATTGATTTAAGAAATGGATTTTGAGATTTTGTGAAATGGTTATAATACAGTGTCGTTGGAAAGGTATATGTGAGTAAGGATATGGTGTTGGTTGTTAGGAGTTGATGTACCATATAGTACCAGAGGTTCGATTCAGTACCTATATTATAGTGCACTGGGTTTGCCACGGTGTCGTGAGGTTGGTTCCATCCAACGGTTATATTTTATTTCCACGATCGTGATGTCGGGATTACCCGAAGGTTTATTAGTTAATGCAGATCGCGGAGGCTGGTACTATCCAACGGTTATATATTATTTCCACGACCGTGATGCCTGATTACCCGGCGTTTATTAGCAAGCCACTTGTCGTGGAGTGCTGGTTCCATCAAACTATATATATTGTTTCAATTACTGCGGATGTCGGGTTTACCTGAAGGTTTATTAGTTGCCACTGAGTCGTGAGGTTAGGTTTACCCGACGGTTTACTAGGGGTATATGGTACCCATATTGTTGGTTTCAGCAAGGTATAACCATTTCAATATTATTTATGGTTATTGTATTTTTCATGATTACTTTTACAACGCTATGGTTATATATATTTTATGCTCAATTTTTATGTTGTAACAAATTCAGTCATAAGGTTCTGACAATGACGCTTGCTAAATTTTTGAGCATGAATTTCATATTGTTGACTCAGTATAAGCCTGGGTTTTGTGAAATGGATTCCAAACTGGGAACCTTACAAAGAGTGGACGTGGAGGTCTTGAGAGAAGGAATTTTCGAAAATAAAAAACATTATTTTCCTTATAAATTATGTCACTCACCGAGATTATCTCACGCTTTATTGTTTTAAATCCGCTTTCTAGGTCCAAACAAATCAGAGACCTACCTCGCGCCAACCTTCTACGCTCACTCGCTCTAATGCAGCCATGATTCATCTTACTCCATTCCGCTTTTATTTTATCGACTTATGTATTTTCATTGTACTTCTAAATTCGCAAACACTATTAGAAGGCTCGACCTTAGTATTGAACTCATATGAGTCTTTATCATGTGTGTTTCTGTGGTTAAGTGACCTATAGTAAGATAATGGGTTGTGGATTCGAGCTGCAGGATCTTTTATATATATATTAAGGTATTATATTAATGCAAAGAGTTTACTTTCTTTCTTAAAGTTAGGGGTTCCATTGACATTCCCTAGGATTGTATAGGAACTTTTACTAAAGGACCACCCAGGAATCTGAGGGTTTCTAGTCAAAGTTTTGTCAATGATGATGAGGTTTTTAGGGTTTTGATGCATCGATTCACCCTAAACACTACAAGAAAAATATCAATTGTTGACATATATTTTATTGACATAAGACTATATATGTCGTTATTACTTATTTAAATGGATAACAATGACATATTTAAGATAGAAAAAAACAACAATGACATATGTAAAATTTATTTATAGGTTATAATGACTTATAAAGTATAATCTTGACAAAAAATTTTTATAAGTCAAGATATATTTCAATAGGAATCTTATGTAGTACAGACACTTTAACAGACGCTTTATAAGTCAAGGAATAAATTTTTTTAATTCTATAGTTCAAGAAAAAACCAATAGTTTCTATTCTTATCTTTTGCTTTTTTGAAGGTACGAGTTACCCAAACATAAATTATAATCTGATTGTGGTTATTTAATTATTATAAGGGTACACATACTATGACATGGTTTAAATTAAGATGCGACCATGGTCCATTATTACCTAATTTTGATAGTTTAAATATTTTGTTTGATTTTTTTATAAGAAATATTTTGTATGTTTGAATGCATTTAAAAACTATATATTTTTTTGTAGAAAAGATTATAGGAATTTATGTTGGACAATCAATATGTATAAAACTATAAGTGAACCTATTAATAAGTTGTTAAATTTCCAATGATACATCAACTTACCTAATAAAAATACGCTTTAACATCTTATATTCAGGTTTTTCAAAGAAATAATTTTAATTCATACATTATATGTCTTTTCAAAAAAATTAAAACAAATGGTGACTCCAACGAACATATACAAATTCAATATTCAAATAAATAGAAATCAATTTTTTAATATTAATAAATAATTTTTTGAAATCCAAATTAATTGGAATAAAATCAGATTAATTTCAAAGTCATGTCATGTGACTAAACTCAAAGTCATATTAAACTCTAATATCTTCGATTTTAAGTTGAAATAACTAACTTTAAGATAATATTATATTTTGCCAAAAATAAAAAATAAAAAAATTTTAAATAATGATTATCTTTTATAAAAAAATTCAATTTTGGTTTTTAAAATTAGATTTTCTATAAATTAGATTTTATAAACTCGTAGTTCGGTTGGTCTCGCTTCGCTATTACCAGTCCCTTCATAACTGGAAACCCCGTGAAAACGTTTTTTTTTTCTCAAAAATGAGCGACCTAACTTGCTCGATGGCAATGATAAAACCCTAGATCTTTCTTCTAGACCTCGGATGACCGAAACTGGATCACGCCACGGGACCATCTCAAATCTAGTTGAACTCAAACAACCGCTGGGCCGAATTCTCGAGACTGTCGGTTTTGCACGCATTTTGAGACGGAACGGGCCAACCATAGGGTGCCATGTGGCATCATGGGAGACACTTGGCTGGCGGTGCCATGTCATGCCCTTGTGGATCGCATGAAAGGTGGGGGCCAATGTCAAGCCACCCCCGCGCATGAGCATGAAAGCGCTGAAATGTAGATGTGGGAATATAAAAAGAATATAAGTTAGAATATTCAAACACTCATCCTGAGTCGGACCATCAAACTAAATCAAGTTAGTGTGTCCCCAGGTCAAACCAACTCAGCTCTGAGGAGAGATTCAAACACTGTGAGAAGTGAGAAGAAAGAAAAGAGAGAAAGGGCTCAAGTTCTGAGGGAAAAAAAAAGGAGAGAAAAGAAAGAAGGGAAGGAAAGGAAGAAGGAAAAAAAAAACCAAGAGAACCAATGCAGGATTTTCTTAGTTCACTGCAGTCAGTGGAGTTCCAAGCAAATTGCTTGATTCGCACCCAACAAAGTAGAGGAACTTCTCCTACCATGGTTATATCTTGTCTAAGAGTTGTTTGATGATTGTGGAAGGTTAATCCATGCAAAGGAGTTGATGAATGACGCCAGTTAAACCGCTGATGTTAGAATTGTTTTGTTTATCCATTTTTATAGGATTAAACTCGAAATGGCCTCGTTAAAACTGATCTATGTGAGGATTAAAATCTAGAAATGGTCTTGATTTATATGGATTAAAATCTGAAATGGTCTTGTTGAACCCGATGAGATACAAGTATGATGATGTTGTATGTGTTGTGTTATTGTTTGCCTTTGAAGAACATGGTAGATTTTCAACATTGAAGAAAACATCAGTTGGTATTATAGTTTGAATGAAAAACATGCAAAATTTTCTGGGTTTTAGACTGAAGAAATATCAGTTTGGTGTATGGTTGCTTGCATGTCTAACATGCAGAAATTTTTGGGTTTTGGACAAAGGAAATATCAGTTTTAGAGTATTATTGCTTGCATGAAAAACATGCAGAATTTCATGGGTTTTTAGATTGAAGAAAACATCAGTTGGTATTATAGCTGAACAGGCATGCAAAATTTTCTGGGTTTTAGACTGAAGAAATATCAGTTTGGTGTATGGTTGCTTGTATGACTAACATGCAGAATTTTTTGGGTTTTAGACAAAGGAAATATCAGTTTTGGAGTATTATTGCTTGCATGAAAAACATGCAGAATTTCATGTGTTTTTAAACTGGAAGAAAACATCAGTTTGGCATTATAGTTTGAATGAAAATATGCAAATTTTCCGGGTTTAATTGAAGAAAATATCAGTTTAGTGCATGGTTGCTTGCATGACTAACTTGCAGAATTTTTTGGTTTTAGATTAAGGAAATATCAGTTTGGGGTATTATCAGCAGATGAAAAACATGCGTGGTAGAATTTTCTGGGTTTTTGCAATTAAAGAAACATCGCTTTGGTATTATTGTTTGAATGAGAAACATGCAGAATGTGGGAATATATGCTGACATGTGCATGTTGATGATTAACATGATGCTTAAGATAAAGCATAAATGATATGATATGTTGCATGAAGTTTTTATTATGCATGTAACATGAGATTTTTATGCAAAGGGGCATTAGTATTGCATGTGCACTGGGACACGTGAAAAATTGGGTGTGAGTGCATGACATGATTTGAATGAATTAATTGTGAGGGTTGTCCAAAAATATTAATTTCGGAAGGTTGTCCACCAAATTTTATCGGAGTCTGTCCAAATGAAAAATGAATATCGGAGGGTAGTCCACATTATTATCGGAGTCTGTCCAAATGAAAAAAATATCGGAGGGTAGTCCACATTATTATCGGAGTTTGTCCAAATGAAAAAAAAATATCGGAGGGTGGTCCAAAATTTTATTGGAGTCTGTCCAACTAACTCGTAAGAGCTAAAACAAAATCTTTTTTGTGTTCGATTTTATTATACATGGAAAAATGCATGTGTGAGGAAATCGTGAGGGCTCTAGACATGGATTCGGGGCACATGACATTCATATATTGTATATTTTATGTGAATGTATGAAACAAAAAACATGATACATTGCATGTGCACTTAGGTGGAGTAGCCCTCAGAGGGAAAAATTTCTCCGCTGAGCGCAACACCTCACGAAAAAAACTAAATTTTCAGGTACTGTAGATACACCAAGAGAGGGTGCTCATCAACCCAGAGGTGTGAGAAGCTTAGAAACAACAACAACTTTCAGAATATTTTGTAGAACACTCCGGATCAGATCCAAATTTTTCGATGTCCCTGGGAGAAACTCCGCTCTGTGACCTGAATGTAAATGAAATTGTAATTAAACCAAGTGTTTATGTTTAATACAATTTGACAGTTTATGTAAGTTTGTTGGTAAAAGTTCTGCAAAGTTTTAGGATAAAAAGACATCGGAAGTGAGAAATCACAAGCAGCACTCGGAAGTGTGACGCTCCAAAACCCGTGGGGTCCGGTGACTACCCGCCAACCCGCTGAAAATCTATACATCTCGTGATCACGAGACGCATACCCGAGTAAAATAGCCTCTCGGGGCTCCACAAACCAATACTTCAAAATAAAGCAAACTATATTCTCATAGTTTTCATGCTTGTTCTACAAAAATATTTGTACATATTTACAAAATATTTACTTAAAGCCACATTTCTACTTTCTTCTCAAAGCTACCCCATCAAGCAGACCGCCTCCCCGATAGTCCCCCGCACCGAAAGGTTCGGACGGGTGAGCAAAGGCCAGTAGAAAATTTTCCTACAAGGGTTACTCCCCACCTAAAATGCATATGCAATGGCATATATAAACAATCAATCACATTCCATACAATTATTTACTATTATACGAAATGTCTACATCATGCATGAGATGCAACCTCTCATGCTCACAACCTGAGTCCCAACCGACTCCCTCACACTTGGAATGCCAAGTGTGAATAAAACCAGTCACACACCCTGACTAAACCATTGGAGACCCTCCAATTTTAGTTATCAAATTCTTTCTTATTTTAGCGGGTTCACGATTTCCTGGGTTTACAATCGTGAGGACGCCGCACACCTTTCAACATTTTCACGAACTTTACCTCGCCTCGGATTCATGTCTAACCGTGAATATATTTAATTTTCACCGGGGGATCTACCCTAATCCCAAGTTCGCCCAAACATGTAATTTATCATTTTGATCATCTTACACTCGGCACCCTATTCGATCATTCCATTTTTCTCTGAGTTCACGACCCATTTACCCACACTGGTAAATAAACCATACCCTGCACCCACACCCGACCTGACGCGATGTGATCGTGCATATGAAATGCATGATGCCAATGCATTTTCCTCATGTTACATGCATGAATGAGCACTACATGAAACAGCTGGCATACCATGGAAAATTATAATTTTAGCGCATATAATCTACCTATACAAATCATATAATACATCAACAGCATGCATAAATATCACATTTCCACACACTGCACGTTATTCAAACAAGCCATAACAAAACTGGGTCACCAACTTGGGACCATTCAACAGGGTACCTCACGGCCCCTTCACAACATGAACTATTTTGGTTCCATGAACTATTTTGGTTCCAATTCTTGTCATCCCATCAAACAACCATGACACCTAGAAACTTTCGGTTTCTAACTTCAAATCTCATCTACGGCCAGATCAGGTGAAACCCGTCATGAAATCCATACCCTTTAATTCCAAAAGCCGAACTAATTTACGGGTTCTGCTAAGCAACCCCTTACCATTATAAAGCCTTTGTGCTAAAAGTAAACCAAGTAGGAAAATATCTCGCCTCTTTGGAGTTTGTCGGGGAACCCAACTCGTGTCCACGTAGGATCCATCACGCGCACCACTTTAGTACTGAATCGTCGAACGGCCGACCGGTCTCAAACCCGGAAAACCCTCCTTTTCCTTTCCTCCTTTCTCCTTTTCCTCCCTTTTCTCTAAGAACCGCGCTTCCTTCCTCTTTTTCCTTCCTTTTTGCCTTTCTATTCTTTTCATTTCTCATCTCACCTCTTTTCATTTTCTCTTCTTTCTTCTCCCTCGCTTTCATTTTCTCCCAATCATTACTAAACGTATGAGTCAAATGAGGCAATTCCTCCTCATTTCCTCTACCCATCATTGGGTAGCTATCTCTTCCACGCTTCTTTTTCTTATTTCTAATTCCTTATTATGACATCATGTGACTCGTCTACTATCACATTACGATTCTTTCACATTACTACATCAGGAGTCATGCATTCCACCGGGACTCATGGCCTCGCAAGTTGTCACTTCCTTAGATGCCATGTGGCATCCCCGTCCGCGCATGTCATCCGACACCCCACACTCGAAAACGCGGAACTCGACCACCCAGACCAAACGAAATTCGACGCGGGTGGCTAAATTTCGTGAGACGGTTCAACTGAGATGTCCTCGTCGCTGGTCATCCGATATCTAGAAAATTCCTGATTTTTACCGTAAATTACAATTTTTACCTTTACCCAAAATCTTGATTTTCTGGGTTTCACAAGAAGTGGAAGATGCAAGAAAAAAGCCTTAGAATAAAGTTAACAGAGGTTTTGGTTGCGACCGAGTTTTTTTTAGTTGCACCAAACTTCCACAATACAGCGTATACGTTGTCGCACTCATTGGGGAAGATCGCTTGTAACACCGTTTATGAACAAGGTTCAATAGCCACGCTCACAAAATGAAAAAAAAGGGACATAATACTCAAAAATTTAATAATAAATTTACATAAATGACCCCCGTGGTTTGGGTGCCACACAACTACTGGAGGATTTGACCTGATGTGCATGTCTAATTCGCACATCCATGATTATAAAAACTATAATTTTTCAAATTATATTTTTATTTTTAAAATTATGTTCCTAAAATATCCATTTCACTCCCCCCATCCTATTTTTCAAATCACCAGTTTTCCTCTTAATGATTATTTTAATAAAAAATCAATTTTGGTATTTAAAAATTAGACTTTCTATAAATTAGGAGTTTTTATAAACTTGAGGGATAGCTCAGTTGGTTTATCCTGGGTCACTAGTTCGAGTCCCTTCAAAACCATTAGAGGATTAGTCGAGGTGGGCACAACTTGGTTAAGTCTCTAGTTCGAATCCTTTCAGAGCCACTGGAGGATTAGTCGAGATGCTTACAAGCTGGCCTGAACACCTACCATTATTAAAAAAAACTAGTATCTTGTTTTGTTATAGTTTTTAAAAACAATTTTTTGTTCTGAAAAATAAGGAGAACAAGGAGACTATGAGCATGTTTTGTTACAGTTTTTGAAAACTATTATTGAGAACAATTTTTGAAAACACAGAGAACACCATTTCAGTGTTATGTGAAAATTATTATCTGAATTTAGCTGCTGTATGCGTTTTCAAAATAAAATAAAAAAACTAGAACCAAGCATGTTCTTATGTTTTCTTGTTCTCCGTTTTTTATAACAAAACAAGCCAAAAATTGTAACCAAATATGCCCAAATTTTTTTTGAAATTATAATATTGTTCTTAAAATACTCATTTCCCTCCCCCGTCCCATTTTCAAAGGCCGCCATTTTCCTCCCTCTTTTTGCTTTATCCTTGGTGGGTAGCTTTCCATATCTGATGGAAGGTTTTCTTTTGTATCTACCCATATGTGTGAAGTTTGTACAGGTCTATATTTGTATCTACTCATTTATGGAAGGTTCCATTCGAATAAGGGCTGCTGAACTCGCTAGGCCGCAATGGCAACCGCCAATCAATGATCTCAATGTGTTGGTCAAAGAATAATTTACAATCGACGATTCTGGGCCGAGCACACACAACAGTGACCCTTTCATTCCTTCACATACATTTCTTCTAGGTTTTCCTTTTTCCTTTTTCTCCTTTTCTCCATAGAAATTTCCATTCGCCAATGTCATTTCCTTCACTAAAATTATCCAACATCCAAAATTTCTCCCAAACATTGGCTCTATTTTGCAAAAAGAAAAAAAAAATCCATACTTGGGTTGGCGTATCAACAAAATTTCTTCTATTTGCGAAATGTGGATGAAATTTAAATTTAAAATTTTAGAAATTTATGGAGATTTCTTCCGCAAAATTCGAAATTTAGAAAAACAGAAATGATTTCTTGCTATGATTTTTCAAGTGATCTTTAGGGATCTTTCTTCCTTTTGTTTGATTCCATTTATTATGTCTCGTGAGTGTTTGGATTGTTGTGCCATTGATATGCTTTTCCGCTGTTGGTTCAATTTGATTTGCTTAGTGATATTTTTCTTTACGTAGTGCTCTCTCTATCCTATAGGGTTTTTCAAATAATCTATATTTCACTTGGTTGTATAGAAAGTTGAGAGAAAAAGAAAATAATGAAAACGAATTTTATTTTTATTTTGTGATGTTTGTCTCAAAATATGAAATCTCCTAATCTACCAAGTAGTTTTGTTTGTTTTGGGCTCGGAGGTTTTCATTTTCTTGGTCTGATGAATCTCTATTTAAAGGTTTGCTTTTTTTCCTCAACAATATATAGCTTTAATTGGTTTTCACTTTCCAAAGATCTTATTTATGTAACAAATAATCAAATTATTTGAAAGCTTTACAGGATTGATTTTAACCCCATCTAGACTGGTTTTCACTTACTCTTGGATTTGGGTAGCGGGTTCACCACCAGTATGGTTCAATAAGAGGTTTGTCCAATCTTGTTCATCAATAAAATATTATTATCTTGAGCCAAACCTTGAACTACCCTAAACTTGTTCATTTAGGACGCTGCACATGGGATGTATGTATGATATTGGGGATTAGGCTTAGGGCTGATAATGAGCTAATAAGCTTTCTTACATATTGTGAGTTCAACTTTTGAGTTTCTTGTTCAAGTTCAATACCACCCCAAACAAGCTGAGATCAAAATTATGTTATGACCTCAATGCTTAGTCATGTAAATTTGAGCAAATGAACTTGCAATGAAAGTTTTTCCATTATATTTCTTGTTGTATTCAAAAACCCTGCTTTTAGAATCAAAACTAGTGAAGAATGTGGGGAAGAATTCATCTGACAATTCATCCATTTTTTACAAATATGAGATTTTCCCAACAACCGGTGGGACTTTAAGTTTCGAATTACTGGTTTACTAAATAAGGTGGTTTCACTTTCGATGCCCTACTAGATTACAACAATCCCAGAATTGAAATAGCTACAAAAAGCATAGATAGTCTGTTGAAACATTTGCATTGACGACAGTAAATTATGTTTAGACACTTGAAACTCGCCTTGCAATTGTTTTACCTAAATACAAGGTCTCATGAATACTTAAATAAATAGCATATCAAATTACATTGAATTTTAGATTGAATAGAAGAAAACAAGATAAATAGAAATGGTGAAAGAGAAAATGTTTAATTCTTACTTCCCATGAACTTAACATTCTAAGTCTTGTGATAGTGCTGAAAGATACAAAGCATGCAACTCTCAAGTCCAATATTGATTGTCTCTTGGCATAAGTTTGATGGTCAATGGCAACTAATGAATTATTGTATGCTACTAGTTCATCAAGGTAAAAATATTGATATTAATACTCAGGAAACAAGAAACCACTTTATTGCCATCCATGTAGTTCTTTCCAAGAGCTAGATTCTTCATCCGTGTGTTAAAATAATTTTGCCCAACCTTTGTTTGCAGACTTAGGAATTCTTGTTATTATCATGAATTTGATTTCTTTTTTCTCAAAATTTGTATTTTCTTTATCTTTCTTTCCACTGAATTTTATAAAATGGAAATTCTAGAAACTATGCATATGAACATCCAAAATATATCTTTTGGATTAAAAGTAGTTTAATATATCATAAGTAATCAAAGAAGTAAAATTCAAAGTCGACCGTACTAAGTGAAACAAGTAATGTGGGTTTTAATATTCTCCAGCTCGCCCCAAAGCTATTAAAGCTCTAAGCTCCTTATTCTCATCACGTAAATTATAGGATGTGGTATGTGAATGTACACTAGTTATTTTCCATATTACGGCCTGGAATTTTAATTGGTTAATTTTTTGTTGATGCAGATATGAGACTGAGTTGCCAAAGCCTGAGATTGAAGTAAGAAACCAACTATTTTTTTTTTATTTGCTTCTAAATGGATTGATTAAATATTGTCGGAATGATTGAAAGGAGGCTGCAAAGAAAGAAACTGAAAGTAATAACAATGAGGATGTTCCGAATGCTTTTGAAATTGGAGAAAATGAACCATAAGAGCTTCGGCGCACCTCCTTTAGGCCAAGCCCTTACTCCTTGGTGTGTGTTAACTTCCTTGGCTATGTAGTCATTCTTAACCTTAAGGGATATCATAGTCCATATCATAACCTTGACTATTCAGTGAATCTTAGGTTGTTAGCTGATCATGAATTTTGCTAGTATCATGCAATTAGAAATTGGTTTGATATGTTTCAAAGACTCTAAACCTAGTATGCAAAGTTAGCAATATGAAGGCACCATCGATAGTTATCAATTAGAGTCCTGGTATAAAAAGAAGGTAACACTTATTTATTTTTATTGGTTACTTCTTTTGAAAGATGGAATTTGCTAATGTAAATTATCGCTTAATGGAACCTTTGCTGCACTCTTAAGTGCTTTAATGAATAGAAGATGAGACTTTGAATAAGGGATTGAGAATTTAATTTCAAGATATTCTCTTAAAGAAAAGAAAATCCAACATATAAAAAGTTTCCTATATCTATAGAGGAAGAGATAGTCCCTACTTTGTATGGTGAGGCATCCGAGACCAAAATGTTGTTCGAGACATTTAAAAATTTAATTTTTACTAATGCTTCTTATTTTCTTAGAGAACATGATATTGGGACCCGTGATTTGTTTTTCATAGGTAGGGACACCTTGCTTCTATAGGTACAGGTGCAAGAAATGTAGGAGGAAGGAAATCTATGTGTAAGTACATCTTCAAACTTTCTTCTAAGAAAATACCCATGAATATATTTAACATCTCTATCTTTAAGTGAACAAATGTGTCTTCTTATATCTTTTTCATGATTGCTCGAGCATGTCTATATTAGAGATCAATTATCATACAACATACTCTTAAAATGAAAACTAAAACTTTTAATATATATATATATATAAACTATGGAAATGTTAATTAAGTATTAGTGTAATGTGAGGGAATAACTTTGCTTAACATTAAAATTATCTAGAAACTTGTTTTTCTTTTAAAATCATAAATGGTAAATTATTTTCACAAAGAGATGAAGATCTTAATTATTATTTACTCATTTGACATTGACAAAGTTAAAACGCTTGTGTAAACAAATGGCAAGAAGCGCATGTCTGGCAATATAAGAATTAACTGATGGATACTCATCCACAAAGATAAAAGGATTACAAAGTTTTGTTTAGATAATATCTCGTAATAAATCTGGTTTAAAGAAGAATTGATGAGCGCTCCGGTCATTGTTGATCTTAATAATTTATCAGGAGTTAGATGCCAGGCGTGTCTCCACTTCAATGATTTATTTCTGCGGTGTTATTGTCCAATGGTTTATATATTGTTGATGGTGGCAGATCTTGATTTGACAGATATCCTCTCTGAGGTATATCCACGTTCTGCATTTCTAGAGCTGAAAGATATCTCTATCCAACTCAGATATTAAATGCTTGGTTGTTCGTAGTCTTCATGCCACCTTCAGATCTAATATCTCTATTTCCGAATCAATCAAGGTCGCTTCTATCAGATCCTCGATATCCTCATATCTCGACCGTGGATTTCAAAGATAGTTATGCTAATGTTGGCCAAACATCATCATATAATTTAATTATAGATATAAAGCGTATAAATACAATTTATAAACCAATGAATAACATAAAAGATCGAACTTTTTAACTATAGTCATGTGACAGGTTCAACACACCCGGGACATGCAGATCTAGACATACCGATGTAGCCATGAAATGTTTAATCTCAAAACATCGCTCTAGTATCCAAAAATCGGAAACAATGCTGTATCAAAGGCACTTTGAAGTCGGTGTCATCGCCAAGCCTCTCTCGAATTCCGTGTTTCGCCCAGACGCTCCCGACATACCCCAAAATCGCGCCCATTTGCTTTTAGCCGTTGAGAAAGCATAACTTCAAGACGACGCCGCTGACGCTAGAGATCGCCGCTGAGCGTTGAGACGCCGCTGACGCTGGAGCTTTGCCGGACTTGCTTAGTGATCGACCCAACGCCGCGACGCTGGGACGCCACGACGTGGGAACGCCATGACGCTGAACGCCGCGACGCCTGCACTTTCCATGCATAGCCTCCTTGGCGCTTCAAAATTGCTTCATCACCGCTCTTTGCTCCAATGACCCGCATCCACACCAAAACACCAATCAGAGTCGCCACAAAACTATGAAATTAGCTATAAAATAAACTTGAAAATGAAAACCGACACGTGTATACGATATGTTTTGGCACCATCACACTCTAACTGAAGTTTCTTACTGTCCCTAAGCAAGAATGGACTTGACAGATTACAGCCACACCATACCGAAACTAACACTAAGACGTTGTTGCACATGCCGAAATAGGATCAATTAACCGACCAATAATCACCGCTGTTTTGTCTAAGTTCACAAGATGCATACAAAGATGTTCGACTTCGAAAACTCCGCTGAAATAGGTAAAGTGACTAGTGCCTCAAATTCCATGGTATTCAATAACCTTTCCTAAGACTTTGAAGGTCTAATGAATGACCCTAGTGTATACCCAGGTTCGACACCCCAAACTTGAACCTCCGACTCCACCTATTTGGAAGAACACGAAGAAAAGGACAAGAGTCAAAATCTTTTATTCATACTAACATACCTAAAAATCTCCTAAGTACCTAAACAAAATTGAAGAATACCTAGCCCAAGTGAAGTTTTAGATGAGTGTTTTGTAATGTGATTCATCAGACTCCCCACCAAATAAGTTATGGGCACTGCATTAAATTCCTTCAAACTTCACCCCTAACACCAACCAAACCTGTGTCTCTAGGTTATGGAATGATCCATCTTATGTCCCATGAAGTATAAAGGAAGTAATGACTCCGGCCATTAAGCTCAGGCATTAGGCTTTGAAAAGCCCTCGGGGGACCGGTGCTCTGGATTCATCGATGATCCCGCTTATTCTTATGCATCTACCTATTTTTGACATTTTCTTTTTGCTTTTATCTTTTCTATTGTTTTTTGTATTTTTATTTTTGCCTATTTTATTTTTTTCTTTTGTCAGCTCGATGGAAATCCTCTTTTGATCAGTGTCCCATCACTTAGATGGTTCGACCTCAAGGTTTGTTCTAACTTTAAGAGTTGGTCCTATGACCTATGCATACCCCGAAGGTCATTAGTGTGAGTGATGTGGTTCTTGAGAAATGGTTTCTGAATAACAAAGAATTAGTTCACTAAGCCTCCCACCTATTCAACCTAATTAATGAGTATCAAACATTGTATGCAATTCAATCTTCCAGTGTCAATAGTGAATTCAAATTCAAAAGTATCTCACTTTCAACATGGCACACACATTCACAACTACCTCCACATGCAACTACTACATATAAGAATGAAACAAAAAAACAGAATACTAAAAATGTAGACTAGACTAAATTAAACACAACTAATATGCTTCAATGAAACAAACACTACACAAATACTAAAACCAAAACATAATTCAAACTGGATTACCACCCACACCCCCCAAAAAACCTGTCCCCACCGGCAATAAACAAACAAAGCAGAGGGCAGTGGAACTCCCGCGATCACTGGGCCAGGCGGCGGCCGGTGAAAGGCAAGCAGCTTGAAGCGATCCGAGCCTCGTAAGGTCCGTCATTGCCGAAGAATAGTGGCTCCGGTTGGCCGCCACGCACGCATATCGCACGAGGGGCCTCCATATCCGTGTATGAGGACTCTGGTACTGGTCTCGCCCCAGAAGGCATCAAGCGCCAAATAGGAGAGCACCGGCCTCGGGATTTCAGTGATGGACTGAGGGAGTCGCTCCTGAGGCCGGGATGGTGGTGGAGGTGGGTGGGACGATCAACACGTCTCCCTGGGATCGCCTGTGGATCCATACCGAGCCCTAAGATAGTCTTGCACGCCCTCAGTCCGAGGGCTCACGGTCGAATCATAGACCCCTCGTGTCGTGGGACACCCGGTGTGTCCCTCCTGGATGTGATATAGCTTTACAAAGGAAAGCCGCCCTCATTGTCAGCCGAGGGCACCCTACCGCTTGCACAAGCCAAGTATAAGGAAGGTGCCCCAAATTCATTCAAGATCCTAAGCATTGAGGATATCATCTCTCATAACCCGCCTAACATCAGCGTATATCCTATAAGATGGCATAGCTGAGCATAGAGACGCTGGGCGCTCACTTCCACACATCGCTCGTCAGTTTAATAAGACGCGACGCGGATGAAGTGATGCCGCACCTTAGGTAGCGAAGGCTAAACGCTCGCCTCGCTGACCGACGCCCGCGACGACGACTTTCCACTCACTCCCGCCATCGGGTCACTCGTGATAACCTCTAGTTCGTGCTCGAGCCGATCAAACGCTCAAGGGACATACTAAGATCGTAATAACTATCGATCGATCAGACCGGTCGACCAATGACACTGCAAGACCCTGACTTCTTCAGACTTGGAGGCGTAGATTGGCGGAACTCGCAGAGACCACACCTTATCACACTGATGAGGTGGTTGGCCTCACGAACCCTAGTCAGCAATGGTCTTGCGTAAAAGTCATCGTGGTGGTGAAACCTTCTCCTTTATGAACGAGCTTGTTTCTTACAATGGTGCGAACTGATCACGCAGACCTCATTCACGAACTGCGTGATATCGTAGTGGGGTCCCAAGTCCGCCGGACCGATCGCCAGGTGGGCAATTTCATACTAGATACATTATGACCTAGAAAGCACGTGGTGGGGGTACAAAATTAGTTACCCACTGACCTAGACCAAAAAACAAACACCTAGCGTGCACAAAAAAAAAAACTAAAACTACTAAGTGTACTAACGACCCTAAAGGTGACTCTACACCCTAAAATAGACCTAATAATCCCCTAAACGTGAACTTATAAGACCCCTAGACCAACTGTGAATGCAATGGTAGCCCTAGATGACGACACTAGTGCTAGAACCGAGTACAATGTGGTGGGAATACAATTGGACAAGGAAACTGTTTAATCCGCTGTGCGAGGGTGACTGCGAGGTATGCAGAAGGCCTGAGGGCAATGTAGGAGCTTCTCCAACACAGAGAGGGAGTTCCTGTAAGTGACCGGGCAGATGGGGTGCGGTTCTGTGCAAGGATGTGGGCAAGGTGAAAGCAAAATGGCCTAGTTTTTGGCCTTAAATGCGGCAACGCCGCTGACGTCGGGGCAGCCGCCGCCGACGCTACGTAGGTGGATGACGACCGCGATGTTGAGTATCAACATCACGACGCCCAGACTGAATTCACGCCGCTGACGCGATCACTCACGCCGCGACGCCCGTAGTATAAAATCACATCACGACGTTGGAACCACGCCGACGCTATGTAACACTAAACTCAACCGTCACGACGTTGAAACCCACGCCGCGACGCTCCAAAAAGGCAACATGGACGCCGCAGACGCGACAATTTAACGCCATGGACGTTACGTAGAGGGTCGCAATGTGCACATTGGAGGATCCCAAAGTGGCCAAGAAACTTCCTCACTTGTAAAGGTGACTCTCCGACTTGCATGCACAAACATGAACTGATCCTCCCAATACCATGTCATGAAACCTTTCGACAAGAATGAACCAAAAAGAGACACCGATTATGGAAAATATCACGAAAATAAAATAATAAAAAAAATTGAAAAGTGAATAGTTTAAGAAAACACTCTAAGGCTCCTGCTGGTTTGGCTTATGTTTAATGTGTCGCTTAGCCCGACGCACCTCGAATTTCAATGTATATGTTAAAGAAACTGGAAATGCTTATGCATCCTTATATAGTGTGTCATACAACCTATGCTCAAGGTGGATGAAATATTCTTTCCTGTTCATGCCCTGTTCCTTCTCGATGTCTTCTTCTGCAAGAATAGGCTTATTCCCGAAATTTTCGCATTGGGTTTCTAAGAAAATCTCTCAGGTAAGCCCGAGATATCTTCATTCGACGTCCGGGATGTCAGACGTGGTTGGAACAATGGGAAAGACCTGTCTCCCCGACTCTCAATTTAAGCTCACCTTCTTGCACATTAATTTGAGCTTTTCCTGTGGCAAAGGCCTACTGGCGTATGATGGGAACTGAAATATCTTTCTCCATGTCCGTAATGACGGTCTCAGCTGAAGGACGACTTACCAACTTTTACTAGGACATTTTTTATTATTCCCGAGGATGCGTTGGTAGACTATTTCCAAGCTGTGTCGGATTGTATTCCATTTTGGTTCCCCAACTTTAGCCTTTTAAACACGAAAGCCAAGATCAAGTTGATGTCGGCTCCTGTCACAATGTAGTTTTCCGCATACCCGATTCCCCTATAGAGTAACGGTATAGCAAAGCTACCCTGATCTTGGAAGTTTGGGGGAAGCTTTGGTGTGATGATACTTGCATCTCTCGGCTTAAGGCGATGGTCCTGGGAAGGTTCCTCCAACTTCTTCTACTCGCAAGATCTTTTCATGAAATTCACGTAACTAAAGTATGTTCTCCAAAGGCTCCAAAAAGGGTATATTAATATGTAGCTTCTTGAAGATGTCAAGAAACTTTGCAAATTGCTTCTCCAACTTACCTTTCTTCAACAACCCCTGAGAGGCATGGATTGGATGACAGTTCCATCCGTTTTTGTCCGTTCTGCTTCTTCCCCGCTTTATTATCCTCGGGTCGCTCTCATAGCTCTGGTTGCTCTCATTTTTCATCCGTCTGGATGCTGCGCGGTCTTGCTCTTAATTTTTCAATTCTCTTACCACTAGTTTCGCCCTGGTTTCCAACTCTTTCCAATTCTAGAGTGATGGCCTTGCGCACCCTTTTCCTTCTCCTCTGTGTGGCTTACCTCTCTGAATGCTTCGGTAGGAACCCCTCACTCATTGTCATCAGACCGGCTATTCACGATCCGTACCTTCAAATTTCACCGTGCCGCTTGGATTGTTAAATCATGGCATGTTGCCAGATATCGCCTTTGTCTCATTCATAAAGGCAAAGCAGTGAGGTCAAGATTGGCAAGTGGGCTTGTCTTAAATCCACCTTCTTCTCGTGATAAGGGTTCACTAACCTGCCTCGATGGCATGTTGTTCTCGATTATTCCCTCCATCCATACCCTTTGATTGTTCAATCGCTCGATTCTCGATTATTACGCCACCCTCTTAGTCTTGATGTTGATTTGAGTAATTGTTCGGCACCGCCCTCATGCCGTGATCGATTCTCATCAACTCGACACATAATCGGGCCCTCCGTTCTACGCAGGCTTCGACGACATCTCCTCCCGTAAGCATCAGGCCGCCCTCCACTGAATTCACATAACTCCCATGGGTTGATCTGTATGGCGTTCACGCCTCGTCGCCTAGTCAATCGCTGTCACTGTGCAACATGATTAACCGTGATTATTGAGAATCCTCATTATCCGTTCCACCCATGGCTTTCACCGTAGCTTCAGCCACCGGTTTGTGTTATTGCAACATCTTCCGTAATCTCATAGGCTTGGTCCGTGGCGTTTTCTTCATTAGTGCTCCTCCGTACCAGGCATCAATCATCGTCGGTAGCGTTCCTCACCCCATTATAGAAAGTATGGACTTGCACCATCTCGTTAGCCCCGGTGATGCGCATTTTCTTAGTAATTGGTGAAATCGTCCCATGCCTCCGCTTAGAATTCTCCCCTAGTCGCCTAAAGTATTTATCTCTGTACGTTGTGCAATTTTTCGCTGGAAGAACTTGGTCGAATTTTGCACTAAAATGCTCCACGAGGTAATGGAATCGTGGTCGACTCGTTAGCCAATGCTCGCTTCGATCATCTAGTGAGAGGAAAAGCCTCTGTAACCCGAGTGCTCTGAATCTGCTTAGCTTTGATCGTGATCGCGCACTTCAAGGAAGTCGGGTCGATGCATATTCGGGTTCTCACGGGTAGTCCATGAAACAATATACTTCGTGAGGCATATGTAATAGTTACCGGATTTCGGGCTCAAGTTGTTCACCAATGGGTGGTCAGCTCGATAGCCGCCCTCTAACAATCAGAAGGAGTGCAAACTCTAGCAACATGTATGGACTATATGGTTGTATAAATGGCTCGTGCTGATTCCTTCCATGATGTCACTTCGCCCTCTCGGGCTCGCTTTGCTCCAATACTCGATCCCGCCTTCACATCACCCATGTTTGCAATGATCCGTCAGCCTGCTCGACGATTCGTAAAGTTCTTCGCCCGGGATCAAAACGCGTTGCTAACTTGATCTCACGTCGCATGTACTCAATAAACTTAACTACAATCACACACCTTAAACAACAATACCAAATTACCAAAGACTTGTAATAACAAACAAAAAAGAAAACTTCAGCAATATCCAATTGCTTTATTCTGAGTATCAATCTGAACTTTGTCCCCACAACGGCGCCAAAACTTGACAAAGCAAAACGCTGTAAATGTACGCCTATGTGCGCAAGACGCCGCCCCATAATATAGTGTACCAACGTACTGATATCGATCCACAGGATGTGTGTCGATCACAAAGATCTTGCTTTAGATAATATCTGGAATAAACTTATTTTAAAGCAGTTAATTGAGTATGTTAATTTTGACTAAGCTATTGGATTCTAATGAATTACTGTATCAATACTGTGGTTATGTCTCCCGTCACTTTCTGAATGGATATTTAAAGGTGTTATTATTCAATGTATTTATATATTGTTGACGGTAAGGTGATCTTAATTACTTCCAGATATCCTCTCCAGTATATCCGCCTTATCTCAAGTGAATAGAGTTGAGTATATCTCTATCCCAACTCGCAGATACGAAATGCTCGAGTGTTCTAGCCTCAAGTGCCACCTTCGTGGATCTGACATTCTATTTTCCCCACCAACCGGTTGCTCTACTCGTATCCCTAGATATCCTCATCTCTCGAATCTCGGATTTTATAGTTATGCTAATGGTGGCCGACATCATCATATAATTTTAATTATAGATATAAAGCAGAAGCAACAATTTTATAAACCAATGAATAACATAAAAAACTAACTTTAATCCATAGTCATGTGACAGGGTTCAACACACCCTAGATACAAATCTAGAACATACTGAATAGAAATATGGAAAAATGCTTAACTTCAAAACACTGCTCTAGTATCCAAAAACCCAAACAACATGTATCAAAAGGCACTTCTTCGCTTCCGGTGGCCATCGCTTCGGCTTCCGAATTCCGCGTGCCTCGTCCCGTACGCCCCGATACCCCAAAAATATGCGCCTCCATTTGCTTTTAATGTTGAGAAAGCATAATCTCGCACCGATCGCCGCGACGCTGCAACGCTGCGTGACGCGAGACGCCAGGACGCCGAGACGCCGACGCTGAGCTTCTGTTGACTCGGGTTGCGTGATCGACCCAACCGCCGCTGACGTTGGGACGCCACGACGGGAACGCCGCGGATTTGAACGTCAGCGCGACGCCAGACGCCACGACGCGGGAATGCCGCGCGACGCTTGGTGAACGCCGCCGACGCCTGCATCTTTTCATGCATAGCCCCTTATGCTCCAAAATTGCTTCTCATCAACGCTCGCCCAATGCACCTCGTATCCACATCTCATTAAACACTTAATCTGTGAGTTCATTACGAAAAACTATGAAATTACTATAAAATAAACTTGAAAATGAAAAACCGACGTGGGTATAATATGAGTGTTTTAAGCACTCATCAGACATTGTCTTTCATTTCTTGTAAGCCAACCCAATAAGATAACTATATTTTTATGAGGTCAATTAATTTTTTATAAAAATATATGAATAGATTATCGCAAAATTTTAGAAGATCATCTTTTAAACTTGTTTCTAGTTGAAGACCTTGCCTATCTTTGCCTTTGTGCTATTAACATTTGGATTTGGAAGTTACCTTTATATTTAAGATAATTTAGATTATTTGCATACAATACACCTTTTCTATTAGTTTCCTAATTAGGCATCTTATAATACTTCAAATTTTATTTATATATTTCATATGTTTCAAACAAGTGTCCTCAAGTTAGTCACTATACCCCGCCACCACGTGCCTCCGTAGGTGTGACATAGGTGTAATGGTTGTTAGAACTTGAAACTTCAAATTTACTTATTTCACCAATAAAATGAGTGTTTCATAATTTAATTCTTATACTTATATTTTTTTTCATAGGTTGAAAGACTCTAATAGGTATGATATTAAAAATAATAAAATAATTAAACACTCGGCTGATTCTAATAGGTATGAATCATATGATATTAAGAATCAACTATTATTTGAAAATAACTTTTTTTTTTAGCGTTTCTTCACTATTTTATCTGGTGTGTCTATTTGAGACTAATGTGGTTTTTCTCATTACCATTAAAGTCCTCTTTGTGCTACTTGCAATTGTATTGTTTTTTTTTCTCTTTTTTTGACCTTTAAATAAACTAATAAGAGTTTCTGTAAAACCCCGAGAAAATCCTAATTTTCTCAAAAAGGGTAAAATGGTACTTCAAAGAAAATCCAAAATTTTCTAGATCTCTGATGACTTAAACGACTTCACCATTGGAATCGCCGCAAAATCTAAATTTACCACGTCGACTCGTAATTTCAGAGAAACAAATTTTCACGCGAGGTAATTGGGCAAGAGACATTTGGCACATTTTGAGTGGCTCAAGAGGTCACTGTCATGTGCGTAGTTAGTCAAACATGAGTCTGGGCGGCTATTATAGTGGACACATGTCATGATGCCATTAGATGAAAACCCAAAGTAGGTGGATAAGAGGATAGGGTGTAATCCTAGGAACCAATGGCAATTGGACATGTGGCAAGAAAGGACAATTCTCTTGACCAAGTTGACCCAACCAGTTTGGGTGAGGGGGAAGGAGCAAACCGTGAAATAGGAGAGAGAAAATAGTGGGATTTTTAGTGAGAGAAACTCTACCTTCTCTCTAGAATTCCCAGTGATCGGACCGTCAGTTCTCGGCGAGGCAAGAAACAAAGTTGCTCTACTCTGTAAGCGATACGCCTGGTACCAGCTGGGGGAGTTTCAAAACTCCGAAGGTATGGGTTTTCTCCTACTTGGTTTATTTTCTGGGCTTAAGAGCCTTGTAAATGGTTTGGTTGATATGAGGCCGGAGGGCCCTGGAAGTGGTTAGTCCTAAAACTCGACCAAGTGTTGAAATTGGATCGCTGAGCAAATTTCGACTCCATTTCGGACTGTTAATGGTCCATATGTGTTGTTTGTGTGTTAAATTGTGGTTGGAGTGTTTGGGGCCGAAATAGTTTGTGAGTTTTCATCCTCCGGGAGCTGACCGACGCCGAAATTTCGCGCGATACCCCACGACATAGTGGACCGCAAAACACCGGGTTGATGGGGTCGATGGTTGGACGGAAATTGTCCATGGCTGCTATTTGCATAATATTGCTTAAAAATGAATGGCTCGAGATATGTGTGGAAACGAATTGTTAATGCATAAAATTTAATGTATTAACATGATGTTGAATTATATAAAAATATAATTGTGTGAGCCATTGGAATTGAATCTGTTATTAGCCCATGCGAGCTTAATTTGACGCGGTTGCTATGAATGAATAAATATGTGTTAGTATGTGGATTTGTTAATATATGCATGATTGAGATACATTGGCATGTGTTATTTGGAAATGACATAATGCATTTCATATGCACCGGGGCAACCTAGAACAATAGGTGTGAATGTATGGCATGAAAGAAAGAAAAAGGAAAAATGGTTGTGAAAGGAATTTCAAGAAAGATTTTCCGAAGAATTGCCTTGGAGAGTTGTCCAACAGTTCATCTCGGAGGTGGACCCATGATTGTTTCGAAGAATCACTCAGCAATTCACCTCGGAGGGTTGTCCAATAGATTTTACCAAAACTTAGTAGTATGTTTTCGAGAACAAAAACCTTTTTTTTTTAAAACAATGTTTTCTCACTCTTGGCTTAGACATGTGTGAGGGAGTCAGTGAGGGCTCGAGACACAGCAACACTCATCTAGTTATAATGCAGATACTTGATAGGCTGTATGTTGACTGACAGATGATTCTGCAGACAGGCACTTAGTGAAATGAGGAACTCCATGGTAGAGGTCATCGGGATATTACATCCCAGGTAGCTTATCAACATCCCGATGATCATCTGAGGTCCGGAGATCGAAGAAACGGCCATATATACCTGTTATGTATTTGTAAAATCGCAAAAGACCACCTTGGATAATCAGAATTAACTCCTTGCGATAAAATATACATTGTGAGTATGGATGTATGGGTCAATGTGGCTATTTTATCATGTATGGGTCCCAGCATATAGACATGATTTTCGTAGTTGATTTGGTCAACGGACCCCGGGAGTTGGGCGTCGCGCTTCTAGAAACTTTTCTTTTTTACATCCATGAATATATTTGTTACTGCCTTGTTTACATTAATCTAATAATGTAAGTTTGGTATTAGAAATTTTTTATTTTTCATTCAATTAACAAAATATCGGATCTTGTTTTCATCTGTATTTTAGCGATGAACATTTAAGGAATAAAAATATTATAAATTTGTTTTTTCTTATAAATTTCCAAACACAAATTTAAACTAATCTATGTTTTTCTATTTGCAATTGTTAGGTAGCATGCAAGACAGCAGGAAGTGCAATTTTGAGAGTGCAAGATGACGTGCCTACCTTTTCTTTTATCATATACAATTGTTATGAATAGTGTTTGACTCATTTATCTTTTCTTTTTTTTTTTTTTGTGATATATTCATGGAGGTACAAAATTCATGTATAGAATTTTTTTTTTTTTTCGTATATTTAGGGATATGTTTTATGTATCCATGTAATTGAAATTACTTTATAATTTTAAAATTGATGTGGATTTTTATTTTTGAAAAAATAATTAATATTTAGGTTTAATAATGAATTCAAAATGGGTTCAACTTGAGTAAAGATTAATTTTCATGGTAGGTCAAACTGCTTAAGAGCATTCAAAGCAAACCCTAACAATATAGACCAACTTTCTTGATAAATGAAATAAGAGACCTAGACTTAAATAAATAAAATAAAAAATAGAAAAGCATTATTGACATATATGAAAAAAAAAATTTATAATAAGATGAAACAACCTGAACATAAATCTTGCCATATCTTATAATAATAAGATTTTTTTATTGGTGAATATTGAAACAACTTTGACATATGTATATGTTAAGCTAGTTTCAAATTTTGACATATACATATGTCAAGATAACTTTATACTTTTCTTGACGCTGGCATAGATGATATTTAGAATATTGGCTTATCTTAACATATATAGCTTATCTTAATAGTGAAAAACCGTCAAGGAATGCCTTTTTTCTTATAGTGAAATCACACGAAACTGTTCAACTCTCGGCATTTCTCCTTACAAAAATTCGAATAAGGCTTTTGCATTTTTTACGGTCAACTACTTTGCCCCGGTGCCAAAACCTCTTTACTCTTCGTTCAAAATCTATGTTTACCGCCATTTCATTTGCTATCAGAGCTTCATCCCCATAGGTTTGTTTTATGGATTACTTGCTACTAGGCTTTAGATGGAGCAAGGCTTTTCATTACTTGTTTGTCTTATGCCTTACTCCATCGATCCTTGCCTTTAGATGGACCCCACCTGGCTCAAATTCTTCATGAAGTATTGAGACAACGCTAAAAAACTAGTCGAGGGTGTAGGGGAGGATCGTCTGGCTCTTCCCGCATCTGCCCGAGGGAAAACTCTTCTTCCGACTCGATCAACCCAAGTCCTGATGGATTTGAATCAGATCATCACTGGGCTCCGACTCGATCGGGATGCCCGTGTAAATGAGTTTTGGGATAAGTATTTCTTTCCTCCCTACGTCTGTGTAACCTTTCCCCATTTGGGGCCCTAAGTGGCCTAAACTACCGAAGAGGACTAGGGGAAACATGATTTCGTCTATTGGCATAAGATTCACTTTATTGAGGGGTTAAGACTGCCTTTGCCAATGCTAGTGCACCAATTTTTTCACTACGTTCGAGTGCATCCTGTTCACTCATGTCAATATCATCCGGCTCCTCCTCAGGGTGGCGGTTATGAATGGCCTACATGGTATCCATATCGAGCTAAAGGAGATCCTCTATGTCTATATCTTGAAGAGACATAATCTTGGCAAGTACTACTTTGTGGCCAATTCCCTATCAAGCATAAAACAGTTGTCAACTCTTGTACAAATATGAGCAAGAACAAACCACAAGGGAATATCATGACATTTAGCGTGTGGGGTTATGCAAAGGAGCTCATGCTCAAGGAACACAAGATAAACATGGACCTCGAGTCAGGTCAGAAATGTGGTCCTCAGGCCTCATCCCTCGTCCCTTTATGTCTTATATTTTCTCTTTCTTATTCACTGATTAGTCTAGTTGTGGTGTGTAGATTCTCGGGGATGTGTGAAGCTGGTGGATGAAATCACTCTTAGACAACTCAACCTCTTAGTGAAAGCTCTCAGACCCCTAGCTTTAGAGTAGGATTTTAAGAAACTATTGACTCCTAAGAACATTCGGGGAGGTTACTGACAACACCGAGGAGTTCGTCCCCTAAGTAGTTTCGAATTCGAGATATCCCTTGAAGTCGATTTAACGCCGTCGTGGATTCTAACAAAGGAAGCTGGGATTAGATGCGCGATGCAAAGGATTTGAGGCGTTCCTCATGAGGATATGGCTTTCGATCGTGCCTAGCTAAGGCTCCTCTGCCCCTTCTCGACGTGGGAAGATGGGGGGGTTTTGTTCCTAAACCTGACGTCCGACAGTAGAAGAAGCACAAAGGCTCAGGTTCTATGAAGGTAATCAATGCTCCACCTAAGACACAACAGACTTGACCACCTCCTAAGGAATTGACCCATGCGAAAGGGAAAGCTAAAGTTAGCAGAGGTGGTAGGACCTCACCTGCTAGGGTGGAGTTTCCACCAACGATCGTGTCTTTTCTCGTCGACTCTTCCCTGTATGAAGAGTCAGAGGTGAAAGAGCTTGAGGCTAGGGCCTTCTCTGCCCTCGAGGAACTGTTCAAGGAAAAGACAATGAAGAGGGCGTAAGGGAGAATGTCGGACATTGCCCCATTTGACATGGTGGCCATGGTATCATTTTCTAAAGTCTCTCACTCTCCCTTTCAACTGATCTTTTGTCCTATTTCTCATGTTTGTTCTCATACCACAAAGATGGTCTTCCTAGTCTACTACGAATACTACGTTGGGGTACATCCGCGCTTTAGTGTTAGTTATCAACTTTGTGTGACATGTCACGGCTTCTTTATAATAAGGCGCAAGTTGAAGCCTATGCCCGAGCTTGGGGAGCACCGCACACACTCCTGGAAAGGCTTGAAGCCTTCATAAAGGTGAAGGGGGGTCGTTTCCCAAGGTTCGAGGCCTCATACGACAAAGGAACATGTTGTCTTGAAGGCTTGAAGCCTTTATAATGGCGGAGGGGGGCCAAGGCCCCGAGGCTAGAGGTCTCATAAGGTGAAGGGACACGTGGTCCCGAAGACTTGAAGCCTTCATAATGGCGTAAGAGGTTGAGCCCCCGGCACCCATACGGCGGCGAAACATGTGGGATCCCGAGGCTCAGAGTCTTCATAATGGCGGCGGTGGGCCAAGCCCGAGGCCGAGGCCCCATACGGTGAAGGGACACGTGGTCCCAAGCCTTTTAGCCTCATAATGGAGAAGGAGGTCGAGCCCCCGAGGCCCTCCAGGCCCCATGGCCGTGTGGACACGTGGTCTTAAAGGCTTATAGCCTTCATAATGGCGAAGGGGGCCAAGCCCCTGACATTCCAGGCCTCATACAACAAAGAAACACATAGTCTCGAAGGCTTGTAGCCTTCATAATGGCTAAGGGCGAGTCAAGCCCCTAAGGCTTGAGGCCTCATATAATGAAGGGACACATGATCCTAAAGGCTTGAAGCCTTCATAATGTAAAAGGGAGGTCGAGACCTTGAGGCTCGAGGCCTCATACGGTGAAGGGACACGTGGCTCAAGGCTTCTTGTAGCCTTCACATTAGGAGGGGTCGAGCCCCGGTGCCCGGCCCTACCGGCGAAGGGAAACGTGGTCTTGGAGGCTTGAAGCCTTCAAAATGGAGGATGGGGTCAGTCGCTGGTGGCCCTGCTACAATGAAGGCACACATAACTAAGCCTCATAATGGCGTGGGAGGTCAAGCCCTTCAGGCTTAAGGTCTCATATTTACCTAAGGACGGTGATCCCAAAGGCTTGGAATCTTCATAAAGGTGAAGGGGCCACCAAGGCCTCATACAACGAAGGGATACAATTCCGAAGGCTCAGGCCTTCACATGGGAGAAGGCCAAGCCTCGATGCAAGGCCTCACGATTAAGGACACGCCGGTCCTGGCCGATTAAAGCCTTCATAATGGCAAAGGGGGTTGAGCCCTTTTAGCCCGAGGCCTCATACGTGGAAGGGACACTTTGGTCCAAAGGTCAGGAGCTAACAGAAGGGAAGTGGGTCAAACCCCAGAGGCCCAAGGCCTAATACGATGAAGGGATAGTATGGTTTTGAAGGCGCTTGAAGCCTTCATAATGGAAAAATGGGGGACTGGCCCTAAGGCCTGGGCGCGTCTCAAACGACGAAGGGCACGTGATCCCAAAGGCTCAATCCTTCCATAGCGGCGAGGGGCCGAGCCTCCTAGACTTGAGGTGTCATATGGAAAAGGGACATGTGGTCCCTAAGGCTTGAGGCCTTCATAATGGGGGAGGGGTTTAAGGCCTCATACGACGAAAGGGCATGTGGTCCTAAAGGCTTAAAGCCTTCATAATGGCGAATAGGGGCCAAGGCCCCGAGGCCTGAGGCCTCATATGATGAAGGGAGACATGGTCCCAAAGGTTTGTAGCCTTCATAGTGGTGAAGGAGGGACAAGCCCTTGAGGCTCAAGACCTCATACGGTGAAGGGACACGTGGTCTCGAAGGCTTGTAACCTTCATAATAGCTGGCGTGGCTAAGCCCCGAGGCCCGAGGCTTCATGAAAGGCACATCATCGAGCCTCAGAATTCAATCCAACTACTTATTGTAATATCCAAGTCTTGGAGGCTCAACTGTAGATACAAATTCCAAACCTTGAGTGCACTTAAATGATATATGTATATACAAATACTATGACAAAAGACAAATCAAAGAGGCCAGAATTCTAGTCGAAGCCTGATAATGGCTGGGTCCGAGTTCTATTCGATTTAAAAACTCAAAGCTCAAATCCTATCGAAGTTTTTTCTCAAATGTTCGACCCTTCAATTCGAAAAATAAGCGAGCTACTCAAAATTGACTCCGACAAAGCTCAAATCAATTAAATAATTATACCGAACTCCTCGACTTAAAATCGACTAATTTAGCTTAAATAAATTTAAAATTAATAAGAGATATCGAAGTTTTTAGGTAATTTATATAGTGAGAATATAAATATGATTTAATAAATAATAAAATGGTAAACTCGTGATTAAGCCGGCAAACTACCGAGTCTAATATTGCCATCGTCCCCAAACCTCGATTGGACAAGCCATTTGAGCTCGACTCGATTAACTTCAAATCAACTTCGAGTATTTTATGAGTAGAGATCGAGTAGATTGACTCGTTTACATCCTCAATCACAATTAAACAATAACCAGTTACTTCCAAGTTGACATAAACTAATCCATATTTGTGCAAGAAAGAACAAGCAAGCATCATATTCTGATGCTCCCTAACAAATACCATTACATGTTACCTTAAGAGATATGCCTTAGAGGAAAAATCAAGGCAACTACAAAAAGCGTAGACTTAATTGTAAGACCTTCATTGTCCCTCTTAGAAAAAGAAGATATTATTGGTCATTTGCAGAATGCTTAGAACGAAAGTGCTAAAAATCAAATTTTAGAGAATTATGCTTCATCTTTGGTAGATATGGTGATAATTAGATGTTTGACTGCGAGATCTACCAATAGAGTAAAATCAGCATTGAAAGTTACTATCTCTTTTTCTCTTTTTCTCTGTCTTCATCGCCTGTAAAATTCTTTCTCCTTGTGGGACCATGTAAAACGATTCTTGATTAGGGAGCCGACATTTGGTTCCACCAATTATTTTTCTTTCATTTCTCATCCTCTTTTTTCCTAACTTTCTCTATTTTCGTCATGAATCCTTCTCTCATATTTATTGACCGGACCACGTTGAACAATTCTTAATTAAGGAGGTGACATATTTCTATCAATAATTTTTTCATCTACCCAAATCATAAGGAACAAATCGAATATTGAAAATAAATTATTAAAAATGAGAGACCCCTACCATCACATACATGTTGGATGATTATGTAATTATTTTTAAACATCTCATGAATATAGCAGCAGTATATATATATATATATATATATATATATATATATATATATATATATATATATATATATAGAGTATATATATATATATATATATATATATATACATAGCTCATGAGATGTTTAAAATATATACACACACACACACGTATAATAAATTTAAAAAAAATAATAATTTATTGATTCAAATTAAAAATATATCTAATAAAATCACATTACAAATTCACAAAAAACCATATAAGATGAAACAACACCCACGTTAATAACATAATAAATCAGCTAAAATCCTATAAATTTGAAAATACCAGAGTGACTAGAATACCTATAACTCCAGTTTTACAACATACTCACGATCAGAGTTTGATTTGTTATCTCTATCTGATCGAAAATGATTTATCGGTCTAAATCACCTACACACAAATAAAACACTGCAACCAAACAACGAAAAACAAAGTGTCATAACAAGACAACATAAAACCAAACATCATAACAAGGCAACGAAATCACGAAAAACAAAATAAAAACCAGATCTATATATGTGGGATAATTACTTTATTATGAAATAAATTTATAGAAATAGATGTAGATTGGTGATTTAATGGTTAACAATCACCCCTCCTTGTTTAAGGAAGATGAGTGGCTAGGAGACCAAAAACGCACGGTTAAAAGCTGCGTGATTTTAACCAAGATGACTTTTATTCACTTTATATGGGTTTGCGTTGTAATATTTTGTAATTACAAGGATTCATGGGATCTCCTTGAAACGTATTAACATTCACAAAGAATGCTTAGGAATGCAGGCTGTAATTTCTTTAGATGGTGGTCCAACCACGGCCACATTGACACTTGCATGGGAGACACTTGGCACATGAGTGGGCCAAGTGTCATGCCCTTAGGATTCCATGACTTGGGTGGGGGCCAAATGTCAAGCCACCCTCATGCATGAGCATGAAAGTGGTTGAAGTTGTGGTATGGAGAACACCACTTGGTCTTGAGTTGACCAAGTGTCAAACAAATGGATGTTAGGTGTGCTCCCTAGGTGAAACCAACTGGTAGTTTGAGGAGAGATGGCAAACAATTCGTAGACAAGAGGAGAAGAAAGAAAAGAGAGAAAGAAAGAAAACAAGAAGAAAGAAAGAAAGGAGAAAGGGAGGAGGAAGCTTTTTCCTCCATTGTTTTCAGATTTTGGTGGATCAAGAACTGATCCTACACACTTCAAGAGGTGAGGGATCTTTCCTCTTTGGTTATTTCCTTGTTTGGGGCCATGGAAATGGCTTTGTTGAAACTGATTTTATATGAGAATTAAAATCTGGAAATGGCCTTGTTGAAACTGATTTATTTAAATCGAAATGGCTTTGGAAAACCGATTCTTATCGGGACTAAAACTGAAATGGCATTGTTGAAACCGATTTATTTAAATCTCGAAATGGTCTCGTTGGAAACCCATTTTATATGAGAATTGCAAAATCGAAAATGGCCTGTTGAAACCGATTTATTTAAATTCAAATGACTTCGTTGAAACCGATTTCATGGGGATTAAAAACTGAAATGGCCTTTGTCAAACCGACGGCGTGAGGATAAAAATCGAAATGGTCTCGATGAGGCGCGATTAAAATCAGAAATGGTCTTTGCTGGATCCCGGCTTAGATAAGTATGATGATGTCAGGAGTGTTTCGTGTATAGTTGATTTTGATTTGCAAGCAGAAAACATGTCAATTTCCCCGGGCTTTCATGCATGCCTAACATGAAGAATGTTCTAGTTTTTTTATACTAAAGAAAACTCGCTTATATTATTACATGCATGAAAAACATGCACTTTACGGGCTTTCATGCATGACTAGAACATGCAGGATGTTTTCGTTTATAGATAAAAGAAAATTCGGGCTTGGTGTATCCTTGTAAAAATGACAACATGCACGGGTGTCGTAGGTTTTGTGGACTAAAAACCCAATTTGGTGTAGTATTATATGAATGAAAACATGCCGAATTTAGCTTTCATGCATGCCACATGCGTAATGTTCTGTGCTTTTAGCAATTCATATCTAATTTGGTAGTATTGCATGCATGAATAACATGCAGAACTTTTATGGCTTTCATGCATGACTAACATGCACGTTCTAGGTTTTTAAATCGAAAAACTCGCCTTAGTATATCCTCTCAGATGTACGACCAATATGCGTATCGTTCTAGGTTTTATAATCAAGAAAACCTTCACTTTGGTATATTATCGTATGTACAAAAAATATTGCAGAATTTTATGGGCTTTCATGCATGACTACATGCGTGATGTTTTCAGTTTTAAATCAAAGAAAATTCGGGCCACAGATCCTTTCATATGCATGACAAAAACATGCGTAATGTTCTAGGAAACTAAATGGCGGTTATTGCATGTTATCGCATGTAATGTTATTCGGGTTTTAAGACTAAAAATCAAAGTCAGGGTTTTGTTATTACTTGAATGAATGCTACGCGCACTTTTCTGAACTAACTGCTTAGTGCATGCTATGTGGATGTGATCGACTAATATGTGTAATATTAACATGATCGTATGTATGTTAATATATGAAATATTGTGCATTAGACATGAGTGTTCATAAAGACACATAGTGTACAAAGCAGAGGAATGTCCATGTAGAGGTTTGCATACATCAAGTCATGGTCCGAGTAGTAAAGTGGCACAAATCGTATTGTATTTGTGTGCTGTGAATAATTCACATTACATGAGAGGTGTATACATGGTACTGATTTGCACCGCATTCGTGTCAATCATGTGGGCTTGAATGGACTAAGTCAAATCGGGCGGCGTTGTTAAACGAAATGGAAAAATGAAATGTGTCGCGTGAAGTAGGGATAGATACTCCCTCAGTGAAACCCGAACCCGTTAGACAGATCCACCGGCAGAAAGTCTAAAAATGTCTGAGGGTGAGAGACCGCAGTGAGACCTCGAAAAGTTCAAGGCTCCAAAAGACACGAAACGATCAACAAATATCACATAGACTACGAAGTCAGGTGGAGATGGGAGCTCCACCGACTCAAGATCGATTTCCCATCACTGCACTTGCGCTAGGTGGTGGCCCGGGAGGTTGACTCCGGTATCAGCCATGTACGCGGTCGCCTCATACATGCATGTAGATTTTTTTCCATGATAGGATAACGTGTATGCACGGATTGGTTGTCGGTTGGATCGGAAAGGATCATTATGGATGTGCAATCTAGGTAGGAAATAAATTCTTTATAGATTTTATCTCTACCGGGCGTTAGCTCCACCCGCCATGGGACCCCCTTTCGTGCACAGACAGTACAAAGTGCATCGACGCCTCCCAGAGGCCGGGGATTATGAAGCCGGGCCGATCAGGCCTTGATTCTGTTTTGTGTATATTAGAACGACCGAAGTTTTAATATAAGGCTCTGGTATTGTGAGTGATGTAAATAAATCCCAGATCTCATGTAATGCATGGTCTTGTAACCGTATGGACCCAGTATGATGACGGGCCCTATTAGACCATTTCCATTTCATGTAATGGGTCTCACATAAGGAGACATTACTGTGTTTCCGCAGGTTGATCTGTAGTCAATGGGACCCCGGCTCGGGGGTGTCACAACTAATACTGTGCCCTTATAGATGGTCATTGTCTCGCACAATGATACAACATCAACTTTGCCTCAGTAGACCACATCGTTGCATAAAGGAGTATATAGCGCTCGAGCCCTTATAGTTTCCTTTTATTCAGCTCTATCGTTTATGCATGCATGAAACAGCAAAACAAATGACTTGAATATGGCATACATGAAATGACATGACATGAGTTATGAGAAGCATAGCATCATATATGATATGTAAACAATGACAGCAAGATGCTGATAAGAATAAAGAAGAAAAGTGTAAATGACATGAAATGAAATAAGATATGATAAGAAAGTATAAGATTGCATAAGCATGTAAATTATATGTAAAGTAAATATATATAAGCAGTGTATATGACAAGTATGGAATATGAGATAAATTATTCGATATGTTATAAGTATATGTATATGTAGTGTGGATGACTTTGTCAGGGTCATCCACTATTATTCCCCACGCTTCTATGCTGGGGCACTCGTGTTTCATCCATTTAGGCATTATATTAACCTGAACGAGAAGGCCGAACACTCCACATCAACAACCAAGGCCAAACACACTACGAAGCCCACTAAGCACTCTTGCATATTGTGATAAGTTTTGCTTTTTAAACAATGTAAATATTGTAAATGTTTAACACTTTCATATATGGAGCTTGTATATATTTTGTAATCCATCAAAGCATAGAATATAGTATGCTAAATGTTTAATAACAATATATGAATGAACAAGTTTAAGGTTATAAGTTTATAGTACAGGAAAAAAGAAAAAAAATTACACTTCACTCTTGACACCCCGTGTGCCAAGTCGGGACGCCACAGCCGCCACACCCCTAATGCACCATAACTTTCTCGTCCGAACTCCGACCACGCGCTTCTAGACTCTACCAAAGCCTGCTGAGTCTAGAATTTATAAGATAAAGTGCTTAGCCAAAACGTAGGCTAAACATTGGGATGGGTCACGGACAGTTGAGGAATGGTCCGTTCTGGTTTTCGGAACTTTTATTTTCGGAACCGATTTGTATCTAAAATGCTTGGGGCTTCATATGGCCTGAGCATAAAATTGTGTGTTGGATGTTTTGTGTGGTATTGATAAAGGCTAGACTTTCTGGACTAAGTCTAGATTATTTCCAAGGCCAAGAATGGCTGAATTTATGGCCGGGAATGACTAATTTGTGTTAATGCTGTAAGTTGAATAACATGCTGAATGTGTGAAATTATGTGATATATTTGTAAGAAAAAATGAGAATAATTATATGTATTAAATATAATTTATCCATGACACTTGACATGCGTGTAATAGATATTGCCGCATGTACACGAGCAATATGTAGGTACGAATGGTACAGAATGACATACGATTGCATTTTCGCACGACATCACGCCGAATGCCAAATAGCAAGGCATGGTTTGGGTCGATAATATAATTTCGTGTTCGACTACGGTAAATCAACATTGTGTTTGCGTTCGAATGCTGGCTTGATATTTCGACTACATCCAATGGAGTCTCACGGTGCATTTAACCTGCTAATAAAACAAATATCTGAGATTATCTAATGTTTTTAATAAAACGCTTATCGAAGACTGCCCACCGCTTAATAAAATAAAGCTTTATCAAGATTGCTCAATGTTTTTGAATAAACATTTATCTAGATTGTCCTATGTTTTTAATAAAACAAGCCATTTGATATTATCCAATGTTTTTTAAAAAACGCTTATCTGAGATCATTCATCAAGTTAACAAAATGCAATATCGTAGATCGCCCAATGCTTTTGAAATAAAGTACATCTGAGACTCCGCCCATCGCTTTTTGAATAAAACTTTTATTCGAGACCATTCACTCGTTTTTTTTAATAAAACGCTATCAAGATTGTCCAATGTTTTTGAATAAAACGTTTATCGGAGACTGTCCACTATTTTTTAATAAAATAGTTTATCGAATTGTCCAATGCTTTTGAAATAAAGCGGGTTAAGCATTGAGATCGCCCACCGCTTTTAATAAAACATAATGTTGTATAGGCGAGTGGTGTCCTACGGTGAGAACCCTGAAATATACGTCTTAAATGCATAACACACAAGATTTCAGGTAAGGAACAAGTAGCATTAGGGTATCCAAGCAATTAGAATACAAAACAAAAGCTTTTGTTTTGAAAAGGGTTGCAGGCTGACGCCACTGCCACTTGCATATGTGTGAGGGTCGTTGAGACTGGTGGATTCGAAATAAGTGAGGGGCACATCAGAGCTGGCGACATGTACATTCAGCAATGACGGCATAGGTACTGGAACGCGGCATTCTAGATACGCATTGTACGTTGCTCTTAGGTGGGAGTAGCCTGTGTGAGATATATCTACCGGGCTTTGCCTACCCCGGGTCGTGGGACCACCGTACACAGAAGCATCAAGGCTCCTTCGAGGCTTCCAGGAGGCACCTAAGAAGGCCGGCCTGTGCCTTGAAAGTATTTTTGTAAAATATATTAGAACAATCTGGGGTTTTAATATATGTTGCCATGTAAAATCAGAAAAGAGTTATACATCAAACTCTGTAAATATTATAAGAATTTGCATACCCGAAGAAAATATACAAAAAGCAATTCACGAATATTCCGCGGCCGACGGTTAGTCAATCTGACCCTGAGATTGAGGGTCACAAGATTGTTTCTCGTGGGCATACAAACCCCGGGTTTTGTGGCGTCACAAGGTGACATCCATCTCAAGATCAATATGCACGTCCCACTTCCCTTTATTCATTCCTTCATTCTATTTCCCAGTATACAAGAACTTATTAGTTCCACTTCAAGTGGTCCGGATCAACCGACCATGAGTAACATGTGAAACATGGAAAGAAGGCACTAGAATTCCAACTAATTATGTTCTTAGCACTTCAATAATATTTGATTCAAAAACATACTAAAACATAGTATGTACACCTTTCTTTTTCGAATTCAAATCTTTCTTTCGTATTAACCTTCTTGAAGTGACCAGCCAAGTATAAAGACTCGAACTCCTTATGAATTTGTCCCTAATTTAAACTTCATCGTGCCTTGTTCTTTCTCTGTTCCTTTTCCTAGTTTAGCCTTTCTAATTCATTTGGCTACATATTGAAACACTGTGAGATAAATACCAAATGTTCCTTCATTTTCTTTAATCGTCCTTCCTCTTGAACTAACATGGCTTTAATTCTCAAGGTCCATTTTTCCTTAATAGTGTTGTAATCTACTGAATCGGGCTAAACTCTCAAGATGTGACGCCCAAAACTGTGCAGGTCCTGACTACCCGTCAACCCGCGGAAATCTACAAGTCTCATGTCATGAGACCCGTACACGTGCAAAATTGACCACTTGGGCCTACACATCATACAAAAAATGTATATTTTATACAAAAGAGGTTTCATTTACAATTGTATTAAATTAAAATTTATACAAAACTGGGTCTTATGCCCAGAATTTTACAAAATACGCAGAGGCCATCTTCGCCGTTTTTTCGCCTCTAAAACCACCAAGGCTCCATCCCTCCTGCCTGCCTTCTGTGACCTAAAAAAATAGTCCCACGACGGAGGAGCAAAACCCGCAGTGGACTTCTACTGGGTTACTCCCCACCTAAGTGCAATGCAATGGCACAACAACATTCAACACATGCTAATATATCACTCATGCATATATTAACAATTTAAATCCCATACATCATGTTATTCAGTTTATAATAATAACATAAACTTAGCTCACATGGGCTAAGGCACAATCCGTATCCATCTCAATCTACTCCACAACATCACACAAACATGTTATTTTCTCATGGCAATAACACAAATCAAGCAATCACACAAATGAAATCTCGTGGATCAGCCCAAACACTCTGGGGATTTCTTAACCTCGTCCAAAGCTTGAATCAATCAAACCACGCCATCCAGCCCCAACAAACCCTCTCATCCATTACATAAACCCTTAAGCAAAGAGGAAGCAAGTAGGAGAAAACCCTACCTTTCCTGAGTTTGTTATCGAAACTCCCCAACCGTACTCACACGCAGCCCCCGACGTGCAATTAACTCACTCGCTACCAAGGTCGGGTGCCCGACCCGGGTCAATTGTCGTAGATCTTGTGAGAGTAGCCACGTACTTCTAAAAACCCACTCCGAAATTGACCCGTTCAAAACTGTTCAGGCTAAATGAAACTGGTGTTACTCGACGTCCTCCCCTCCAAAATTACGCAAGTTCGCTCTCACTCTTCTTTCTTTTCACTTTTCTTTTCCTTCTTTCTCATTTCTCATCCTTATTTCCTTTCATTTTCTCCCCATTCTCTCCTCCTTTTGAAAGATTAACCCGTATGGGTCAAAGGAGAAATTTCTCCCTCCTTCCTCGCCCAAATGCGCTGCCATATCAAATTTTCATCTTTTTCTTTAATTTCTTAATTTCTTTACGACATCAACACTATACGCGCTTTTTAATGTGAGCTGGCCGGATCCATCACATTAACAAGCATCACAGCCATTCTTTCCACGCCAAGTGTCACTTTCTGCGTGGCATGTGGCATCCCATAACCTGCCATTTGTCATCCGACACCCACGCCGAAAAACGTGAAATCCGACCATCTCTAATCCAACCCAAAATTGACGTGGTAGCTAGATTTCCTCGCGAGATCGATTCCAACGATGAAGTCCGTTTCATCCAAGATCAGAAACCTTATTTCAATTCAATTACTATTTTACCCCTCCAGTAATCCCCGATTTTCCGCCTCACACAAGAGTAGTTAGTTACGACAATCGAACCAAGAAGGATTCACTCACATCCATACCTATCGATGCTTCAGCCACGCCATATTAGCCATGCCTATCACATGATCATGAATGGGTTGTGACGAGTCAAACTTCTTGGTTGTTAGCTCACTCATTAACTACAATGGACTTGTCAGCTATGTCCAATTGGGAGTATTCCTTAATTTTCAGCATGAATCTCTTTGCATCGTGGTATTGCGCAACTGTTTCCATTCATTGTGTCATCTCAATAGAGGTTCAGCTGCATTAGACAGCCACAAGCTTTTAAGGACTTGTGACACTGGAGTCTCGAAGAAATAATGGATTGTAGGTTTTATAACAGCTATTACTAGTTATTCAAATCTGGCATCTGGATGAAGTGGTTTGATTGGGATATCGTAAGTTTAGTCCATTGAACTTAATTCTGGCCCCTTTACCATGCCAACTTGATGACTGAAGCGAAAACTTCTGTGCTCACACATTAAATAACTGAAACTTAAATAGATTCGAAAATAATAAGTCTAAATTATCTTAAGTTCACCTTTAGGTGAACTTTGAACTCTGTAACCTGTCATGATACTTAACATATATATATATATATATATATGGCCATGCTATCTTTGGATATACAATCACGTTTACTTGTTAGTATAAGCAATGAAGTTACCTTTGGGTCACATAGCATTATAACTAATGTTTCAATTGTTGGTTAATCTTTTATGTCATCAATTGCATCCCTCAATATGTTTCATTAAAGATTTACTTTATAAATTAATGTTCAAAATATCTTAATAAGATAGGCCACTTTGGTAACTAACAAGTTTTCCATATAATGACATTAATTTGTGGCTTTAAAAATATGTAAAGTCATAAAATTTTAATTGATATCCTACACACATAGAATTAGACATAATAATAGATTGTGACAGAACCTTATGTCCAATATATATATATATATATATATATATATATATATATATATATATATATATATATATATATATATATATTATGACCCTTACAACATGAACAATACTTTGATTAATGTTGATAAACTTAATCAAATTAATACAATTATTGCCCTAGAAGGTATTAAACTTCCACCATCAAAAATATAAGTTTACTCTTACTTGATCCATAAAACAAAAGTCATGAAATAAATGAAAATTGATTGTTGCTATTTAAGAAACCAAACTTATGTGAAACATAACTGAACCCAGATATACATTAAAATCAAAATTGATTTTTCATTAAATAAAATAAGATTAAAGTTTACTCTTACTGTTTCAGAAACCAAAAGCCATGTAATAAACTTCGTGTGAAGGTAATTTGATGGCAGAATTTGGTTTGGAAAAATTTATCCTACCTTATAAGAATTTAAAAACAAATGTTTACAGAAATAAAGTTTTTCAAAACCCAATTATCCCACGTATAGAAGAATTTAAATTTCAAAATTTTCATTTTAAGTTTAAAATAGTTAAAACTTTATCTACTCACGAATTGAGATCAAACCACCTTTTTATTATGAAATCCGACCTTTATTCTACTTACAGAAAATCGATTACATAATTTAAAATAAATAATTAAAAAAATAAAAATAAAAAGTCAAACTTTATCATTTTTGTGCCAAGTATAAATTTGAGTGAGGAATAATCAAATCGTTATAGAAAAGAAAGTATAACAATGATCTTTTCCTGCCATCACAATCATAATCTGGACAGGTTTGCTTGTACCAATTGTGTACTTTTTAATGTACAGAATAACCCACAAATCTTTTTCTTGTCTTGAAAATTGTTTGATATATGAAAACAACTAAACATATCTGATTCATCGCGAAGATGGCTTTAGGGCCCCTTTTCCTCTTTGCCTTCTTCTTTTACGCATTCTTTGATGGAGAAGCGGAAATGCGTTCAAAAGGTACTTCCACGCTATGTTTTATTCATTGGTTTCCTTTTTGATGATTCGCATTATTTATATGGAAGGAAGGGAAGGGATATAACCCATCTTATTTTGGCACCACATTTGACTCAATAATCATCATATTGAGCCCTCTTTTGTTAAAATCATTCTTTTTTAACCATGTGGATCAGTATTAAATTATTCAAATAATAATATGACCAGTGTAGATGTGATTTTCTCTAAGCACCAGTGAGGCAGTAAAATCTATTTTAAGGAGATTGTGAAATCCTTACAAGACTCAATTTTTCAATCTCTAATTTGTACGACCCGGGAAAAAACATAGAAATTTGAATTTTTGTTAGGAATGGCAAAATGGTAATTTTGCTGGAATTAACTACAGATGCCGGATGGCGAAAGCGGGTTTGTCGATTTGGAATCGATCTCTTGAAATCTAATGGCTGGAAGAATTTCGTTTGGTCAGAGATGTTGGAGGATTTTCCACCAATTTCGACGACGGGCGTGAACAGACCACGGCGGTGCGAAGTCAAAGGCGTTCATCTATTTAAAGAATTTCCATTTAAGATAGATGGGCGAAGCGGGATGAAATAATTTGGCTTAAAGCGAGAGCGGGCAGAAGAAGTGTGACAACGATCTCTTGTGACATGAGCCACGTCCTATATAAGCTTTAAAAAATATCTATGCAAGATCTCATTTTTGTCTAAGAGAAAATGTGATAGAGAGAGAGAGAGAGAGAGAAAGAGAGGAAAGAAAAGCAACATTTCTCGTATTCCGCGGGGTTTCTTGGGGTGGCTTCAGGTGGGGCGAGAGATTAAGGATTCTTTATACGAGGCGAAGGCTCACGGCGTGGAATGCAGAATCATAAGATTTCTCGAGGTCCGGGTTCGGGTTTTCATGGAACCAGAGAAAAAATGCGGTGTCAAATCACGCGATGTGCGGGTAGGGTTTTTATCACACTCGGTTTAATTTCTACGGGCATGTGTGTGTGTCAAAGTGGAGAATGTTGTCGGTTTTCCTCCCGGAGCCCCATGGCCCGTGTTTTGTGCCTTGGTCATCCCTCGTCAATTGAGTGATTCTAATTGCTGGATAAACTGACTGCTCAGGAGAACATACTCTGTGAAACTAGATTACATCCAAATTTCGGCCCCAATACCAAATGCCATTAAATCAGTTTATGTTCGAATGAATTTTCTGTACATTTTGAGAATCCATGACTGTGTTTTGGCCATAACTTGGCCATCCCTCATTTGAATTGATTGATTCCAATTGATGGATAAACTAGACTTATAGGAAAACATATCTTCTTCAAACAAGTCTATCCAAATTCTGACCCATTTGGACTAAAAAATGTGACATTAAAGGGGCTATGGTGGGCAAATTTCTGTTATGTTTGGCGGTAGTCAGGTTATTTAGGATATCTTGATTTTCGGTGATCAGATTTGGGTTTATTTCCCGAGTTGAAGAACACAAAGCAGAGTATATTCAAATGATCACAAGAATGATGTGTTAGTATGGATTAAAACCCCACGAAGTGGTATCCTGACTGTTTCCAATGTAAGTAGAGTAAATTGACCGGTTTTGAATTAAAAGGCCATAACGTCTTCGCCCGAACTCCGTTTCGGGTGTTCTTGGACTTTATGGAAAGTTCATTGAGTCAGGAACCTAGCCATATGCCTGTGGAGGGTAATTGGTATCCACAACCTTGCGGAAGTAGTGTTTATACAGTGTGCATGTGGGACACGGGTCATTCTGTTTGTTTGCTCAGACTTTGGGCGACCATATCTTTAAAGTGAATTTCAGTTTGGGGTGTTCTTAGACTCCATGGAAAACCAATTGAGTCAAGATTCTTTCATGTCATGGAAGGCGGTGGGTATCCACAGCACTGCAATCTATGTCTTGATGGGGTTATTTGGTTGTATCAATGTGAATAGCTTAGGGTTTTGACATGCATTGCATGGAATGTTGTGGTATTGTATTGAATAATTGCCTTAGTTACTTCAAGGAAGATATATGAAATTACTTATGTAGTCATGTATTTTTGAATGCTAATATGCATAATACTCACGATATCTATAAGGTGGCATGAAATAGCCATGGATATATGCTTCGCGATGGAATATTATGGTACTTGACATGAAGTACAATTGATTAGAAAGTTCCATTTAGTGTGCATCATACATGTAACATGAGAATTTGCAGTGACATTAGCATTGCATATGCACAGGGACATCAACATATTGGGTGTGTGTGCATGGATATGGGCATTCATCATCAATGTTGATGAATGGGTAGTGAGCTCGTACTTTGGACGACGTCCAATAGATGTCTCGGTTTAAAACATAAAAATAAATATAAATAATGTGTTGGGCGGAGACGAGGGGGTAAGTTGAAGCACCTGGGTGGCACGGAACATGGGTATAAAGACCCGCGGTCTGCGTCAGAAAAGTTAAATTGCTGAGAAAGACCTACGGTCATGGTTATCACATAGACTTGCGGAGATTGTGATAGGAGGAATTAAAGTGACTTCGGGATTAGTTACCCATTGGCACTTGCATTGGGTGGTACTAGTGAGCTTGATAAGGGCTCCGGTATATGTGCCGTTGTTTCCACCAGGGTGACGGTTGTCTACTGCGCTAAGGCATGTGTGAGGGGTCGATGGGTGACTACGGGATATGGGCATGAAGACATTTCATGCGCGGTACCGGTATTCATGTGAACATTTTTCAACGGGATATGTATTGGTTGGTTTGATCATTGTATGAGCACTTGGGTGGGGGTAACCAGCAGTAGAAGATTATCACTCTTGGGCTTTTCTCACCAGAGTCAGTTGGGACTTCTTTTTGGGTAAAGGTGTTGAACCTGGAGCGGTGACACACGTCGGGACCCGCACATATGAAAGAAAGCCGGATTTGGCTTTGAGCCGTATTATGTATATGTATATTAAAATAATGGGTTTTAATATATCATTTTGTATAAGAGTGTATAATTGAACTCTTGTAAACATATCACTACATAGTTGCATGTATAGTATTCGGGGTAGTATGGTTGAATGGAAATTTGAGTAATTATGATTCATGAATGACTCGGTGTGGTATATTGAGCTGTAGATGGGTCGTGTGATGTATTATTAGGCAGTTTGTATTTGTCTGGATAGGAGAGCTTCGGGTAGGAGGAGACTACGTAGTTTTTGGTAAGTATGGATCTCGATAAATGGGACATGATGATGTGGCGTCGGGTTACCCGATATCCACATGTTTCCTTAGGTTGACGGGTTGTCAACGAGACCCCCGGGATAGGGGTGTCACAGCTTGGTATTAGACATAATTTTGATGTTTGGGAAGCTGAGGACATGGGTTTAGGCCATGTGGTCGTGGTGTGTCGATATGAGCATCCTGACTGATATGCAAAGAGTTTGGGTTGCATATGGAGTGGATGAGCGGCAGTCAGCTTATGGCTTTGTGGATGCGATACCAGGCTGTGACACCCACATCCGAAAGGTTTCAGCAGGCAGTTAACACCCGCTTGTGGATATCGGGTAATGCCACATCATGTCCCAACTCATCCCATAATCGACTCAAAGTCTCTCTATACGGGAAGCTCTATCCAAAATACAGCCTATATGTAATATATTGATATGTTTCTGAAGGTTCAATTATATACACTCTTAATATTGTATTAAGCGTTTTTCAATATACGCCTCTGAATGTCTAAAGCGACAACTGTGGTCCCTAAATCTTGATCCCACAGGCTGAGGCGGCACTTCAAGTGTGAGTGCCTCATATGATCAAACTCCAATGTGTCCATGTGGAAGTATCTGTGTATCTTCCCTCGTACTATACGAAGATATTAGCACCAACCGACACTACCAAACGTTTGATATGAAGTGATGACAGCAATGCGAGTGGAAAATTCCAGCTCATCATAAACTCAAGTCAGCTGCCTGACGTCAACTCATGCTGTTAGCCACTCACAGATGGGTCTCTTACCAGGAGCTTTTTGGGACCACCTGCGCGGGTTGGGTGTGTGTGCATGGATATGGGCGATGTATCGGTGTTGATGAATTGGTAGTAACTTCGTGCTGAATGGCGTCGATAGATGTCTCACGGTTTGAAACATAAAAATAAATATAAATAATATGTGTTGGGCAGAGAAAGAAGGGGAGCGTTAACCCCCCTTAGGTGAAAAGCTTGGACCATGGGTGTAAGAGACTCGTGGTGTTATCTGAAAAGTACTGTAACATGGGTGTAAGAGACCCGCGGTGTGATTTGAAAAGTATTGTTGCCCAAAGAAGACACACGGTCATGGTTGGTGTCACGATATCACACTCATTTGTCTCATGAGACATTCCAGCCACCTATTTTAATTCACAAATATACAAAAATATGTGATAGACTATTTAATCAACGGTCCATTTAATAGTCCTTTTATACAACATTTTATAAAAGGACTCAATCCTACTTCATGCCAAGTACCATGTAAACATATATAATTCACATCAATTGTGTTAATACATTTAAATACACATATATTAACATGTATTTTATATTAACGTATTAGTAAATTACCAACAATAACACCTGCAAAAAAACATTTCTGCCAAACCAGCCAAATTCTAGCCATAATTGAGCGCCACTAGACGCAAAAATCCGGACTTGATCCGAGAAATTTTGAAGTGCTTCGCTACTTTAGGCTAAAAATTTAGCCCTGAAACTTCGACCATGTCACCGGCAGTTCATAATAGTATCCGCGATCGGCTTGATCCGGATTGATCACCCATGCGTAGCTATAGGCGTGATACCGAATATATTTTTTGCAAATTTTATCAATTTTACTAATTTCGAGCAGCGACCCGAGAATCAAAACTGACCTCCCGAAAACCGTCGTACGGTCCGAAAACCAGCCACGACAAAGTCAACGTATTTCGCGATTCCCGAACCAAGCGAAACGAGATACAGGCCTTTAAAGCGGTCCCGGTTGTCCAGAAAAACGGTCTCTGGCAAGCTGAGTCTGTAATTGGTCCTGACATGCGATGTTTGAACCCACTAATGAAAAGGGCAAGTAGGAGAAACCCTATAACTTGGGGCGTGAAGCAGAATCATTCAGTTCTTGAATTTTCTCGTAACTCTCATCAGTATACGAATTTAATTCTCGGTATCAAACTCTGATTAATTGCCAAGTGCTATTTTGAGCCACATTTAAGATAGGTTTTTGAGGTGCTTTTTGCGCACTAATCATATGAATTAAGCCAATTGTCATGTGTGCATGTCCACTTAGATTAGCGATTTGTTTTTCGAGATTGTTTGGATAGTTTTGCTGGTCTTAAGGAGCAGATCATTAAACTTGACTTCTTATTGGTCATGGCGAATGCTAGAATCCTTGATGATTTCACAGTGAGCGATGAAATGTCAAGATAAATTGAAGAATTACAAAAGCGAAGTGATATGAATAAAAAGTCTGGGAAGTGATGCGTGCAAAGCGAGGAAATGGGAACAAACCGGGGATTTTATTTGCATGTAACGAGAAATTTATTTGGGTAACAAATTTAAGCTAGCTAACCCGAGATTCGCGTTATGTGAAATTATATTGTATCTCACAAAATTGCTAATTGTAGAAATTTGGCTAACCCACCTGGCAGAAATTCTGCCATTACTCTGCGAAATTTAACATATATGAGAAATTGCTCAGCCTGTGTTTTTGGTGTTTTTGATTCTAAACGATACAGATTTGACAAATTACCATTTTCTCCTTTATGTAATTTTACCATATTTTATAGGCATTTTTGTATTTTCACACCCCAGGGGTTGAGCTATATAAGCCCCTTCAACATAGTAACAGAAACTTTTCCATTCGGTTTCTAAGCAGCCATTTAGGTTTACTTTGCTCTCTTCTCTCTTTCTTTCTCTCATTTTCTCGGTTGCCATTTTGCCAGGATACAACTCAAGGGATGCTTAGCTTAAAAACCTCATAGCTTTGAAGAGGAGGGTTGCTATTGGTTTTTAGAGTTGCGAGGTTGTCCTCATGCTTTGAATGTTATGGGGCACAAACATTTATGGTTCCCGACTTTTTCCAAACTAGGGTTTAATGCCATTAGTATGCCTTTCTTTTAGTCAATACTTCATACTTTAGGGTTCAATGCGTCTTAATGGTAGATGCACTGATATCCTTTAGATGTCATTCACGGACCATTAAAAAGTTCAAATGTGGGTTTCCAAGCTGAATGGGGACTTTAGATGCTTAGTATTTGGTTTTGACTCGAATAGGAGTGGTTCTAGGGTTAGGTTTTATAGTTAAACAAAGATCCGATTTTGGCTTTATTATATGTCATTTTGCTAATCTGCGATAACCCGAGGACATTTAGCCAGCCCCATGTTATCAAGCTAGTGATTTGAGCCTTCAAAGTTACCATTTCACACTTCACATTAAGCCATTCGCAGGTTAGTCGGTGAACAAAATAACCTCGGCTGTTTTTTAACGAATCTGAAGTCGAACCAAGCCGCAACCATTTTCAAACACTGATGCAAATCATTAGTGGGATGAAAAACCCATCCGTGTTAGACCACTGAGCGACTATCTTTGTTGAAAGCATTTCTGGCGTTAGGGTACGTAGGAAACAAAATGGTGTTTGGATTCGATGCTACTTAGTGGCGCGAATCAAATGGTATTTGACTAAAGGGATGGTAGCGTCGTATGATTAGTTGATGTGTGCGTGTCACATTACACAAGTGTTGTGACCTTCGGTCCTTTTTTGAATTAAGTGTGAGGAGCGCAAGTTTTCTTCACTTGGTAGTTATTGCACAATTTTTATTTTCTGATCGGTTTTGTTCTAGCTAACATGACCTTTCTTTCATCCAACTTTGTTTGTGTTCTTTGTTTTTGTTTCATTTTGTATGTAACATGTGTTTATGCGGCAAGGACGGGGGATGTAGGAGTAGATTGCAAGAGTGAGTGCACAGTTGAGCAAAGTGTGAAATCAATGTGCAGATGACCAAAATGGATCCTACAGAAGGCTGTGGAAGTCAGCGAAACACCCATGAATCAGCGGCCTCTGAGGTTGATGAGGATCACATACGCCCTCTAGGTTTAAGTGCTTTCTGCGTCGCATACCTCTGGCGAGGATGTAGCGGTGAGACCCCTACCTAGTGCCTGCTTCCCATTTCATGAGCATGGAGAATGAAAATCCATATTCACACATAGGGTTTTGAGGAAGTATGCGCGCTTTAAGGAGAATTATAGTAGGCATGGGTGATGAAGTTGAAGGCATTCAAAAGATTCTTCCCTCGGGAAAAGCCAAAAAATATGGCTCAATTCAGTAGGAAGCCGATTAGAAGTGGGCCGATCTTCGAAGCACAATTTTTGAAGGGTGCCGGTCTGGCTAAAGACCAACGGTTTGAAAGGCAGGATCCCCTTACTCGGCCTTGTGATGAAGTTTTATCGGTGTTGGGAAGATTCATGGAGATATCAGTGCATGCCCACACCATGGTTTTGATACATGGATGTTGGTGAATCATTTCTACAATGGTATGCCCTGCAGCGGCAGCATTAGAAACCATGTGTGGTGAAACTTTTGAAACAACATCCGTTGAAGTATAGTTTCATGAATTATGTGGTGGCTTCCAGGGTTAGGATGAGCAGAACAGAGATAGAAAAATGAGAGCTCTGTTTTAAAGGGGAGGAATTTTACACTTTAGGTTTATCAAATGAAAGCAAAATCTCAACTTCTTTAGGAAGGTGGAGGAGGCCCCAGGAAAGGAAACAGCGAAGTGCGGGTAATGGCGAAAATGCGCGGGCGTTATCATCGATTGTCAACCTTGTCCATCGAGGAGAAAACTATCAGAGTGCCCCATGTTCGGTGAAGGATTTGATCATCGGAACATGCTAATGTGTGGGCTAATACAAGCCTGGCAGGAGATCGCTATCTGGGTAGTACATGCAGTCGGTGGGAGAATAACTAACCTCTCTGCAGAACTGATCCCCACGCTATGTGCCCACGGTGCTTGAGCCAGCGGTTTGTCCACCTCGACCACGGCCACCACCATCCTCTTCTCTGAACAAGCCATCTTGAACTTGAGCAAGGTGGTGAGCAATTTTAATGGAGGAAGCGGGGATCGAAGCGTACAATTGGCCTGAAGGATTAATAACTGTAAACCTGCCCGAACAAAGATAATGGTGAGGCTTGAGAAGCGATCTGTCTGAGAAGTGACAACGCAGTATTCAATCACAAAGATCAACAATTTCTTTGATGCACGAGGGAGAGAGGAAGGTTTCCTTCCCAAACATTGCCAAATCTGAGGGTTCATGAAGGTAGAGTTCATCGTGTGAGGATAGGATGAAGTAAGCTATGCCACTCCAGGGTGGAAGAAGGCAAACAGCTGGTACCCATGGCTGCGATGAAACATACGGAAAGGGGTGGCTGAGAGGGTAGTCATCGGTGAAGACCAGTGAAAAAAACCATGCCCTCCGTTTCCCAAACTGCGAGGGCGAAAAAAATCCCCGAGCCAAGCTGGCAAATTTGCGGAGGTGCTAAGGCAGAAGTGAAGGTGAACATCCCACTACTCGACGTTAAGCGGTCCCGACTTATCTGCGAAGTTCTTAAAGGACTGGCACGCGGTCGAAGGGTTAGGCATCGAAAAGAAAGCCTTCCTAGCAGAGCAGTTAGTCTGCGTAATCCAGGCAGGCACGATTCGAATACGGGATCGGGGATCCCACGTTGGGTGAAGCGTGGTGGGACTGCATAGACAACGCGCGGTGGAGCTAGTGTAAACCTCTTTGCCTTTCGGTGTATAGCGATTGGTTTTGGAGGCTTAAACGACCCAGCGTCACTCATCATTGGCGTCGATCGGTGAAGACCTCGAGGGTAGTTGAGGATGTGTTGGTAAAGGTAGATAAATTCTACTACCCGGTAGACTTTGCCAGTGCTTGATAAAGGCCGATAGCAAGTGGGCGATCATGCGATTATCACGGGAAGGCCGTTTTGCCGCGCCCGATCGCCGATCGTCATTGAAACCGAATATCCGTCACGGCTGGCGTGACGTGGGCGCCCGTATATTCGTTTTGATCCGGCTGCTGGCTGGTGAAGGTGATGAGGAAGGAGAGCGATGATGCCGCCGTGGTCGGTCGGGAAGCGAATGTCCGTAGAATTGCGAGTGGCTAGCAGGTGAAGCCGGAGTTGTTTGGGAGTTGTCATCGAGTCCTTCGGCTGAGCAATTGATCAGCCCAATCTCATTGAAGAAAAATCATGAGAGAGATTGACTTGTCGAGCGATGATACGAGACCCTTCTTGGGGTTAAAGAACTCTACTCCTGACCCCATGGATGAAGTTAGTAAAATTATTTAGTTTTTTGTGTCAAATGAAGTAAAATTGCGGCTGAGAGTTTTTGGTTTTCCTTTAAATTGGTCGATTTTCTATTTTGGCCCTTCGGTTTTTTATGACTCCTTTTTAAGTAGCCTAAAATTAATTTTATTTTAGGTTTTTGTTAAAAATAATTATTATTTTTATTGTTTGTTAATTTACAAGTCAAATTTTATTTTTATTTTTGCGGGTGAGTCAGTTTTTGGCGAATTTCGCTATTATAGCGAGTGGCCCGAGAAGGCTTTAGGCTGCCTAGCGGCTATAAAAGGAGGGAGGGGGCCGTTTCAACTTCATTTCATCTTTTTAACCCACACTCCTAGCCACTGGTAGTGGGGCGGAAGCTCCATTTGTCGTGCCACACTGTCTCCTGAGCCATGGCCGTAGTTGCCACGGCGGTGAGCACCCTGCTCGAGCCTTTGCATTGGTGCCAGTGAGCCCTGGTTTGCACCACTACGTTGCCTCGGGTCACGGCCGTAAACTAACGTGCCCGTACCACCGGTCCCCCATTCTTGGCTCGAGGCCTTGCGCACGCTCTGCTACCCTATGGGCGAGCCCATGCCTCAGACATTCTTGGGTCTTGTGCATTGCTGTGCGTTATCAGAACCCTCTTGCCTAGCCAATTTGAGCTGACCCGGCTTTGAAATTTTCGCCTTGCTACGCGGCCGTAACCTTTGCCTTGCCACATAGCCGGCTGCATTTCGGTTATGGTGTGCGGGGTGGAGTCATCTCGAGCCGGGAGTGCGGTGCCACTCGAAGAAGGAGGAAGCGAGCTCGAAGCTGACTACGGTCACGATCCGGTCCTTGAGGCCTCCCGAGGTTGGGGCCAGACGAGGATGGGACCTCGGGCCCGCTTCCCAGTCACCAGAGAGCGATCCGGGGCCGACCCTCAGCGGGCTTGAACCTTTCAGGCAGAGAGTGCAATCGTGGAAGCCTCAGCCAGTCACTTTCCACAGAGCAGAAGGCACAAACCGCTGCATCTTTTCTTGGCGACCATTGTTTACTAGGACCCCGGAATTAGGGACATGCACTCCATGGTTTTCATGGAGAGTCATTTCTGACGTTACTAGCAGCGACCAGCGACCCGGTTCGAGACTCCGTGACGATCTGCAGGCGCTCACTGCTGCCGTTATGACCTGCATGGCGATTTTATTACCACGATTGGTGCTTGGGTTCTGCGCTCCGCGACTGAAGTCGCGGTGGCTGAACTCAGATTCACCGTGATCGGCCAAGGTACTCAGGCGAAGGACATTTCAGTTGCTTTTGACGCCCGGCGGCGTAGTCGGATCCGGGATTAACTGCTTGGCAAATCCTGAGGAGATGATTGGGTTGTCTCGCTTCGAGGAATACTATGGCGGGACTAGTACTTTTTTCATAGGGAAGCTCCTTTGATCTTCGATGGACCGCACTGCTACGGACTGACACGTTTTACATTCTGACACTATGTTCGGCCTTGGAACGCACTGAGAGCATATGGATCTCGGAGGTATTACGGTTGGTCCCTGTTTGGTCATGGCGTACTGCTGCTGAGAGATAAGGTCCGCATGAGGCTGGCTCGGCGGTCTACCCTTATTGATCTGCGACTCGCGGGCGAGTCTGGAGCATTTGGGATTTCAGGTGGGCCGGGTATCGGAGGATCGTGCCCTCGGGGTCCTCTTTGGAGCGAGCCTTGGTGATCTGGGTTTCTTTACTATCCTCGCAGTGGTAGGGACTAGGAGGGAGGTGGATGAGGTGGCGGAGGATCCACGAGAGGAGATGATCCTGCTCCGGAGGTGGGGTGGAGAGGAGTCGGGGCGGTTTGTGCCTCAGTCTCCTCACGCTCCTTGGCCCCTTCCTTATCACGACACGGCATTCTGGGGGCACTTGGTTCATGTCGGCTCGAGGGAGTTGCGAGGTGTTATGGATGCTGTACATGCATTGGCTACTACGGGCATCGATGGACCGAAGTTGGCTGGCGAGTTTGCTGGAAATTGTCGCTCCTTCAGATCATGAGTCACCTCGGTCCCTCACGAACTACACGTATTGATGAGCTGGCGGCAGCCTCCTTAGACATGTTGGCGGCGACGGCCAGACTCCCGGTCACGCCGCCCAGCGAGTAGAGGTGGTCACCTCTGTCTCTAACCTATCACCGCGACATGTCTATACTTTGGCTGGGAGGAAAAGTTAGGATTAGAATAATCTTATCATGTTTTTTGTGCCGGTTTTTCGACATATCATTTTTATGACGCGCTCTGCGGTTTATGCTGACCCAGCGTCACGTGGCGGTGATGTTTCTGGCCGTATATTCAACGCGTATTAGCCATTTTGGTTATATCAAAAGCTTTATAGCATTATTTACAATTCTTACCACTTTTGCGAATCACTTTTGTGTCTACATTTTGTGATTTCGACTCTTGCCTTCGGTTGAAAAATTAAAGCCACAATAACCATGTTGCATAATCAGGTGAACCACAATTCCGTGCATGGTTTACAGCTTTCGGCCGAATTGTTTCAGCATAATTCAACCTTGAACATTCAGCGCTGTAGATTCTTTGCACAGATTGTACCAATAGGTTGAGAAACATACCTTTTCCACTTTGGCCAGGCCTTTAAATTTGTTGACGCCTATAATAGGTTTATGTTACCCATGTGTAGACCAATGTAGTCTTCAAATGAAAAAGAAAGAAAAGAAAAAGAAAAAGAAAAGAAAGAAAAAGAGAAATAAAAGTCGTGAGCTTTGCCTTGAAACAGAACACGGTCAGGGGTATATGGAGAAGCCTTTGGCGATACTAAACCTTAATTGGTTGGGGTCGACTTAGTGTTACAGCTACTGCGAGATGGATGGGTAGGTTTAGCGTGTTGTAGGTGTAATTTATGATCATTCGGTCAGGGGTGAAGCTGCGAGTTTGTGGTCGGCTTGATCCTTTTGGCTTGATGCCACAAACCTTGGTGGGCGGGGTCATCGATTGGACCCGGATTATACGGACTTCGGTGAAGTGAGGAGTTTTTAACGTACTACATTACCATCAGGGAAAAATAAGAGTGTAGCTAGTCCCCATTTAAGTTGAGTCGACAATTTAAGGCCAGGCGTGTAGATTTGAAGGGAATAGCTTGCAATTTGTTGGCTCAGCGGTTACCTTAGGAACAATTAGATGTTGGTGGAAGTTCGGGTTGACTTCTTTGGAGCAAGATCTTTTTTTGACTTGTTCTTGCATGGTCTTTGTTCTTTCATGTCACCATTTCGTTAGGTCCCAATTGTTCCTTCGCAAAGCTTGCACGTACACACACTTTTTGAACCTTATGCACTTTGTAAAACGCGACATACATACCTTTTATTGTTTTTAGCATTGCTAAGGGACTAGCAGCGTGTCGGTTGGGGGTGTGATTAATTGCCGAAAAAGTCTTATTTTGAACCCTATTAGAATAGGTTTTGGTGCTTTTTCTTGTGTCCGCAGTGGCTTGGTGTCATGTGCATGTCCATAGTGCCGATTTGTTTTTCGAGATTGTTTTGGATAGTTTTCTTTGGTCTTGGGAACTTAGTCATCAAGCAGCTCTTATTGGTGCTGAATGCGAGAAATCCTCAATGATTTCCAGGCGAAGTGATGAAGTCAAGATGCATTGAAGAATCACGAGTAGTAGTGAATAAGTGCGAGGAAGTGATGCGTGTAACGAGAGAAGCGATTAAACCGGGTATTTTCTCTATGATTGCGAAATTTCTCTAGGATGCGAGAATTTCGCGATCATAGCGCCTTCGCAATCACAGCAAAATTTCGCTAGCTAATGAAATTTCTTGTTGCTGAAAAATTCTGTTCATGCTCTCACAAAAATTTATTAATAACGAAATTGCCATGCTCTGAAGAAATTTCTTTGCATAAATTGCTTCATGACTTTGTCATTTTTGGTGTTTTGATTCTAAGCGACCACGTTTTGACAAATTACCATTTTTGTCCTTTATGTAATTTCATATTTTAGGCATTTTTGTATTTTCACACACTTTAGGGTTGACTATATAAGCCTTGACTTTGTAACGGGGAAACTTTCCATTAATACAGGTTTCTGCTTGACTTTTCATTTTGGTTTACTTCGCTCTCTTCTCTCTCTTCTTTCTCTCATTTTCGTACTGACACCGGGGATGACAACTTCGAGGATGTAACAAAACACCCTCTTTGAAGAGAGGAGGGTTGCTAACTTGGTTTTTCTGGGCATTTGCGGGTTGTCCTCATGCTTTGAATATTCAGATATGACATTTATCGGTTCCCGACTTTCAAACTAGGGTTTTAATGCCATTTAATGTCTTTCTTTTGGTCAATACTTGTCATACTTTAGGGTTAAGTGCATTCTTATGGTGGTCTGCCCGATATCCTTTAGATGTCATTAAGAGCCATTAAAAAGAAAGAGGTTAAATGCTAGGGTTTCAAGCGAATGGGACTTTGAATGCTTAGTATTTAGTTTTGACTCAAATAAGTGGTTCTAGGGTTAGGTTTTATAGTTAAACAAAGATCCGATTTTGGCTTTGACTATATGTCATTTTACCTGTGCGAGGAAATAACTTCGAGGACATTTTTAATAGCCCCATTATCAAGCTAGTGACAACCTTCAGATTTACCATTTCACACTTCACATTAAGCCATTACAGTTAGTCAGTAAACAAACAACCTCCGCTGTTTTTAACCAAATCCACAAATCAAACAAAGCCTGCCATTTTCAAACAACGGTGATCATTATGGTTGAAGCCCATCCACGTCGTGAAACACTGGGCATTATCTGCGATGCGGCATTACGGGTAGTAGGAACGTAGGAAACAAAATATTGATTAAGATCGCCTAGTGTACGAATCGACTCAGGCCGTCTGAACAGTAATTTAGACTGACTTTGTTTTTTTCTTTATTTTCCTTTTTCTTAACTGCTTTCTCCACGCACCCTTTGTTCCTCCTTTCATTTCCTTTTTATAATGTTTTCTTTTTTTTGCTTTCTCTTCTCTCGGCAATTGTTGATTACCCCACTAAGATCTTTCTATTCAATATCAGCTTGTGACACCATCTCGCAATGCTGACCATATGCATGTGAGCAGAGTGTCACATGCACAACCCTTAGGTGGCTTCTCCCACACCACCCATTTGGTGGTGTCTCCATGGTTCGTAATGGCTCAGCTCATGGTGCCATGTGGCATCATGCCAGTGTCATTGACACCTTGTGCCTCAGAAAGCGTAATTCCTCGCGTCACAATCCGGAATGGTCGGCGAGGTGGCTAGATTTCGTGAGAAGATTCCAACGATTGAAATCCCAGTTTCGTAGTAAGTTTAGAAAATTTCGGGTTTAACTTTGTCTTTATTTTGACAAAATTATAGTTTGCCTTTTGGGGAAAAAGCTGAAATTTTCTCGGGTTTTACATTCTCTCCTCCTTAAAATGATTTCGTCCCAAAATTCCCACATGTACACATATACAACACATGCATAAAATCATTCAATTATCACATGCACAAACAAGCGTGCCTTCATGCCTCGAATAAGAAGGATGGGAGGTGCGCGGCATGCGTGTCCTCACGGCTCCCGTGTTGCCTCCTCAGCTCTCGGTGTGCATGGCACTTGCTAGCCTCATAGTCTTCTGAGTATGCAAAGCACGGTCTAGGCTATCCATGATACACCACTTGGTGCTCCTCGAAGGTCTCATACGTATCGGCAATGAAGCTCGCCCCGATCCATTTACATGGAGTCGGATCTGGGTGTATTTATTTACGGAGCATGGAGACATGGAATACGTCGTGAACGCTAATAAGCTGATGGTGAGGTGCCAGCGGGTAGCAACTGTATGCCTCTCGGTAGCCAGAAGGGCGATATATCTGGCGATAGCTTTCGCTTGCCCGAGCGATCACGCGCTCGTACTGGCTGAAACAACTTCCGGTGTGGTCCCACCTCAAACTCTAGTTCATCGTCGGTGTGTCGGCATAACTCTTACGTCGACACGAGGCGGTGAGAAAGAGCGTTTGTCATCATTCCGCCTTCCGTTTGAGTTGTCGCTATCAACGAACCCATGGTCGGATCTCTGCCTACCTCGATCCCAACAAGCCAGGGTGGCATGGCCTCCTGTACCTCATAGAGCGCTTTGTGTGACCATTTTCCAATATCTGATTTTGATAAGTTGATAAGTTTGACCAGTTTGATAATGGGAGTGACCAGTTGACTTTTAAGGGAAAGTCGTTTTTAAAGGTAACTAAAGCTTACCACTCTTGACTTCTCAGTAAATCTGATTCATGCCAGATGGCGGAACGTCTATCAGACTTACGGGATAAAAATTCTGACTTCATGAAAGTTCAACAGTGGCACTTTTATGGTGTCAAGTTACATGGGTTTTTACACAGAAAAGCCTGTTTCATAAACATGGCAGGATGCGGGTAAACCACAGCCCCAAAACACCCTCTTGAGCTGAAGCCTAAGGAAAAAGCTCTCTGGCGGAGCACCCTAGTTGATGGTTCAGCCTTTTTGCGCGCCAGTAGGTGGACGGAAGGGGCTTTTCAAGGCGGCCGCTACCCCGGAGTCGGACCATGAGTGCTTGCGAAACGATGCGCCGTAAATTTCTGACGATCGCGGACCTTGCGGGATCGCTGGCGTGCGACCCGGCGGCGATTTACTGCCGGATTTTGTCACCGGATTTTTGTGATTTCCGACCATTTTTCGACACCTCGGGCCGCGGCGCTCCTTTCCACCATTTTTTGGACCCCACGAACTCATTTAGTTGTCCGCTTTTTGCGAGATTCCTCCGCAGTTTGAGGGTTCTAACGAAACAAAGTTGGCCGAAGCGGTTGGATCGGGTTTTAGGCCACCACGGTGTTTGTTTAAGGACCAATTAATGGTACTGATAGGTTCAAGTCTCTTGGGCTTTCCATTGTCTCTTGGTTTGCAAAGTACTGGATATTCAATTTAGTTAGTTTTCTTTTAGTTGTTTTGGATGCAGAGAAGTTGGGGCGAAATAAGTACCCGGTGGTCAAATTGGACAAAATTGAAGTTGGATTAGTGTAATTGGATGTTTTTAGGAATTATTGGACGGTTCCAATTTCGAAATTAGCTCCGGGATAGAAAGCTTTAGAGTTTGGAGTAGCCAGGGCACTATGAGCTGCTTGTATCAGTGGACCACAGTCGAGTCCCAGGTGGAAGTAGTTTCATAGTTCTAAAAGTTAAGGCCTTCGGGGTATCGATGTTGATTTAGTTATCGGGCCCTAAGAGGTGTTTTACTTATATTCTGGGCACTCACCTTAGGGCGGGGCGATCTCTGGGGGGAAACGGGACGGCGTCTATAGTCGTAGTGGTTTTTATGTTTTTAAATGATTTGGGAACCATTATGTTGATATATCTATTGTGATTAAATATTTTACATTTTACTGTTTTGATCAAATGGTTGGTTGCATACAAATGTGATTATCGGGTCTCCGCCTATAAATCGAGTTTATGTTTAAGCCTTCAATTTTGTCGACTTTTGCTTGTTTTGGAAGTTGTCTTGATTGTGGATGATTTATTGATATTTAGATATTTTGCAGGGGTATGTGGCTTGGGTTTAAACCTTGAGAAGTATTGTTTTTATGAAATGGATTTTATATATGTGTTTAAAAAAATTGGTTAGGAATATGAGATATTGAGGTATTTCTCTCAAATTTCGACTTGAATTGGTGGGGGCTAGATCTTCAATGTAGTTGATTGAGTTACGGAAAGTAAGTTCATAAATTGCAACCTAAGATACGATGACGTTTGGAAAAGTACACGTGAGTAAAGACGTTGAGTTGGGATATAAGGTGATGTACCATATTGTCTTGGGAGATTGGATTGAGTAATTATATTGTAGTGCTTGGGATTGCCACGGTGTCGTGGGTTGGTTTGTCAGCGGATTATATCTTCATTTCAGCGAGTGATGTGGCCCGAGCAGGGGTGTCAGTTGACTAGTCAGCCCTCGAACATCCTATTTGTCTCGTATCACGAGACCATTAGTATAAATGCCTCTTGGCTCGTAAACGTCTCATAAAAACCATTTTATACAAAATGATTTATTTACAATTGTCTTTGATTACAATTTATACAATGGTGCTTGTGCTGAGGTACCTACAAATACAAGAGAAATTACAAGATAGGGTCATCTTAGTAGTTTCTTAGCTACAAAAACTCGAATGTCCCATCCCAAATCGTCTTGATTGCACGAGGGTCCCACGGCGGGGTGAGCAAAGCCTAGTAGTGGAATTTACCGCGGGTTTACTCCCACGCTAAGTCTGATGGCCAGCACGCGAGCTTGCTCTGACACGTGCTAATATATCACTCATGCGCCGCCAATAACGCAATTAGTGTCTGACGTGTTATTTCAATACATGACCCAGTAACATAGATTAGCTCACATGAAATTTAAAAGCGATCGGCGTTTGTCTTGGAGGCAGCCCGCAAAATCACAATCAACATGTTATTCACCCGCTGACAACAGCACATCACTAAACGATGAAGTGGACTGCGCCGAAGAACCATTCGAGTTTATTAAAACCGGTCCGAATCTTTGGGCAGAAATCCGCGACCGTCAGAGGCGCCGGCTGTCGATAGTTACATGACCCTTAAGAAAAAATTAAAGCAATCGAGGAGAAACCCTGCTGGGAGTTTTGCAAAAACTCCTGAAGGCTGAGCCACCGCGTGGTCGCTGAGATGAGAGTGATAGCACCGCTCACTGCGCCGTCGGGCTGTGGGATAAGTCGTCGGAAACTTGAGAGAGGGTGGTACGCCACTAAAACCCTCTCTTTATCTTTCTCTCTCAGTCTGCTCTCTTACTCCCCCCAGACTGGTTGGGAGACTTGGTCAGAGGAGAGTCTCTCCACTTTGAAGTGTCCGTTTCTCGATGAATGAAGTGGATTTTCCCTTATCATATCAACCAGTTTTACAACTACCCTGTGGCATCGTGCCATGTGTCACTATGATGACGAGCTTAAGCGAGTTTGACTCACCATAGCTTGACACGTGGCGCCTCTTGGGCCACTCATAGGTGCGAGTGTCCGCGCTCCTCACATGCCTCGAAAAGCGTGGTCGGAGCTATGCCGGGTCGGCAAATAAACTTGGCCATCAGACTGCAGGCGATTCGACGGTCTTGGTCCAGTTTGTCATCAGAGATCTAGAAAAATTCCGGATTTTGACCGAAATCTGGATTTTAGGAGTCTCACATTCTTCCCCAACAAAGAATTTAAGTCAGAAATTCCATGCACATAAACCAACCAGTCATATGCGACCCTACGGTCAATTCACAGCGTTGTGCAGCGACCTTCCAGTGCATGTCGCAACGACCCTAATGGGTCGTCAGCAAGATCATGTCTGAATGATATCCATTCACGAACCACTTCTTGGGTTCTGACGCAATAAACTCCATTGGGTATCGAATCTGAGTCCTCGGAGCTCCTATCACTCAACTCTAGTCTACGTGTTACACAGCAGGTGTTTGTCACGAGTCCTCCCAGGCTCTATCGCAAACTACAAAGTTTTGGGGGTGATATACCATATCGATATGTCCTCATCTCGAGTCTCTCGGAGCTCACATCACTCGACTCGGTACGGGTGATAACCATCTCAGATATGTCCTCATCTCGAGTCTCTCCCTACTCCTATCATCCTTCAAGTGCGAATTTGATAACCATATCCGTATGTCCTCATCTCGAGTCTCGCAAGGCTCATCACTCGGCCTTCCCAAATGCAGTTTGTTAACCACCATCTGTGTTTCTCTCTCAAGACAATAGAGGCTTTTCGGCTGCCGAGCCTCTTATATCCACCACGAGGCTGGGTTCTCCACGGGTCTCTTACACCCACACAGAATTTCGGATTTCTCCTCGGGTCTCTTACACCCACACAGAAATTCGGGACATCTCCCCGGGTCTCTTACACCCACACAGAAATTCAGGATCGCTCCTCGGGTCTCTTACACCCACACAGAAATTCAGAATGACTTCCCGGGTCTCTTACACCCACACAAAAATTTCAGGACATCTCCCCGGGTCTCTTACACTCACGGGGATCCTCCCGGGGTCTCTTTTTGTTTGGGACATCTCCCGGGTCTTTACACCCACGAAGTCGGGATCCGGGTCTCTTACACACAGAAGTCGGGATCGCTCCACACCGGGTCTCTCCACCTCCACGAAGAAATTCGGGATCTCTCGGGTCTCTTACACCCACCAGGGAAATTGGGATCCCAGGGTCTCTTTACACCACGCATTTTGGGACATCTCACGGGTCTCTTGCGTGCAGAAGTGGATAACACCGCGGAGTCTCTTACCACCCACACGAAATTTGGGACATAGGGTCTCTTACACCCACCGAAATTACGGATAACACACCGGGTCTCTTATACCCACGAGAATTTGGAATAGCTTCGGATCTCTTACCTCTGAGCCCAGATTCTGGGTTATCGCACCATCGGGACGCTCGGATATACGCGGAGTCGCCTCATATGCCCGGGTTATTAAATGATAACATATGATACTGCACGACTAGAAATCCGACTGTGAATCCACATGCGGGCCTGGCCCACCTCACGGCCTCTCTGGCCCACCTACATGCCGCCCGAAGGTGCTCGTATAACACCAGCTGGCCCCGGTTCCTACGATCAGGTACTAGGGTGTGGAGGAATGAAGCTGTGCGCTCGTGTTCCTGCAATTGCTTCCAGGACTGCGTCCCCAAAAATCCGCGGATCTGTCTGCGGGGGCGATCCAGTCTCACATGCCCGGTATCGGCATAATAACATATCTCACACCTTTGCTGACTAGCAGCCCAATCCCGGCCACGGTCACGAGGCTTCGTGAAGCGAGTGACACACTCTTCCGAACTAGAAGAAGCGATCCTCCTGCTTGTTACCAACACGTATCAGGGGGTGCTCGAGCATCCTCGATCTCTCTATGGTGGGCGTCGATATAGAGTCCATGTCTATGGTGAAGTCCTCTGATCACCCGAATGGACCGGTCCATTCTCGAATCGACCTTGGCCGTATGCGTAGCCCACGTAGTCATCGGTGAATGGCTAACTACGGCCAGATCTGGCAGTGGTCCATCACAGTCATCGCTCCGCCCGCGGGGTACCTGGAACTCTGAAACTTTTGGCATGTCTCGCGAGTCTACGGAAAAATACTTACCCATGAGCTTGACTCCTGAAACTCGCCATGTCACCCAGCCTAAAGATCTGCGAAGCCTCACCCGTCTCACATGCGGGCCTCGCCCTCCCAGGCCCGGAATGTTCTTTGGTCTGGTGGTAGCCGATTTGATGCCACTGCGCCTCGATACAATCTCTGTCTGCATAAACAATGATTAGCCATGAATTTGGATCTCTCTACCGCCGAATGTGGGAGGATGATGCGTTGCCTGAGTTCTTGGGACCTTCTGACCACCTACTATTTGTGCGTGATGGCGACCACCCTTGATACCTACGGCCTGGCCAAAGGCATGCGATCGAGCACGGGTGGTGCACGGCTAGCACCTCGTGGGCGACCTCTGCGATCCTCCCCCTTGACTGGCATCTACACATGTCAAATGGCAGCAAGATTCATTGATTTTCATTTCGATCCATTTCTCTCTAAGGTTATAGTTCTTAACCTTAGCATTCTCCTTATTCCTATACGCATTATACCATGCATATAATTCCCTATGCAATAACCATACAATCATAATCCTCATATACATCATACCATGTATATGTCCTAACATAATTGAAACACAAAGTCATGATAAAAAAACATGCAATAGCATTAGCATCTCAAAGGGTGCTCATCTGACAGAGACACCTAATTCACTTGGAAAATAAATTTTTTTTTCATACACCATGTCAAGGTAATTAATTTCAATAACGTGTCTCAAGGGTGAAAAATCAGCCTGGGACACTTCTTCACCTGCGTAAAAAAAATTTTCACATACCTGGATAGAATGCACTTATATTAATTGCAATATAAATATTCCATATATTAAATCATACACAGAAAATTTTAAAAAATTTTTCAACCTCTTTTTTTTTAAATCCACATGAAACTGATGTTCATGAAAAGTGTCCATGAGCAGTGTCCAAACGCGATTAATGCTGAATCAAAAGCGGGTTGTGTGTGCACGGTCGCACCTGGCGAAAACCAGGTCGCGAACCTGCTGCGCGCGGTCACCCAGTCGATGGCGGCTTCGTTGCTGGCCAGGAGCCGGCGGCGCGTAACCGGCGGCGCTGCGATAGCGGGCCGTTCAACCAAATGCGCGGGAGGGTGTGTGAATATTGGCGTTACGCGCTGCCTAGTCAGCAGCCCGGTGGCGACCTCACTTTGATGTCGCGACATCAAGGCAGCCAGAATCATGTCGCGACATCGAATCGGCGTCGCGACACCGCCTTCTCTGCCGCTGCCGCCGACATCGGCCCTAGCCTAACCAGCGCCGCCATGTGCGCGACCTGTAATGTCGCGACATCGACGCATTCGACCCGCGCCACCCATGCCGGCGACCTGCCGATGGTGCGGCATGAAGGCATAACTGTTTATTTACGCTGCGTGCGGAGCATCGTATCCGCGACCTCATGCTGCCACCGTAGCGCGACCTCAAAATGATGTCGCGACATCAGTCGCGGCGAAATCCGAATTAGTCCATCACGAGACTGCACCCGGCAGGGGTGACGCCACTCGCGTTGCGATATCGTAAACCGAGGCGGGTGACACCGAATCATGCGAACCTCGGCGGGTCTAACCCGCGGCAATTTGTTATTTTATTTTTTCACGGTGGCGCTTCGCACTACTCTAGGCCCTTCAGCCACCCCTGAAACCTCTTACCCACTTGATGATCGCATTAGCTTAACCTGAAGTCACTAAAAATTTTTATAATTTTAATTTATAAAATTCCATTTTCGAGTTTAATTAAAACCCTTGTTCTTGTCTGTAAAAATGCCAGAATTACAAACTGTCATTCTGTTGAGCAGCCCAGGCGGCTTATCGAGAAAAATAAATTTTTTTTTCATTTCTTGTTTATTTACGGGCGGATTACGCCCGTAAATTACGGAACACCTAAGGTTATATTTTCTCTATAGTGTCGACCTTTCTCTATGCTATTTAACAACATCAGGTGCACAATTCAGCATGACATGTTATACACCATCACACATGCATTTAATTCACCAAAAATGCACAACGATGTATGATCTATCAGTGCCCACAAAGTCCTAGGTATATTGTGTACTGGCTTTCTACCAGAGCTCCGAAGTGGCAGTTTACCTTAGCTCGATGCATTTGTGGCTGGCAGGGGTGTCCAGTTGACTACGACCGCGGAACTATTTATCTGTATCACGAGACCCATACACAAGTATAAATGCCTCTTGGCTCATAATAATACTCTTAAAAAACCATCTTTTATAAAATGACTTATTTACAATTGTCTTTGATTCTGATTTATACAAAAGCGGGTCTTGTGCCCGGGTACAAATACAAGAGAAATTACAAGATAGGCCATCTTCGGGCCGTTTCTTCATTTAAACCCGACGCGGTCCCATCCCCAAATGCCTCTCAAAGACCGGGAAGGTCCCACTCATCGGGTGAGCAAGTCTAGTAGTGAATCTCCCTGTACTGGCATTCCCACCTAAGTGCAAACAAATGCAATGGCACACCAACATACAACATGCTAATATATCACTCATGCATATATATTAAAATAATTAATTCATACAACATGTTATTCAATTTATGACACAACATAAGATTAGCCTTACACGGGCTAAGTGCACAATCCTAGCTGTCTTGGAACCGCCACAAAATCACAACTAACATGTTATTCAATTCATGGCAACAATATATCACACAAACAGTCTGCGGATCACCAACCATTCCGTGGATTTATCTACTAGGTCCAAATCTTTGAGATCCAATCACGGCTGTCCAGCCTCTAAATAAATCCCCATCCATTACATGACCCTTAAGCAAAAAAGTAAAACAAGTAGGAGAAAAACTTACCTTTCCTAGAGTTTGTAGAAACTCCCAAACTCTGCACCAAAACGTGTAGTCCTCATTGGGAGCAACTTTACCTTTGGCTCGCCGGAGTCACGGGTCCGATCGCCGGGAAACCGAGATAGCAGATTTCTCTCTCTAAAAACCCTCTTTATCTTTCTTCCATCCGCTTCCTTCCCTCTCCCAACCGAGCCTGGGAGACTTTGTCAAGAGGAGTCCCCATGCCAAGTGTCCATTTTCATCGACTATGGGATTACAATCTCATCCTTATCCATCTAACTTAGATTTTCTACGGCATCATGCCATGTCACCTATGACCCAAACTTAAGCTCAAGTTCGACTCTCCCATAGCTTGACATCGTATGCCATGGCCACTCATATAGTGCCATGTCCCGCACTCCTTACTTGCCTCGAAAAACGGAAATTCGATTGTCTCGCATCTGACAATTGACGTAGTAGCCAGATTTCATGTGATCATTCCAAACTGCCGGGCCCGCTTTTGGTCATCCGAGATCTAGAAAAATTTTATTTTGACTAAAATTACCATTTTATCCTTCCTAGAAATCTGATTTTCCGGGTCTCACACGTGATCGGGCCATCACACTTGCCGGTATTCTGGAAGCCTCGCCACTATTTGAGGTTGGTCAACCAACTACATATGTTATTTCCACTTACTCGTGAGGCCGCTTCTACTGCATTTGGTTTGGTATTCAGTTTCGCGCACGGTGACGGAGGTCGGTTCTCTAATCTAATTGTTGAGAAGTTATTTCCACGGTTAGAGGTCAGTTTGACTGACGGTTTATCATCATTAGTTTTTATTTACAACATTTCCCGCATGTTGGTTATCGTGGAGGTGGGGTGTCCACTGGCCAGGGACGTGGGTACATGGCGGTACACGCTAAAGGTATATGGTATGGTACATTGTCATGATAAGGTATGGTACGCCGTTGGTGTATATGAGATGGTACATAGTTGATTTATATGGTACGGTACACGTTGGTTTCGAGTAAGACATAAACCTTTCTTTATTAGCCATTATTTTTATTTTCCATGACACTGAACGATGATGTTCATATGTTTTATATCAAATTTTATGGTGAATAAATTCAAAGTTAGTGTCTCTGATAATGAAGTGGGTTAACTTATTGAGCAGACTTTCATATTGTTTGGTTTTGGTAAAGTTAATTTAGAAATGTTTGCAAACGTAAATCTTCATAAAAATGAAATGACGTGGAGGTTCGAGAGATGAATGTTTAAAAATTAAAACATTATTTTCTTATAAATTGTGCCACTCTCTCGAGATTTATTTCTCAATGCTTATTGTTTTAAACCTGTTCCTAGGTCCGGCGTCAGAGGGACTCCACTGCCCGCATCCAACACCGCTTCACCTACGACAGTCAGACTCTATCCCAATTTATCTCATTCCCTTTGCTTTGGTTTGGACTTATTTATTTTCTATTTGTAACTCCTAAATTCTAAATAATGAATGCTCGATATTAGTATTAAACTCATATGGGTCCCATTATGAATGTTGTGGTTATGACCTTACATCTGGATAGGTCGGTCGTGGATTTTACTATATAACTGAGAGATCGGTATCAGACAACATTTCTCTTTCAGTGGGTCCTTCAGGCATTCCTGGTTTGTATAATGGAACTAATTAGGTGGGACCAATCTCGAGGAACCCCGGAGGGGGTATCCGGTCGGGTCTTGTCAACACGATCCAGATACTCGCATGATAACCAATGTTATAGGCTAACTTGACCAAGGGAAAATGCTCCTCCCACTACCTCGAGGATCCAGACGTATGCCTCAGCATGTCCTCTAACACTTGTATAGTCTCTCGACCGACCTCGCTGGTCTCAGGATGAAAAAGACTTCATCCTCAATCGTGTCCCATGGCTCTTGGAAACTCTTCCGCACTGAGCTGTGAACCCGGGATCCCGATTCGATATTATGGAGATCGGCACTCCATGCACCGTGACAATCTCTCATATGCAACTTCAGAATTTGAAGGTGAAGGTCATCCGCACAACTAGAAAAATGCCGATTTCAGGTCGTCCACTATCACCCACACCGCATCATAAGCCCGCCGATGTCTACAAGTGCGAGTCACAAAATCCATCGTGATATGCTCCCACTTCCAGCCTTACAATCCCAATGGCCAGAGTAACCTCGCTGGGCCTCGACGTTCAATTTTTAATCGGGCTGACACACGGACATCACTCGAAACAAAATCCTCAACTTGTCTCTTCATCCTGCTCCAGTAATATTGGCGACGAAGATCATGATACATCTTCGTACCACTTGGTGCACCGCAAAACGAGAACAATGGAATTCCCAAAGGATCTCCTCTCTCAGTGTTGCCAACTGGGGAACCACAATCCGTCCCCTATACCGAAGACTACCATCTATGTGAATGGCCCAAATTTCTCACACCAGATCACCCTATACTGGGTCCTTGACAGACATTATCCTCAAAGATCCTACCTCGACTCAATCACCTTACTCAAGAGGGTATTACTTAGCCACTAAACCCCCAAAACACCGAGTCCGCTTCATTATACTATAGTCGAATCCGGCCCATTTGGTTCTCATTTTGCAAGCAGTATCTGTGGTACGAAGATGTATCACACCCACGTCGCCAAAAGATATCGAGCGCATGAAGAGACACGTTAGGAATTTTGTGCACTGGTCGTCTCACGTGTCAACAGACAAAGGTCATTTCCCGAGGCGCAGAGGCTACTCAACATTGAGGCAGGAGTATGGAGCATATCACAATGGATTTTGTGACTCACTTTCCATGCATATCAGAGGTAAGAGAAGCATGTGGGTGATAGTGAATTCGCCATTAAGTCGGCACATTTTCTGGTTGTGCGGATGACCTTCACACTAGAGGAATTCTTGCAGGTTGTACATACGAGAGATCGTCCGGTTACATGGAGTACCAGTGTCTATTGGATATGACCGGGATCCCAGGTTTACAGCTCACTTTTGAAAGAGTTTCCAGAGAGCAATGGGGACACAATTAATGATGAGCACGTCTCATTCACGCATGATGGTCAATAAGAGACCATACAGATTTGTAGGACATGCTACGAGATGCTGGGCCTGACTAAGGGTAGCCAAGAGCATTTTCCTTAGTTTGAGTTTCTCTGTTTCATAAATACCAGCTATCAAAGTAGTATACAGATGGAACCCTATGAGGTATTATATGGGAGGCCAAGTGCTTCATCTCCGCTGTTGGACGAGGTGGAAGCAGAGAGAGCTCACACCACCCGGTCTAGAGTTGATTAGCCACCTCTAAGAAGGTGACGACATGGTAGCTGCCTCTCTCACTACCAAAGCTTCATGAGAGAGAGCATAACCTGGCTGCATGCAACAGCCTCTAGAGTTTGAGGCAGGTGATCATGTCTTCTTGAAGGTGATGCCTAAGAGGAGAGGTTAGGTTTGGTGTTTATGAAAAGCTATCGCTGAAGCGATCGAGTGTTATGATCAGATTCCATGTCTCCATGTTTCAGAAATACACTCCGATCCGACTTATAAAGGGCTCGGGCTAGCTCTTTGGTTGGCTGACATTGTATGAGACCTTTTAAGGAGGGACCAGTGTTTCATGGATAGTCGAGACTGTGTTTCATACCAAGACTATGGAGGCTAGTGAAGGTGCTATAAAGTACACCGAGGAGTGAAGGAGGTAAATACTGTGGAGGAGGACGATGCGATCGCCTTCCCTTCTTATTTGAGGATGAAGGTACGTTCTTTAGCCATTGATAGCATTCACGGATCGTTGCATATGCATGATTGCATTATGGTTACAGGTAGAATTTTGACTAAATTTTTAAGGGAGTGGAGGAATGTCGGACCAGAAAAACCTAGAAATTTGAATTTCATAGAATGGAAACGGTAATTTTTCCAAAATTCTTTCTAGATCTTTGATGACGAAATGAACTTTTTACCATGAATCGTCGGTGTCTAGTCACCCAGCGAATTTTTGTTGAATTCCAAGACAATCGATTTTCACGAATGAGATGACGACGCCGAGATCTCGAAGCTAGATTTTGAAAATCTAAAAATGTCACACATTTAAAGAATGTCCATTTAAGATAGATGGAATTCGAAACCGGACTAAATAAATTGTTTCGAGGCAAGAATGTAACCAAAGAAGTGATATGTGGGCGTAACGTGACACGTGTCCACACTATAAATAGCCTAAAATAATTCTAATGCTAAAATATCTCGTATTTTTTGCTCAAGAGAAAAAACATGACAGAGAGAGAGTAGAGAGAGAGAGAGAGAGAGGAAGAGGTGCAACATTTCTCCGACATTTGCTGGGTTTTGCCTACTGAACCCTAAGATGACGAGAGCAAAGCCTCATATCGTGACGAGCTACTAGGTATAGGAATCACAAGACTTCGCCAAGGAACCGTCCGGGCTTTCATGAACCGAGAAAAGGTAGGTCCCGGAAATCACGCTAATTAAGGTGAGGGTTTTTATCTTACTTTAATTTCTATCTATATATGTTTGTGTCAAAGTGGAGAATGTCCCCGTTTTCTCGACCCCATGACTGTGAGCTTTCTCATATAACTCGTCATCCCTCATCCGAATTGAGTGATTTTATTACTGGATAAACTAGACTTATAGGAGAACATATCTCCTTGAATTAGGTCTATCCAAATTTCGACCCCTTTGGACTCATAAATGCATTCAAAGTGCAGTTATGTTCGTGCAGCTTTTCCTGCTCGTTTGAGACTCCGATCGTGAGCCACATAACCCTGGCCATCCCTCATCCGAATTAAATTGACCTAATTGATGATAAACTAAATTTATAGGAAAACATATTCATCCGATTTTTTTTGGGTGATCCATTAGTGATTCCAGCTGAGAAGAACCTTAAGAACCGTATATTCAAATGAGTACAAAGAATCAATGTCAAATTATGGATTAAGACCCCTGAAATCGAGTATCATGGACTGTTTCTAGTGTAAGTAGAGTAACCTAATCTCCATTTTGAATGAAAAGGCCACAACGCCTTCGCTGAACCCGTTTGGGTGTTCTTGACTTTGGTGGAAAGTTCATTGAGTCAGAACCTAGCCATATTCCTATGAAGGGTAATTTGGTATCCAATTTTGCTGAAAGTTGTGTTTGTAATTGGCAAAGTGTAAAATACACAGGAGTCATTTCTGCTTTGTTCGCCCAACTTCGACTTACCATATCTTTCACGCCCCGAACTCCGTCAGTGTTCTTAGACTTCTATGGAAAGCCCAATGAGTCACAATTCTTTCCATGTGCCCGTAGAAGGGTGGTGTCCACAAATCTTGCTGAAATCTATGTCTTGGTACAAAAAGTTATTTGGTTGTGTCGATGAATAGTCGCTTTTGGACATGACCATTGCATGGCACATGCCATAAGTTATCAGAGCTAGGTATGAATTGCCATGAGTTAAATTTAAGAAGGCTATATGACATTACTTGTTTAAATGTATCAGGAATGCGATTATGTATGATACCACGCTATCTATAAAGATTGGCATGAAATGCTGAACTTATATGCTTGCAATAGATGTTGCATGGTACTAGACATGAAGTAATGATTGATTATAAGGTTCCATAGTATGCAAATTATACATGGAATATGAGAATTCAGAGAGTGACATTGAAGATTGCATGCATAGACATCAACAGTATTACTGGGTGTGTGTGCATGGATATGGGGCATCACAAGGTTGATAAATGGGTAGTCACTGTTTTGACGACATTCAATAGATGTCTCACTATGAAACATAAAAATAAATATAAATAACGTGCTCAAGGTAGTAAATTCTAACCCTCAGTGAAAAGCTCGAACATGGGCGAAGAGGACCCGCTGTGTGATCCGAAAAGCTCTTGTTGCCCAAAGAAGACACATGTGGTCATGGTTATCTGATGACTCAAAGTAAAAGATAGGAGTTTAGATTGACCTTCGGGATTAGCTGCTCCATCGCACTCAGACGGTAATCGTTGTCGCAAGGCTCTATATGTGTCATCAAGTACCACCAATATTCGTTGTCACACTTCGGGTAGGTGATGTGAGGAGTCGGTGTTGACTAAGATATGGGCATGAAACATTCTAAGTAATATGACACAATGGTATTCATGCAGACATTTCACTCTGATGTATTAGTTGGTTTACCATCAGATGAGCACTTAGGTGGGGAGTAACCCTGGAGGAGATTATCACTATCGGGCTTCGCTCACCTGTCGTGGGACCCCCTTCGTGCACAAGCCGAGAAGAGACCCACATCTGGGACTCACATGGAAGAAAGTTCTGACAGGTTTGTGATCTGAAGATTGTATGTATATTAGAATAATCGGTTAATACATCATTTTTATAAGAGGTATAATTGAACTTTGTAACATATCACTACATAGTTGTATGTATAGTATTCTGGTATGGCTGGAATAGGCTATGGTCGCATGACCATAGAAATTTGATCTTAAGGTGGTATATTGAGCCCGTATGGGCCATGTGATGTATTGTTAGATATGGTTGTATTTCGATAGAGCTTCAGATAGAGTGAGACTCTCACTGATTACAAATTACGGATCCCGATAATGAGACATGATGTGATGTGAAGGCCGGTTACCGATACATCCACAGGTTTTCTGAGGTCGACTAAGTTGTTAACTTATGACCCCCGAGATAGTGTCACTATAATTATCTTCTTCTTCGGGCTATTGGCCTCGACAAGGCTAGCCTTTATCTGCAAGTACAAATAGTTAATAACCCAGACGAAGTGGCAAGGCTGGGCTTAAGGCTTGGTTGGCATTATTCACTAGTTAGCTACATCTCCAAAAGGAAATTCCTATTTTCAACAAATTATATTCTGCTGATGCACCAAAGAACACATACAAATTTACGACGTTATTACCAAAGACTATTGTCTAGTCCCCTGAATGTACAAGGGAAACTTGTGGATGACCGACCAAAAAACATATATGAAATTCTATGATACTATTTCCAAAGGACTATTAACTAATCCTGGTGCAATGTAAAGGCTAAAGAACTTGTCGACGCTCATCATCATAACCAAAAATCTTTAGAGAACAACTTAATTTATCGGTTTCTGGGTCTCAAATTTCATAAGTGCAATGTGTCGATAAGTAATAAATGGACATAAGTCCAGTGATATCGATCCCCACTGATCTCAAGAATTTTTAATAACCACCCTCGACTACTCGAAATTAATACTATTCGACCATAACATGGTTTCAAAGATGAAAGTTTGGAAATTAATCTGTTCAAAGAGAAATGAAATTATTCAAATTAGATCAAATAAAAACAAATGAAGAAAAAGAATTCTTCAAAAAGAAATGAACATCGTACATTTATCATAGGGAAGACACACTGAGAGAATGGGCCATATAGACCAGCATCAATTCCCCGTGAGTTCATACCGACCAATTTCTGACATCTCAAGTTCAAAATCTGTCCAGGCATTTGTAAAGCAAGGCTGATCTTCTCCACGCTTCATTTTGCATTCTTCTTTCCGAGATTCTCTGGACCAGGTGAATAGATAATCACGGTGAAGATCTTCCTTAAGTTAGTATTTTTTTGCAATACTTCAGACTGATTATGGATCAGATAATCTTAGCTCCCGTTATCGGTCATATGATATACAACTTCCAATACCTTCCTAAATTAAAATAGATCAACTTTTCCTTGATTAGATCTCAGCTAACACGTGGATTACCTCACTATCCGAATCTGGAGGTGAAATCTCCGCTTGTTTAAAGGAGATAAGTCAATTAATCCGTTTCTGATCAAGTGAGAAGAGGATTTATCTAAGTGAACTCACAAAGCCCAAAGGATCCCTACGAAGAGGTTAGTATACTTTCAAAGAAATGTACATTACCTCGTGGATTGTCTTCCCGTGTCACGAGGACCTCCTTGAAATCGAGTAACGACGCAATTTTTAACGTGTATAGTAAACTGATATTCGATCCAAATCAATAAACTTATAATTCAAGTAAATCGAAACTAAATGAACAAGATGCTACAAATTACTACAGAAAAACACTGACTACAACGCTCACTAAATGGAAGCTTGATTCTCACCATCAATCAAGAGACAAATATCCTTCCGACTAAAAAGAATAATCAGACCTGAACTTCTAAATACAATCGAATCTCAATTTGTCCGAACTCGGCGCATTCCGTAGTAATTTTGAAAAGAAATTGAATTCTCGTATCTGTGGCTTCAGCAAAACGATATTCCGCATCCAAAAACACACAATAATAATAAAACGAAAAACTAGACAAACATCCGTCGAAATAAGAGTAAGAAAAGAAAAGAAAAGAAAGAAGAAAATAAAGTAGCTCAAAGACCCAGACTTCCTTTGATGCGCTCCCGACTTGCTTTTCTATTCTCGTAGCCACAGATGATAGTTTCAGCCGTCTCAATCCCAATATAACCCGTCGTGGATTTCAAAGGTGAGCCAGCCTGCCATCAAGCTCCACCGTGACTCCCGCCTTCTACGCGACATCGAACTCATGTCGCGGCACTCGACTTTAAAGCTGGCTCTCATGAATCGGTCGCTCAAAGTTGTCAATGACACCAATCTTATGCCTCGCAAGCTCTTAGTTGATCGCTTGTGATGTCGATACCGTGGCCTTGTCGGACATCAATTCTAGTCCTCGTTTCAATGGTTGCTTCTCGGCGTCGCGGAGTCAAGATGTCACGCGGACGGTCGAGTCTCCTACACCTTCCATCGGTTGTCATGATGTCACACTCGGCTTTACGCGACATCACTTAATGGTACCGTTTAACGTCCTGATGTCGCGACACATCAACCCTATAGCTCGGCCTCGCCGATCCCCTCCCAGATGTCACGACTTCAAAGATTGTGTCTCGCTCAGAATAACCAGTTTGTTCTCGTGTCGCGATATCGCTCTCTTGTCACGATACATCACTTTAATTTCGCCTTTCCTCACCGCTTATGTTGCTCGCCGCGCCAAAGATCAACTTCCCTTCACTTTCCTCGATGTCACGACTTTTAATCGGATCATGCGCACTCCAATAATCGGCATCAATGACTCAAACATTGTTTTCATTTCAGCTTTCCACTATCTGGATCGCATTTTCTTTATCCATCATTTCTCGTGATTTTTCATCGCTTTTTTCTTTCTTCGTTTCCTTCCCGCTTAATGATAAATTGGTGAGTTTCTTCATAATTCAGATATTAATTATTCAATTTAACTGAAAATCAAATTAAAATGGACTAAAAAGAGATGACTTTTAAGCTCATCAAACTCCCCAAACTTAAAATTTTTTGTCATTCTCAAGCAAGAAAAGCAGTATTTATTTGCCCTCAAACAAAAGGACATTTTTCCGCTTTATTTACATCCCTATTTGTCACCTTTCTAATCTAGAACCAAAAGACATCAATGTTAAATCAAGTTTCAGCTTTCGATGAGCATTGTGCTTACGGTATACTTTTATTACAAAATCTCTTGATAAACCAATGTATTTAAACAGCTTTTATTTATCAAGTCTTACTCAGGTGTGTGCGTCACAACTTTCCCAACTTCTTCTTAGTCAGAAAATCTTCTCGGGAGCTTAAACTGCTTATTCAAGTCCCATATGCTTGTTTTTCATATTGACTCACTAATGTAGGTGATTCCAACCTTCAAAATCAATCGTGCCTTGGGCTCAGAATGTTAGGCTTGGGTAAAAGGTGGATGAATGGAATCTTTAGGTTGAGATTAATTAAACTCTCTTTTTATGTTTGGGATTCCTACCTGAATTCTTCTTTCAGTCGTATGCTCCAATTCTCTTCTGTAATTCAATTTTGGGGAATTTTTCTTTTTAATCGCCCCTTAGGAATTATGCTATGTTTTTGTCTTTTTAGGCTTTCTAACACTCTTAGCGAACTTTGGGTTAGTAGCTCCCATACCAGATGGTATTAGGGTACTAGGTGTTGAAACACCCCTAAGAACTTAATTGTTCGAGTTGACCCGAAGACAAAAACTATTCTTTAGCTTTCTTTCTTTTTGTATTTTCCACATCTTGATCTCTCTTCCTTACGCCTTCTCACGTACATCTCTTTTGTCTTTCCCTAATCAAACTCCCCCCAAACTTCATCATAACATCTCCTTTTTGAGTTCTTGGGTCATCTAGATTCTTTCTTGGAAGTTTCGTGATAAAGGATGGCTTAGGTTTTTTTCATTGGCTTATTTCGAAGACATGGAATATCTTAGCTCAAATTGAGGGGACTAAGGTGTATGCAAGAACATACATAGTGAGAAATTTGGAAAAGCTCAAGCTTGTTCAATAATGGCTGTATCATTTTTTGTCGGTTGTTTTCAACTAGGATTTACGTCTCAATCAATATTGAGACAAGTTCTAGGGTTGTGGATTACAAATTCACAATTCCCATAAAATTTCCTAATTTCGAGTCAAAGTTTCAAAGGTCTTTGTTGGCCAAGGGTGTATTATTTCCTTCAAGACTTTGTGTTTATTCAGCATCTAATTACATTAGTTTGCAAGTACCTTGTTATATCAGGAATTGTAATTTCTGGAGTTTTTCAACCCATGCGAACTTGAACAAAAGCAGTACACATACTCTTAGTTCCGGTTTCGTTATTCATGTTCTCCATTCTTTTCGAGATAAATTGAGCAGGCAATGTTATTTTGATTCTAACGAAATAAACTAGTACGAAGCACAATCCACATCATGATCAGCGATTTGTAAATCAACGGAATTTTATTCAAATATCAAAAAGATTTCGATATTACACCAACTGTTCGTTTACAAACATTTTTTACTAAATTCAAGAAAAACTCTATTTCCTGCTCTAGAATCCTATCTCTTCTCCATAAGTATTCCATCCCCTGCTTTAAAATTTGGTTCACCAGACCTTGAGCTCCTAATGAGTGATTCGACCGTTAACAAGGTCGTTCAACTAATTAATTTTGCTTCCACCTTTTTCTTTGGAGCTTCTTAGTTGATGGATTCTAACTAATCCATATTCCCCTTCCATCAACCGCTCTCCGGATGAAACCACGTTTTATGGAACAGACAATGGAAATGGTTTGTTTTCCGACTCCACTCATTCCATAAAACAGTGTTTGCACCCCTCGGACTCTTCCTTCACTCTCATTCTCCCTTTCCTTCATTCTTTACGCTTGTTTCCTAATTCCTTGTTCTCCCGTCCTTTTATAGTGTTTGTGTCTCTTTGGAAGGAACAAATCAATTATGACTTCCTTCGATTTTCTATGGGAAGAGTAAATGAGATTCATCGATTTATGTCCCTTTTGTATTTTCAATCCAGTTCGGCTTTTCTGGAAATTTGGAGCCGTTTTTCTTGAATGCCTTAATTTTCCTCTGATTATGCTCTTTGAGCGGGATATTCCGCAGATTGATTAGATCAAAGATGGATTTTGTTTTACATGTTGTACTATTTATTCGCATAAATTGAATGAAACTAGACACTGGGTTTAATGTTTTGACATTGCCTTTTGAAGTTAATACATTAACTAATGGGCAATAAAGTAAAAACATTATTTCTTGGATATCCGCGACTTGACTTTTATGTTTATTTGAAAATCTAAGTCACGGCGGGGAATGTTCTCTTCTATTCTTAAATTTACTATGATTAAATTTTGTAACGACTTCCTTTTCCTTATTATTCTTCACTCCCATTCTTGGTTAACCCTCTTTCGAACCCGTGTTTATTGTCCAGGGACAAACGGTCGGTCAATTTTCGGCAATATCTCGGTTATTGATGTCAACCAAAATAAATACAACTCATTTATTTTTATCATGCGAGAAAATTGACAATTTCTATTATTTCTCATATCACGATAGTTAAGCATTCCATGCGAAGATAAAAATAAATTCCCCGAACTTGCAATCATGCTTCAACTATAAATCCTAACATTTCAATTCAAATGCAATTAAAATAAAAAAGGTAGGGGAAAAGTGAAAGCTCCTTTTGATTCCTAGTCATGTAATTTGACTTTTCCTCGCATGATTTAGGGTTCTTCTTCTGTGCAATCTTCATTCTTTCACGACTCTGCCGTTTTAGCTTTTAGTTGGACTACTTTCATTCAGCCAATGTATCAATGCATCGGCTTGGCCTCTATGGGCGACAATTTGTATCATTCCTTTTGCTCTCTTCGGCTCTGTCATTTCTCCACGAAGATTCAAATGAGCTAATGTTGTATTGACAAGATCTTTCTATCGGCGTACATGTTCTCACTTTCCCATGTTTGGAATTAGTAATTTCCTTCGTTGTTCGAGGAGAAGTGATGGGGGAGCGAAAATTTGTTGAAATAAGTTCTCATAGCTCCTTCCATGTGTTCTTGATTCGTATGGTAGGGGTTAAACCGTATTTCTTGACCATATCTAAGTAAAGAGAATGGGAATAGCTATGTTTGAAGACAATTTGGCTCCACCATTCAATTTGGTAGGAATTTGCTATTCGAAATCGCCAGTGTTCGTTTGGGATTTTTCGGTGGAATGACCAGTGAATTGGATTACATTGGACCATGATTATCGATCTTTGGTTAGGCTCAAATCATTAGCATCGATTCTTGGTACATTTTATTGCTAAATATTTATTGTGGATGAATATGAATTCATAAATTTCTCCATAGTGTCATACTCCTTAAGTCTTTTGCTTTGCATTCACGGTTGGCTACATCGTTTAATCCTTCTTATCTGTCATGGGCTGTATGGTACATCTTCCTGAAATCAAGTACACTTTCGGATCGATAGTTAGCCTAATCCAGCAAACATTTCAATATGGTTTGTTAAAGGTCGGTATTCTGAGTCAGCACTTGAAAGCGCTATTTTTGTTCTTTTTCTTTTAAAAATGTCCAAATTAGTACTTCCTTCTTTCATCTGAATATTGATTACTAAATCCTTTCGATCCCGACAGCAGTATAGAAACTTTGTTGATTCAAAGAACACACATACAAATTTACGACGTTATTACCAAAGACTATTGTCTAGTCCCCGGCAATCGGCGTCATGAAACTTGATGACCGGACCAAAAAAACATATACAAATTTATGACACTATTTCCAAAGGACTATTAACTAATCCCAAGCAACAGTGCCAGCAACTTGTTGACGTCATACTATCATAACCAAAAATCTCTTAGAGTAGAACAATTTAATTTATTGGTTTTAGTGCGAGTGCAAAATTTTGCAATTGACAAGTAATAAAATGGACATAAGTCGAGATATCGATCCACGAGATCTCAAGAATTTTCATCAACTACCCGACTACTTTCGAAATTAATACTATTTGGACCATAAATTATTATAGTTTCGGCATAGAAAGATTGGAAATTAACTAGTTCAGAAATGAACATTCAAATGGCGAAATAAAGCAAAATGAAGAAAAAAATAAATTCCTACAAAAAGAAATGAATACTGAACAGTTATCATAGGAAGACACATCAAGAGAAACAGTCATAGTGAACGATCAATTCCTGTAGTTCATACTGAATTAATTTCTTGATCATCTCAAGTTTCAAAATCTGTCCAAGGCATTTGTAGTGCAGCTGGATCTCTCCACGCTCACATTACCGTTATCTCACTTCTTCCTGATTCTCTCGAGATTACGGGGGCAGATATTCACTGCTAGATCTTCCTTAAGTTGGAGTATTTTTCTTTACAATACTTCACACCCATTTTATGGAATTTGTTCACCTTAGCTCCCAAGTTATCGGTCAAGCAAGGATAGCATATACAACTTCAAATTACTCTTCCTCGAAATTAAAAATAGATCAACCTTTCCTTGATTAGATCTCGAGCTAACACGGGATTGGCCTCGCTATCCGAATTGAGGAGTGAAATCTACCTTGTTTAAATAGATAAGTCGTTCAGCACCGTTCTTGACTTTAAGTGAAGAGGATTTATCTAAGTGAACTCCTGGCTGGATCCCTAATAGCGGGGTTAGTATACCTTGAGAAATGTACATTACTCAAGGATTGTCTTCCTGTGTCACTGGAGGACCTCCTTGAAATCGGAAGTAACGGCGCAATTCTTAACGGGTATAGTAAGCCCGATAGCCAGATCCAAAATCAATAAACTCATAATCTGAAGTAAATTCAATGCCAAATGAACAAGATGCTACAAATTACTACGGGAAAAATCAATTACGACTACAACGTTCACTAAATGTTGGATTCCTGATGCGAATCACACGGAACAACATCCTTCGATCAAAGAATATTTTAATTGAAAGCGAAATAATCGAATCCCGAGAGGCTATCGAACCGATGCATTCGAGGTAGTAATTTTGAAAAAGAAATTGAATTACGTATTAAACAATGAAAACGATAACATTCGGATCAAAAAAAAAAAATTAATAATAATAATAACTAAAAGCGAAAAAAACTAGACAAACATACGCTCTAAAATAAAGAAAAAGAAAGAAAAGAAAGAAAATAAAAGAAAATAAAAGTGAAGCCTAGGCTACCCAGTCCTCTCCTTTTGATCGCCTCAGAGCTTGCTTTTTCTATTACGGGTAGGCTGCGTATTTATAGGGTTTTCGGTTGGGCCCTAATCCCGATATAACCTCTTTGTGGATTTCGGCGTATCGGGCCCAAAGTTACTTTGTTCGGTTGTGACCTCGGTTCTCTTGTCGCGACATGGACTCATGTCGCGACATCGGCTAAAGTTACGCTTCCCTATGAGCCCGGTCGTTCGGGTTGTCCACGACGCGCGATCTTATGCCTTTGCGAGATTTTAGTTGATCGTTTGTGATGTGTGACATCATGGCCTTTTAGCGACATCAATTCTGGTCCGCTGGAGTCTTCAATGGTTGTTCACGATGGCCATTGACATCAGGGATGTTAATCGCGACATGGGCTCGGAGTCTCCTACACCTTCCAGTTTGTCATGATGCCATGACCACGGTTTTCTTGTAGCGACATCACTTAATGAATCTTGCTACCATGAGCGGGTGTCCACGATGTCGTGACATCAACCTCATGGTTCGAAGCCCTCAGTTGATCTCCTCTTGATGTCCACGACTTCGGCGTAGGTCTGCTGTAAGCAACCAGTTGTTCTTGGGTAATGACGCGATATCGATTCTTGTCGGTATCACTCGCTGAATTCTGCTCCTTCCTCATTTGCTATCTTTGCGTTCCACTACTTCAAGCGATATCAACTTCCCTTCGCTGCGATATCCGACTTGAGCTGATTGTCTGAACTAAGCTGCATCAATGACTCAACCGATTGCTTTCATTTACGCTACGCCATTCATTTTGCATTTTATCCATATTTACGCATTTTTCTCTTGCTTTTCTTATTTCTTGCTTCCTTCTGCTAATGACAAATTGGTGAGTTTCTTCCTTAATTACGTATATTAATTATTCAATTTTAATGAAAATCAAACGAGAAAAATGGACTAAAGAGATGACTTTTAAGCTCATCAATTCTATATTCTGAATGATGGAGCCCACATTTTAGAATTGACTCAACGATCTATTTTCAACTTTCAAATCATTATTCATTCTTCAAACATTCATTTTAAAATTTGAATATTTTAAGAATATGATATATGAAATAATTTTATTTATATTTAAATATAAATATAAATTATATTAAATAAAAGAAAGAATTTAATAAATAAAAATATATTAAAAACACAAAATACATTTCAAACTAATAAATATTATATTATAAAGCCTCATATTACATTAGAAAATAAAACAGCATCAATAAAAAGCTAATACCTTAAATTCATCCCTAAATGGTATTGTACTCACTTGTCGATAGTATATATCCTAAATGGTCAACTCTTGTTCAAAGCATTTCTAATCCACAAGGTCCCAAGAGGCAATATTTTGCAATGATGTAAGAAGCATGCCGAAAAGATGTAGAAAGAGCATTTGGTGTTCTCTAATCACGATTTGCAACTATCAAAGGACCGGCACGTTATTGAGAGAAACAAATGTTTCACGATATTATATCATCATGCATAATAATGCATAATATGATTATAGAAGATGAATATGACACTCATGGGAGCATTGTTGATTTAGATGTGATACACATTCCCAGTTGATATGATAGTAGATAGCAGAACAATTCAATGGTTCACTCCCTCTGCTCGCAATTAAAGATAAGGAAACTCATTATGCACTTCGAAATGCATTAATTGAGCATTTATGGGAAAGGTATAATAACAATATTTCTTGTAGTTAATGTATTAGTTTAAGTAAATGATATGCAAAACATCATGTGATGTAATTTCTATGTTCTTTTTTTTCTTCAATATGAATTTGTATTTTTTTTTTCTAAGAAATTATTGCATTAATTAATTAAAATCTTAATGTTTTATTATCCAACTCCAACCACCAATCTTTATTTTCAATATAAATGAAAATAATAAAAATGTTCATTGTCAAAAAAATAATTTTAATAAAAAAAATTAAATTATTTTAAATTTATTTATTTTAAGAAAAAATTTAAATTATTAAAAATAAATTAATACTACAAATCAATATATTAAAATCATTTTACAATATTATATATGAAAAGTAATTCAATATTAATAAAATAATAAATAATAAATTTAAGTATATCACAAATAAAAAATATGTTATAAAAATATAATTGAAATAAATATTTTATTATTATGATAATAAAATAATGAAAGAATAGTAGTATAATAATAAAATAATAAGAGAATAGTGCTTATTAAGATGTAAGATTTATTATCTCTATATTTAGAGATGTGAATAGTGAATCTCCAAATATGGAAATGCACTATTCATGTCTTTATTTTAGAGATCAAAATAGAGAACTTTTGGAGCATGATTTTTGCTCCAAAATCTCTATATGTAGAGATAGAGTAAAAAATAGAGCTCTTTTGGAGATGCTCTAATAAGATGTAACTTGATGTTTTCTTTCACCGAATGTGTGCAATGTTATGCCTGTATCAATCGTGTAGATATTGTTGTGTATTATTTGAGTCTCGGAGTCTTAACTCCAAATGGAGTCTTATACCTTGTTTGAAGCACAGAATCTAGAGAAAGAAAAAATACTAGGGAAAATTATTTTCTTATATTTGACTTTATCGTGTAAAATTAAAAAAATAAATAAATATAATAAAAAAATTTCAAAATTTTACATATTTTTAAAATTTCTTAGTTGTTATATAATAAAGAGAAACAAATAAAATGAGTTAAATAAATATATGGAGTTAATTTATTAAGTTTAAACATAGGTTTTATTTTATTCAAATTTTCTTTCTAAGTATTTTTCGGGTTTGATAAGGAGACACTTTTTATGCTAGAAGTGTTATTTAAAACTTCTGTAAATGGAATCTCTTAATCTTGTGCTGATCATTTTTGGAATTCCAAGCATTTGTCTTTCTTGAAGCAGATAGGTGCAAAACACACAGGTTAGTGCTAGCTTTATGTAAGGTTTGAATTTGGACCCATTGGAGAGGTGTATTGAAGCCAAATTCTTAAACCTAGGAATAAATGTGGAAAGTTGGAAATTTTTGGCTGCACCTTAAACTTCCATGTTGTATTTAAATATCATATTGCATATTCTGAAAGAATAAAACTTAGTCCATGTTGGATAGAATATCGTAGATATCTATATCATAGAAGAATATAGAATATGAAAAGGGTTGTATATTATTATTTTATGCATTATTATATTCAACTACTCAAATAGTGTAAAAGGTAAAAATTTAAAAATTGAAAAAACTTCCATTTTTTACTATGTACATAAATTTAAATTGGGTGACTGCTTAATCAGATATAGTATTCCAATCAAATATAAGTCAAATTCAAAATAAAGGAGTTTAGACAGACAAAAATTAGAACATGATATTTTAATTTAATTCGATAAATGATGTGTTTTTATACCCATAGAAAGGATATCAATAATTTATTAATTAAAATGAACGAAAAAGAAGCATAATAGTGAAATTCATAAAATCTCACGATTATAATCACATGTTCTAAAAAATATAAAAATTCTAAAATATAAAAAGGTTTTTAAATATATATAATAGAGGCAAATTCGTTGATCATTACATAAAAAGAAAATTCCACAAACAGGCATTACCCAACAGGTAGCTCGAACTTGGCAACTTAAGCGAGATGTAACTTAAGGATGTCCACAAGCACAATTTTGAGTGTCATTAAGGATATTTAGGAGTACAAGGCCAGTAACATTAGACATAATTTGCCAACTTGACTTGAAAGGGACACGAAATTTGTGGGTTCAGGTTGAATTTGTCTCAATATGTTTAATAAATGGATTAATTTTCATATCAACATGCACAACCCAGATTTGATCCTTTAATTACATAATTTGACTCGTCAAATTTTTTCAAGTTATTCGTGTTAAAGTTAATATGTTAAACTTAAATATAATCTTAAATGAGTTATTCATACTCAGGTTATACGTGTCATGTCACCCAATTAATAAGTAAGTCGTGTTTGAATATTTTTTTAACATGATTATTATTCATGTCATATTTATGATGATTAATATTGGCGAATACTTATAGTCTTACACGACACAAACAAAACTCATTCTCGAGTTACCATCCCTATCACTTGTATTGTCTCATTTACAATCTTGGAAACCAAAACAAACCCTAATGACATATTTCAATCCATTTAAAATTAAATAATATATAACTGAATAAAAACTTTCCTAACAACTAAATTGCTACACATCAAAATTCTATAATAATTCTATATATAAATTTCTTAAAAATAACAAAGATTAGAACCAATGTTTTAAAAAATATTATGACCATTGAATAAAAAAACTATCAATTCACGAGTTTCAAAGCTCAAACTAGTGGATTTGTAACACTTAGTGAAACATATTGAAATCCGACTGAAAAAGTCAAGGGTCGAACCGATCGATGCGATCCAATTTTTAAAAAATTGATTAAAACTATTTTCTTATATTCAAAATTTTAAAGTTTAACCCAAACATTTATCCCTAATTAAAAAAAACAAAAAAAAAAAAAAACCACTTATCCTAAGTCTAATCAAAGTTGTATTTTAAATTTCTAATCTCCACTCTACAGTAAGTTCCTACCTAAACAAACCAAAAAACTAAAACATTACCTTAATTAGTACTTTTGAGAAAAAACTGATAGAAAATGGGAATCATTTCCTCTTAATCTCTCATTCTTTAAGCACTTTGATCACAATTTTATTATTAATACAGATGTTGGTAGAGCCATTTTCATTTTCCAATACTGACCTACTAGCCGAGCAGTTCAAAACCTAAACTCTAATCAATAGATAAAACATTAACAAAAAAATGAAAAAAAAAAAATGAAATTTGTGTGTAGGTTCTAATGACCAAGTAGTGACTTATTCAGATGATAAGGTGATTGGGGTGATTTTATTAAAAGACTTTTTGAAAACCTAATTTTGGAAATTTAATCATTAATTAATTTTTGTTTTGATTTTATAAAAAAATGTTCTTTTATTTCTCGTAAAAATAACTTTTTTTTTGTTAAGAGCAATGTAAATATGTGTTCACACCATAAGTAATTTTGGGCCCAAATGATAGTACGGTGGCGAGATAGATTACCAAGCCCAAATCGTGAGAACCCAACCCGATCCGATAAAGCCCAATCCAAAAAGATGACAGTCTAAGGTTTATTTCTCAAAGCCTAATAGTTATTTCTCTAGCCCATGGAAATTTAAAATTGAAGGAAATGGTAAGATGATTATACAAAGTAAATATTGGAGGAAAGACACGTGAAATAACATCTATGCAAAGAGGTTGAAGATCTGTCAAACCAAGGTAGTGGAAAAAGTCAAGAACACATGTAAAGACGAGATAAAATGACTATAAGACATAAGGAAGTTATAAAAAGAGTATTCCCTAGGAAAATAGTGCGGAAGAAACGGTTTAACCGGAATGAGTTAATTAGGCAGTGGTTTAAAGTAGGAAAGTGGAGACTGACGGTTAAAGAAGGAGAATGTGAAGAAAGGAACATGGGTAGTCACTTGAACCTCGATAAAAAGGAATCAAAGCATAAGAGCAAATGATCGATGATTGAACACTCAAAACCAAGCAATAGCATTTCAACATTTATACAAGTTCAATAGTCATCTTTTCCAGATTCCTAACTTAGTTCTATATGTTTTTCTTTCCAAGCATTTTTGTACTTTAACGCTTTCTTGCTTTAACATTTGATTTAGTCCCAATTACATAATGAAATATGTTATTTTTCAAGCTAGTTTGTTAAATTTTCTCTTAGCTTTCAATTCAGTCTATGCAATCTAATTTTAAAGGTATTTTTCTATTTAGAATCTAGGTAACTGTCAAGGGAACTAGGGGATCTATTTTTTGCTTAAGCAAAAGTTAGATTTCAACACAGTTTTAGTTTGAAAATACTATAATTTCTGACATACTTATTATATTCACTAATTTTAAATTGCTTTTTGTATATTCTGATGAATTCCACTACAAAATCCAACGAACAATATGAATGAAAAAGGGGGTGTTGTCCAAAATGTTAGATGCTGAATTTAGTACTATTTGATTTTTAATCAAATATTTCAGAACGATATTCGTTAGAGTACCAATGAGCACCTGACAATAAAGTAAAAATGTTGAATTGGTAGAACCATTAGATCTTGGAGTCTCAATTGGACAATGAAAAAGAAAGAGGTTTGGTGAAAGGGAAAGAAAGACCATTGAATATCATTTAAGGCTATAACAGTGATTTAAATAAATAAATAAAACTTCTATCTTTATGTGTTTAAAAATCAAAAATAAAATTTGAAGATTGCAAATACCTTGAATTTTGGCTCAAAACACTTTTAGGTGTTAAAAAGGTAAAACACTTTCTAGAAACAATCAAGCAAGTTTTGAATGATTTTCTTATATATATATATATATATATATATATATATATATATATATATATATATATATATATATATATATATATATATATATATATATATATATATATTTACAAACATAAGTGCTACAAAATAAAATCAACTGTGTATAAAAAATTATTTAATTAAAATAACTATCAAATTATTTAAGGTGATTACAGTTTTTTTCCCGTATTATTTTTGTTAGTAGTATTTTCACTAAAAAGGCTTTTTAAAAAAAATTGGTTGGTTTTTGGATAATTTTGTTAAGCGTTTAATAGTACTTTTGATGACATCTACAAACCTAATTCAGTTGGTTAAATTAGCTTTAAAAAAATAGTACTTTTGATGATGTTGAATTACTTGAAATAATTCTTTAAAATCATTTAAAAATTTTCATCAAAAACTAAATTATATAAGAAAATACTTTAATTATTAGGAAAATCTATGAAGGATCAAAATTTTGAAAATTAACAAAATATTAGTAGTTATGAAAATTTAGGGGAACACTGAAAATAGTAGATAAAAGTTGAAAATAAAAAGTGGGAAATTATTCAAAACTCTCGTACGAATATTACAAAATGTTCCAAAAAAAATGACAAATACAATATAATACACGTATTAAAGTTATTTTAAAAAATGGAAAAACATATGTATTATGACATTTGATAATAATATAATATGCACTAGTAAAGATCTAAATTGAATATTTTTTAAGTATTTATTAAACTACATGGAATGCCCTTGAGGCCTAATTCAATAAGTAAAGGGGTTGGTGATACGATTTCAAATATGTTCCACAATAGATTTTGAAATGGTACTTAAGATTGAGGGGTTCTCACACCTGTCAGGCCGGTCTTTTGGGTTGGACTCTCCTATTAGGCTTGGGTATCTATCATTGATGCTTTCATTGAGAACCAATGCATAGTTCAAATGGGCTATTTGGAATAGGGCTACCTAGTGCCCCAAGAAAATGTCCAGAGTGTGAGCCATCTGCGGACGTCCAACTTCTCTAAGGGTGGGTAATAATACGATCCCACATCGGTTCCACACACTACAAGAAAATTGAGATTTAGCAACAAAATTTTAACATGGGAAAAATCATTCGTCCCAAAATATATCTATTAGCAACAAAATTTAAAGTTGTCTCAATATCTATTTAATCATTAGTTTTAGAGACGAATTAAAACTTTGTTGCAAAACATATAAGCAAGAAGAATGCTTTGTAAATAAATCATTTATAAAATAATTTGCAATAATATTTGATATTTAGTGATGAAATATTTTGTTGAAACATATATTTTAAGCAATGAAATATACTTTTAAATTTTATTTTATAAAAAATATCATTTAATTTTAACACAATTTTTTTATTGTTTAAGGTTATTATGCAACAAAATAATATTATCATATCCAAATATTATGTGTAAAACCCAAGAAATTCCAATTTCTGGAATAAGAGCAAAATCGTAATTTCGATTACGAAATTGTAATTTCGATTACGAAATTGTAATTTCGGTTAAAAATCCATAATTTATTCTCTAGATCTTGGATGACAAAACGGATTGTACCGTTGGAATCGTCTCACGAAATCTAGCTATACGTAAAATTTAAGTAAATTCCGAGATAGTCGAGGAGTTAGTACGTTTGAGGCATCGCATTTCGGGTCTTGTAAAAAACGATTTTATTTGGGACCGAAAGTCACATATAACACGTACTCAAATGCCATAAGTGGTATGAGTAGAGAAATGAGGAAAATGGACGGCCGAGGTAGTGTCGAATATCAGTGCGAAGGGACATAATGGTCATTTGGATTTTGATTTAAGTCTAAGGTGACAAAATAGTGTATAGTGCATCTTCTCCTTCATAAACCAAAGCAAAAAACGCGTGAGATCACAGTTTTTTTCTGTTAGCCATTTTGAGAGATTTTCCTTAGAAAAACCTTCTCTAAAAATCTGAAATGATCCATTGTCGGCGGTCGCCGGGACAAGAAGGAGAAGCTGCTCTGTGGAGAGGGCTTCATTAGATGCAGTTTAGGGAGTTTCCTCAAACTCCAGCGAGGTAGAGTTCTCCTACTTGGTTTATTCCCTCTTTTAAGCACTTTGTGAATGTTTGAGTTGATTGGTAGTGAGGGCCGTTGATCAGTTCAAATCTTGGAACCGAGGTTGATGGAATTTTGAAACCCATGTGGACCGGTCATTGGCTAATCACGGGCATTATTCGGGTTGCTTATTGTGAAATCATGTGTTAAGGTATGCCTTGATTTGAAAAAGGCCGGGAATGACCGTGAAATGCGGGTTCACAAAGTGAACCGATAAATTGTTGAGTGTTGGAACCGTAAACCCTAGGGTTTTACTATTCCTAGGAATAGTGACACGAAAATATGTTTTTGTGTGAAAATGTGTGAGATCAAGTGATTCAAACTGAATTGCTCGTGTTTGATCATTAGCCCAAGTGAGCTAATTTTGATGTGAGTTGTGTAATTACATAGCTTTGTTGTGTGATTTGAATTATGCAGTATATTCATGTTTATATATTTGCATGTGATTAGGCTTGTATTGGAGCTGGCAAAACATGTTCCATATGCTAACTGAACACCTTAGGATTATAGGAGTGAGTGCATGAGATGAGTGCAGAGAAAAAGGTTGGAGGGTTGTCTAAAAACATTAATTATCGGAGGGTAGTCCAATTTTAAAATATCAATCGTCAGGCGGGCGGCCCAATTATTCATGGAGGAGTAATCCACAAACAAATAATATATCAATCGTCGGGCGGCCCAATTGATATATATATATATATATATACACATCGGAGGGTTGTCCGCAAGCAAAACAAAATAATAGCTTTCATACGAGGCTTAGGCGAGTGTAGTCGTCAGTGAGGACTCGTGATCTGAGTTGGTCATGTAGACATTCAAGTAGGATCATGCATTTGCTTGAATGTGTGTTTAAGTGGAACATTGCACAGCACTTAGGTGGTGAAGTAGCCAGCAAGGCGATTCTCCTACCGGCGTTAAGCACCGTCGTGGGACCCGCACTGCAATTACGAGGGAGGCGTGCGAGAGGCAGTAAATCTGGGAATTTGAGTTCTAGAAGAAAGCGAATGTGGCTTTGGTGGTTTTACATGTATTAGAACTCTTTAAGTTTTAATATATGTATGGTTTAAGAGTGAAAATATTGTAACTCTTATGTATAGGATATATAGTTGGATTCATAGTTGGTATGCATATTGAGAATTGTTTATGGGCTGAGTAGAGCGTATTGGATATATATTGGACTATATTGCAGCATTTGGGACAAGATATGCGGGTTTTAGACAAGTTTTTGTATTTGGGTAGAGGCTCCTAGTACAAGGAGACTACGCGATTTTAAATGAAAATGTGGGTCACCCAGAGCATATCACGAATATTCCGCGGGTTGTGGTGAGTCAACGGACCCCAGTTTGGGGAAGTCGACTGGTATCAGGCTTAGGTATCACGGAATACCTAGGAGCTCGGGTTGGGTATCTATCACCCATTTAGGTGGTTTGATGTGATATAGTTCATATGGAAACATAGATTGAGAATTTGGGCTTAGGCATGGTTAGTGAGAGCATCACCACTAGGTGTGGTTTGATGTTCGGTTTAGGTATGAGATTACCAAGGAAATCACGGGACAAAACTAGGACACGACATGCACGTGTGTTGATATGTTTTGTGTGATTTGGTGAATGTGTGTGTTTGAATTGTGTGACATGTTTCATATGTAGAGATTTTATATGTGCTTGGTGATTAGCACATGGATGTGTAGAAAATATTTTAGAAACTATTTTGGAGTTTTACAGTGAGTAAAACTGGAGGAAGAACAGAAAAGAAATAAATTTTAGAAATTTATTTGGTTTATTGGATAATGAATTCAAATTCTAATAAATTTGAGGTTGAACACTAGGGTTAGTGTTGTATAAAGAGGCTTTTAGGAGATTCTCGACAATTTTTCAGAATTAAATGAAAAATAATAATAATAATAATAATTTTTGGAGTTTTACAGTGTAAAACTGGAAAAAGAAATTAAGGAAAATAAGTTTTATAAATTTATCGGTTATGAGGTGAAGAGAATAATTTTCTAAGATTTTATAAGTTGAAAAATTGAAGGAAATGGAGAAAAATAATTTTTTATAAATTTATTTGAGTATTATGGAAAATGGAAAAAAATAAGTATATATTTTTATTATTTTCCGGTGGTGAAATGAAAAAGAAAAAGGAATGAAAAAAAAAAAATTTGTCTTGAGGCAGTTTTGGGCTCTTGCCCCAAATTATATTGTGAAAAAAGAATTTGTATTGCAGGGGTCGATTGTATTGCGAGAGAAGAAGAGATTTGAGGTGATTATATTCTGATACAATATTTTTCTATTAATATTTGAGGCTTGTGTAGGCTAGGTTGCAATAGGGTGGTTTGTATTGCAAGAGGCTTGATGGGCTGTAGAGACTGTATTGCAATACAGTTTACTGTATTGCAGGAGAAGGCTGGGAAGGTTGGAATTGTATTCTGATACACCTCGGTGTATTCGCGGCCTTTAATGGAAGCGAAAACCCAAGTGGGTATGTCTGTCATGAGTGCAGTAAGCCACGGTCGGCGAGGCGCCGCCAGCGGCGAGCGGTTGAGAACCTTTGGGCGCTCAGCGAAGCGCGGCGGGCGTGCGTGTGCGAGCGGCGTGGGCGCGACCGAAGCGGCGGGGCGCGGGGCTGGCGCGTGGTGTGCGGCAGCTCTGGTGTGCACTCGTGCACGGCTTTGTTTTTCGATAGTTGACTCGGTAATGTTCCTGAGTCGATTTTTGGACATTGTTCGTGAACCCGGTTCATGAACCTTGTTCATCCTGAGGCCCTCGAAAAAAGAAAATATTTATTAAATTAAATAAAAATAAAATAAATTAAATTAAAATTAGACAAAATTTTGCGAAAAATAAAATTTTCAAAAATAAAATTTTCGAAAATAAAATTTTGTTGAAAACAATAATATTTTTAAATACGAAATGGTTACCTTCTTATTCTTGTAAATGCAAGGACAATGTATACTCTAGTGGCGAGTTATGTATGAATAGTGTCTCAGTTTTTGTGTTTATGCCTTAGAATGTTGTATTATGTTAACTACCATTTGAAATCGTGATTCTTAGCGGTGATTGCGTATGAAATTATATGCATGGTGTAATGCGTATAGGAAAAAAAGGGAGTGAATGCTGGGTTAAGACTATGACCTTGAGTTTGGATAATGAAATGAACAGGAAAGCTTAGAATTTTATCGGAATAAATGAATTGAGTGGTTGGGAGTTAGCGCCACTTAGGAAATGAACGAGTCAGTTCATGGTTGTCAAGTCTATTAGTAATTGGCATGTGCATTGCTAGTTAGACTGAAATGAAAATTACATGAATCTGGTTGCCATTTGACATATGTAGATGGCTAGTAGAGGGCGAGGACGTAGAGGACGTCCACGGGGTACTGGTCAGGCACCACTAGTGTTTGTCAGTGAGACTTTGCAGTTTGTAGGTATTACGGCGAATGCTATAGCCGCAGGCTGGTATAAGCGGGTAGGCAAGAAGATCCTAGTAACCTCCCGGAGGTTTAGGGTGCATCCTCCAGAGCATTTATAGAGGGAGGAGATCAGATCAGTGACGAGACCATTGGTTAAATGCGGTCGAGAAAGTGTTAGAGGCTATGGAGGTTACCTTCGACACGACCCGGGGATCGACTAGGCCTTTCTAGCTAGAGAATGAGGCCTAAATATGGTGGAAATGGGCAAGGACCTCTAGAGACCTTAGAGGAGCCATTGTATTTGAGTTCTCCCCTAGGGATTAGGGCGAGAATAGGGATGATATGTCAAGGTTGGGTTTGGAGATCCTCGGGGACTCTACTCCTGAGTGAACTGGGGATCATGGACATGTCGAGTTCGTGTCTTGGGCGACGACTTACGGAGTCGTTATCGGTGTGAGGCGTAGGAGATTCACTTATGGCCACCTGGCCCGGTACTCGTGTAGTATTCCATGGGGACAAGCATGATATTTTCCCCGAGACGGTATCACGAGGTCAAGTGTCGGGGACGGAGTTAAGCGGGGTTGGCTGTGACACTTTTTTTAGAAGGATGAGGAGAGATCAGACTTGGATCTACCTCGAGTAGTGTGCAAATATGTGGATGTTTTTCTAGATGAGCTACCTGGACTACCTCCACGGAGGGTAGTAAACTTCGGTATCAAGTTACACCCTGGTACTTTACCCATCTCTATATTCACTCGATACTTACCGAGTAGAATCGGGAACTTCGAGTCATTTCACGGGGAACTCTTGGACAAGGGCTCATTAGGCCAGACACTTCACCATGGGCGCTCAGGTTACATTTGCGAGGAAGAAGGCGAAGACCACCCCATTGCGTGACTAACGAGCGGTTAGGCAGTTTATGATCGAGAATCGTGCCATTCTGAGGATTGATGATTTATTTGACCCCGAGTTGATAGGAAGCGAGTCTACTTGGGACAGACCTTGCTGGTTACCATCGACTAAGGGTTAAGGAAGCAAATATCCTAAGGCGGCGTTTAGGAGCGTTATGGGCACTTTGAGTTTGGTGATGCCGCTTTGGATTGACAATCGTTAGCGGCATTCATGGATCATCCATAGGATGTTTAGCCCTATCTAGATCAGTTTGTCGTAGTCTTCGTGGATGACATTTTGATCTACTCCCGGTCAGTGGGAGCATGAGTATCACTTGAGGATTGTGTTACGAGTTATTGAGACCAATGTTTGTACTAAGTTCAGTAAGTGCGAGTTTTAGCTTACTGAGAGGAGATTTTTGGGACACATGGTGTCAGCATCAAGAGTGTCAGTCGACTCAAAGAAGGTTGAGGCATTGATGAGTTGGGAGGGCGAATGTCAATCGCCGAGATCGTGGATTTCTTGGGATTGTTGGGTATTACGGGAACACGAGAATGGGATGAAGTTGTCCATTCGGGATAGGATCGTAGGACCGCTCGCGGGACATGGACTCCGTAGTTGGGGCGATCGACCATAGAGAGAGAGAAGTCGGATGCTTTCGGAGCACTTTCGGGATCGGGTGTTAGTAGCGAGAGGGAGGATCGACCCTTCTTCTAGTTTGGGGAAGAGCGAAGACTTACTTCACATGAGTTTGAGGGACCCGGGGCGGGTTGGGATATTGGTCGAGATGGAGACGGGTGATATGTTATTTGCCAAACGGCTGGGCATGTGAGGCAAGTTGCCCCTAGAGACAGGATCAGACTTTAGGGCGGCCTGATCGATTAAACATTACAATAGAAGAGTATCGCCAATTCATTCCCTCCGCTAGTGAGGATTTAGAGGAACCAGTTTGATTTCGGGGTGCTATCTGAAGCACTTCAGCAACCGCAGAATGGCGAGAGGGGGCGGAGTGTGGGTCGAAGTCGGGGACGGATCGAGGAGTTCTTATTGAGCGTGGTGGACCTTAAGTTGGTAGACCTATTGGTTGTTGATTGTCGGGCTTGACATGGATGAGATGGCGGCCATCGGGTTGTCGATAGTGAGACCTTAGTCGGGTTGTCATACTTTCACCGACCACGGCATTGGATTTGGAGAAACTAGTGCTTAGGAAACACCAGAGAAGCCAAGTATAGATGTTCTTCCTAGGGTGTAGGATGAGGATGACTTGATGAGTCGGGATTATGGTGAGATCCTACGGGGGTCTGCTCATGGTGGACCCGGGAGTGGGTGTCGCAGTATGGCATAATTGCGTTCGTGTGCAGGGTAACATCGCGTCGAGTCGGGTGTGGGTGCACGGTACGGTCATTCACCACTCTTGGTGAGTGAGGGTTGAGTTTGTCTTTGAGACTACATCCAATGAAGACTCTTAGTTCGATTCAGGAAATGACGAGTAATTAGAGTGTGTAGGGCAAAGCAAAAAGGGGCTCGTAAATCCCCTCAGGTGAGAATCCTGGAGTTAGGGTGTAAGAGACCCGGGGAGATATCCCGAATTTCTGTGAGAATGTAATAGGCTTGAAGTGTAAGCCGAAGAATTATGTTACCCGAAATGAAAACGCACGGTCAAGTATCACATAGACTTAGGGTTGAGTGATAGGAGTCGGGAGTGACTCAGTTTGGATACCCCTTGGAATTGCATTGGGTGTTGTTGGGCTGCGAGGGGCTCGGTGGTATATGGATGTCATTCATAGCCCAGGGGACTGGATTGACGGTCCATTGGATTGTCGATGATTATGACCTTGGGAGGTCGGCGTTTACCAAGTAAGGGTTGTGTAGGGTTATACGTTGTGCGGATTATACATGTGTTAGAGAGGACATTTGGCTGAGCATAGTGTCTGGGTCATAAGGGTAGAGGAGCATTTGGCCTTAGTGGAATTCGCCTCTGACAAACGAGTTATCGAGAGGCGAGTATCACGGATGGCACCGTATGAGGCATGTATGGGAGGCCATGCGAGGTCAGATTATGTTGGACCGAGGTGGGAGAGAGTTCAATCACTAGTCCTGATCTGATTAGAGACACCTTGGAGAAGGTGAGCTTGACACGACAACGTCTTCTCACGGCTCAGAGCCGGCAGAAGAGCTATGCGGATGTATGACGTCGACCCTTAGAGTTCGAGGTTGGTGATCACGTTTCCTTGAAGGTGATTCCTAAGAGAGGAGTGGTCAAGTTCAGCAAGCGTGGGAAGCTATCGTCGAGATTCATTGGACCTTTCGAGATACTCGAGAGGATAGGCACCGTAGTGTACCGGTTGGCGTTATCGCCCAGCATGACAGGTGTCCACGAGGTGTTTCACGTCTCCATGCTCCGGAAATATACTCCAAATCTAGCTCATGTGGTAGATTGAAGGACAAGTGAGTTAACGGATGGGACCTTCGAGGAGGGACCAGTGTGCATTGTCGATAGCCGTGATCAGGTTTTGCTACGCAAAACCGTGAGGCTAGTGTTGGTACTATGGAGGCACTATGGAGTGGAGGAGTCCACGTGGGAGCGCGAGGACACGATGCGGGCCACTTATCCCTCCTTGTTTAGGGATGAAGGTATGTAATTTAGTCGTTTAAAATTTAAATGACTGTTTACATGCATGGTAGAGTGCACGTTGCATATGCATGTGCGTGATTGTAATTGTCCTGAATTTGGAATGAAATTCCTTTAGGAGGAGAATGTAAGGGCAGAAATTCTAATTTCTAGAATAAGGGCAAAATCGTAATTTCGATTACGAAATCGTAATTTCGATTACGAAATTGTAATTTAGGTTAAAAATCCATAATTTATTCTCTGGATCTCGGATGATGAAACGGATTGTACTGTTGGAATCGTCTCGCAAAATCTAGCTAGCACGTAAAATTTCGTTGAATTCCGAGATAGTCGGAGTTGGCACGTTTTACGAGGCATCGCATTTCGGATGCCGTAAAACAATTTTCGATGTGACGAAAGTCACATATAAGACGTACTCAGATGCCATAAGTGATATGAGTAGAGAAATGAGGGAAAATGGAGTGAGGTAGTGCAGAATATCAATTACGGTAAAGAGAGGAGATAATGGTCATTTGGATTTTGATTTTAAGTATGAGGTATGAATAAAGTGTATAGTCTGTCTTATATTCATAAACCAAAGCCAAAAACGTGAGATCTGATTTTTTCTTCACAGTAGCCATTTTCAGAGATTTTCCTTAGAGAAACTTCTCTCTAAAAATACGAGCGTCAGGCCGTGTGATCTCGGGACAAGAAGGAGAAAGCGCTCTCACAGGAGAAACCGGCGTGGGTACGGTTAGGAGTTTCCTCAAACTCCTTGAGGTAGGGAGTTCTCTCTTGGTTTTGTCCTCTTTTAAGCACTGTGGATGTTTGAGTTAAGCGAGGTCGTGAGGGCCGTTTGATGAGTTCAAATCTTGGAGCAGTTGATGGGCCACGAAACCCATGTGGACCCCGGTCGTGGCCCCGTCAGGCTTCATTGGGTTGCTTATTGTGAAATCATGTGTTAGGTATGCCTTGATTTAAAAAGGCCGAGGAATGGCCGTGAAATGGGTTCACAAAGTGAGCCAGATAAGTGTTGAGTGTTGGAGCGAGTGAAGCCCTAGGGTTTCTTTGTTCCTAGGAATAGTGACACGAAAATATGTTTTTTGTGTGAAAATGTGTGTGAGATCAGTGATTCAAGAAATTTGAATTGCTCGTGTTTGATCATTAGTAGTGGTAATTTTGATGTATGAGTTGTGTAATTACATAACTTTGATTGTGTGATTTGAATTATGCGAGTATATTCATGTTTATATATTTGCGTGTGATTAAAGCGTATTGGGCTAATACATGCATTAAATATGCCTTTGGAACACCCAAGTTATAGGAGTGAGTGCATGAGATGATCTGAAAAAAGGTTCGGAGGGTTGTCTAAAAACATTGTTATCGGAGGGTAGTCCAAATTTAAAATATCAATCGTCGACGGCCCAATTGATATTCATCGGAGTCCACAAACAAATATATCAATCGTGGACGACCCAAATTGATATATATATATACATGGAGGGTTGTCCACCAAACAAACAAATAATAACTTTCATACGAGGCTTAGGCGAGTGTGATGCGTCGATGAGGACTCGGGATCACGAGTTAGTCATGTAGACATTCAAGTAGGATCATGCATTTGCTTAAGTGTGTGTTTAAATTGGAACATTGCACAACACTTAGGTGGTGAGTAGCCCACTTAGGGCGATTCTCCTACTGAGCATTAGCTCACCCCGTCGTGGGACCTCATTTTATAGGTACAGGGAGCGTGCGAGGAGACGGCTCGTCCTAGAGGCTGAGTACTAGAAGAAAGCCGGAATGTGGCTTTGGTGGTTTTACATGTATTAGAACTCTTTAAGTTTAATATATGTATGGTTTAAGAGTGAAAATATTGTAACTCTTGTAACTATAGGATATATAGTTGGATTCATAGTTGGTATGCATATTGAAATTGTTTATGGGCCCAGTGGCGTATTGGATATATTGGACTATATTGCTTCATTTGGGACAAGATATGCAGGTTTTAGACAAGTTTTGTATTTGGGTAGAGCTCCCCGTACAAAGGAGACTCTGCCCGATTTTAGTGAAAAATGTCGGGTCACCCGACATATATGAGTATTCCGCGGGTTGACGGGTAGTCAACGGACCCCCGGGTTTTGGGGCGTCACATTTTGTCTATTTTTTTTTATATATTAGTCAATATAGATCAAATAGTGTTATATAATATTTAAAATATATTTATTTTTCATTTTACAATCCATTTATTTATTAGAATATAATATTTCATTTCTTGAAATACATGTTTGTGGCATACTAAACTTGGGAGTCCGTTGACTACCCGTTAACCGCGGAATACCAAATGAGCTGTCGGTGACCGACATTTTCCACGAAAATCGGCAAAGTCTCCCTTTTTAAGGGAGCTCTGCTAACTCTAAAACTTTACACTCTGTCCCGAAATGGTGCAAGTATCCATCTGCTGTTCTATCTGATCATGGGTAATGCGGTATGGGCCCCTGGCGATACTGTATACATACTAACTATGAATCCAGCTATATACAAATAGTTAAAGGTTGCAATATTTTCACTCTTATTCATAGTAAAATTAGACTGATAATACATGTATGTCATCAGCTTAGAAGCCACAGCCGACTTCTTCTATCTGTCACTGGGGCGAGCCGTCGCCAGCAGCTCACATACTATAAAATGTATCCTCGGCAGGTGAGGGTAATGCTGGAAACCAATGGGCTCGCCCTAGGGTGAAGCTACTCTGCTAAGTGCGATGCGTATTCCAAAAATGGCTCATACATTCAAGCAAATGCGGGGATCCTACTTGAAGCCTCTCCCATAGACTAACAGATATCGAGTCGACTCTCTCACGCTCGCCTAAGCCTCGCTGTAGTGTGTTTTGTTGGTGGACAACACTTTCAGGCTATACCTAGGCCGTCTTCAGCAATTGATATATTATTTTGTCTGTGGACTACCTCCGATGAATATCAATCAGCCGCCTCCCGACGATTGACATATTTTTACGTGACTACCCTCCGATAATTAACATTTTACAATCCTCCGAACCATTTTCTGCACTCATCTCACGCACTCACTCCTATACTCCCATGCTCTAATGCATATGGAATGCATACGCCAATTCCAATACGCCTAATCATTACGAAAATACGTAAACACGCACATAGTCCACACATCCAATCACACAATCATGTCATGTAATTAATCAATTCATACATCAAAATTAGCTCACGCGATCGATCAAATATCGAAGAATTCGACTAATCACTGACCATACATCGCTTCACACAAAAATATATTTTGAGAACACTGCTTCGAGAATAGTGAAACCCTAGTAACACACCATCGGTTCACTTAGTGAACTCGAACCACGGCCATTCCCAAATTCTTTTTCATATCAAGCATACATTTTGTAATGCATAATGTCATCACAAGCAACCCACTAATTTCTAGGACTGGCCACGTCCGGGCCAAAAAATCTCAAAAATTTGAATCACCTTGCCCCAAGTTTTGGGACTGGATCAAACGGTCCCTCACGGCCTCATTCAACCAAACATCGACAAAGTACTTAAAGCAAGGACAAAACCCAAGTAGTGAGAAACCCCTACCTCAAGGATTTGAGGAAACTCCTAAACTGTACTCCATCGCGGCCCTCTCCGTAGAGCGCTTTTCCTTCTCGTCTCCGAAGATCAGCCGACCTGGCCTGATCAAGCATGCTGACATTTTAGAGAGAAGTTTCTCTCTCTCTAAAGAAAATCTCCATTTTTGGCTACTGGTGCTACTGGTTTTTCCCAAATCACGTTTTTGCTCTTGGTTTCAATTTGTAAGAGATGGGTGGTCCAATTTTGTCTTTTTAAAGTGCCATTAGAAATTCTTAATTAATGACCATTATGTCCCTTCTTTCTCCACATAACTCCGCACTATCGGTCCATTTTCATCATTTCACTATACCACTTAAGGCGGTATATGAGTACATGTTATATGTGACTTTCGTCGCATTGAAAATCGCTTACCAAGACCAAATGCGATGCCTCTAAAACGTGTCAACTTCGACCGCCCCTGACTTTTACGAAATTTTACGTGCTGCTATATTTCTCGACGAGACGATTCCAACGGTGAAACTGCCATCATCCGAGATTCAGATAATAAATTTGGATTTTTAACCTAAATTACTATTTCGTAATCGAAATTACGATTGGCTCTTCCGAAATTGAATTTCGTGTCTTGGCTACATGTTAATTGGCGCCATATTTCTTTGAGTAATAGTCTTGTATGAGAAAATTTAAATTGTCTAAAACATGAAAAAAATGATATTACAATTTTAATTTACAATTTTTTTTACATAGATTAGGGCCTTTCATATGTAAACACCATTGAGGATTTGAAGTTTATACTATTTTTAAGGATTAATTAGATAAGCATAGATTTAAAATCTTAATATTCACTATATAAATCTTTTTAATATAATTTATTATCTAAAATATATTATTAAATTGAATATTACATAAATTTTTTTCTTCTTAATCTAACAAATTAAAAATTAACAAGAGATTATATAAAAGTAGATCCTTAAAATAAAAATTTATTAACAAAAACTAGATAGAAAGATGTGATTTATACAAGAATTGTCAATCAATCAAATGAAGGAAAACAATAGATGTGGCTAAGAGAGTAAGAAAGAAACAAAATATTTACATGTAATAAAAAAATCCCAAAATCCCAAGACATGGAAATTGACAATAGAAATCAAATTTTAATCCCTAATCGCCACTTTCCCTCTTCATTAAAAAATTTCTTCTTATTGCTTTGGTATTTCTCGTTTAATGTATTAACATGTATTATATGGCTTAGGTGGACCATAAGAATTATAGACATGTTCACTATAACAAAAATGAGATTTTAGCACGAATTAAGTTGTGATTAAAAAAGAATATAAAATGGTAGCTAGATAAATTTTTTTCCAAATAAAACTGTTTCATGTGACTTAGTGGCTATAATTTCATGAGAAATTATTTTTAAGTATATTCTATTATTTAGTTTTATAACAAAAAAATGCATTTTCCACAATAAAATTTATAGATACATGTTAAAAATCAATAAAATTTGTGGTTGCATGTCATTTTTCTTTCTATAAAACAAATTATAGCTACATGTCATTTACCTCAATGAAAATATTTAAGGTAAAAAGTTACTTTTTATATTTTAAAAAATTATGGTGAGATCTCCCTTTTATAGCGAAATCATTTTTTTGGTCAATATGTTTTATAAGCTTTTAGATGCCTAATGAGATTATTTGTTATGTATGTTTAAGAAACCTGGAATTAGATAAATAATAAATAAATCGAATACGACTTTATATGATTTCCATGGCCATTTCAAAATAAATAAATAAAATATGCAAAATCATAATTGCATCAAACATCTTGCTCTTCTAATTAGAAATTTGACATCCAGATTTCCAAAGCTAATTTCGTGTTTCCCCACCTCTTTAGAAATAAAACCCACCATCCATCATTTACCTGCTTTCTGTCACTTCACTTTCTTTCTTTTTTTTTTTTTTTTATAAAAAAATGAGATTTATGAAGAGCAAAAAAATTAGATAGAGAGAAAATTAGGATTGAGTCTTGTTACCACAATAGCAAACTCAACTAAAATGAGGCAAGTGAGATGGCCACACTTCACCCATCGACTTGAAAATGCATTGGATCATATGAGAATATAAATCATTTTCCTGACAAATGGGATGAAGGTATACAATTATTTCTTTGTGGATTAAAGAAGCCTAAAGTTTTTGAAAGATGAACTCTATAATTTGTGTGACGCCCCAAAACCTGGGGGTCCGTTGACTACCCGTCAACCCGCGGAATATAAGTGGATGTCGGGTTACCCGACACCACTGTAATCAAGGTAAATTTCCTTTGTACGGAGAGCTCTTACCAAGTACGCGACTCGCATATACCTGTCCCAAACAAATTCAATATGATTTCCAACATGAGTAAAACGGCCACCTGGGCCCATAAACAATACTCATCACAATATACCAACTATATCCAATAGTTTTAAGAGTTAGTAAATTACTCTTATACAACATATATTAAAAATACCCAAATTTAAGCCCTCATGTAAATATCGTCAAGCCAAAGCCACAATCCGGCTTTTCTTCTAATCTCAGCCTCTAGGACGAGCCGTCCCCTCGCACGCTCCCTGTACCTGTAAAATAAAGGGGGTCCCACGACGGGGTGAGCTAATGCTCAGTAGGAGAATCGCCCTAAGTGGGCTACTCACCACCTAAGTGCAGTGCAATGTTTCAATTTAAACATACATTCAAGCAAATGCATGATCCTACTTGAAAGTCTACATGACCAACTCAGATCCCGAGTCCTCACCGACTCTCTCTCACACTCGCCTAAGCCATGTATGAGAATTCTTATATTTATTTGTTTGTTTGTGGACAAACCTCCGATGTGTATATATCAATTGGGTCGCTCCGACGATTGATATATTATTTCTTTGTTTGTGGACAACCCTCCGATGTGAATATATCAATTGGGCCGCTCCGACGATTGATATATTATTTGTTTGTGGACTACCCTCCGATGAATATCAATTGGGCCGCTCCGGCGATTGATATTTTAAATTTTGGAATACTACCCTCCGATAATTAAATGCTTTTACAACCCTCCGAACCTTTTCTAGACTCATCTCATGCACTCACCCTATAATCCTAGGTGTTCCAGCAGTATACATGGAATGCATGTATGCTAGTTCCACAAAGCCTAATCACATGCAAATATATAAACATGAATATACTCGCATAATCTAAATCACAATCATGTTATGTAATTATACAGTTCATCACATCAAAATTAGCTCACTTGGGCAAATGATCAAACACGAGCGATTTAATTTAAATCACTCTACCAAACACATATTCACACAAAAATATATTTTTGTGTCACTTTTTCCTTATGAACAAAGAAAACCTAGGTTTTACTGGGCTCAAACACACATCCATTCATCTGCTCACTTAGTGAACCCAGTTTCACGGCCACTTCCTCGCCTCAATCCAACCAACACATAATTTATCACAAATGCATCAATTAATAACCCAAATCAGCTATGGAACTACCCACTACGGCTCCATTTTTCTTTCAAAAATTTGCATCACCCGGTCCCGGCCTGGGACCGATCAAACGGCCCCTCACGGCCTCATTCAACTCAAACATTAGTAAAACACTTAATATGGGAGTAAAACTCAAGTAGGGAGAAACCCCTACCTCTTGGAGTTTGGTCAAAACTCACAAACTGTACTCCACGCGAAGCCCTCTCCGCGTGTAGCCAGCTCTTCTTCAATTCCGAAGCACCGCCAACGGTTGGATCGTGCGTATTTCTAGAGAGAAGTACTCTCTCTCTCTAAAAATCTCCCAAAATTCGGCTACTGTAAAAAAAAATCTCTATCTCACGTTTTTGGCTTTGGTTTATGAAGGAAAAGATGCACTATACACTATTTTGTCTTCTAGTGACTTAAACAATTCTCAAATGCTTATTATGTCCCTTCATTTCTCAGATTTGACATTCGGCACTATCTCGGTCATCCATTTTCATCATTTCTCTACTCATACCACTTATGGTACATGAGTATGTGCTATATGTGACTTTCGTAGCATCGAAAATCGTTTTACTCAAGACCAACAAATGATGCCTCAAAAACGTATCGACCCGACCGTCTCGACTCACGGAATTTTACGTAAGGCTAGATTTCGCGAGATCTATTCCAACTAGTGGAACTGCTTCATCATCCGAGATCTAAAGAATTAATTTCGGATTTTTAAGCGAAATAACAGTTTTGTAATCGAAATTACGATTTTGCCCTTTTCCATAAATTGGAATTTCTCGGGTCTTACATTCTCCCCTCCTTAAAAGGAATTTTGTCCCGAAATTCAGGACCATTACAATCACTCACATGCAAATGCAACGCGCACTTATCATACAAACAATATTTAAATCTTAAACGACTAAACTACGTACTGTCATCCCTAACAAGAAGGGATAGGTGACCCGCATCGTGTCCTCGCGCTCCCACGTGGACCCCTCCACTCCATAGTTCCGCCATAGCACCAACACTAGCCTCACGGTCTTGCGTCGCAAAACCTGATCACGGCTATCAACAATGCACACTGGTCCCTCTTCGAAGGTCTCATCCGTGTCAACCTCAATCTGCCCCTAATCCACCACATGAGCTGGATCTGGAGTATATTTCGTGAGCACGAGACGTGAAATAATTGCACACCTAACATGCTGGGCGGTAAAGCCAACCGGTACGCAACAGTGCCTACTCTCTCGAGTATCTCGAAAGGTCCAATAAACCTCGGCGATAGCTTCCCACGTCGCTCGAACCCGACCACTCCCTGTGCATCACCCTCAAGAAGACGTGATCCTCAACCTCAAACTCTAAGGGTCGACGTCGCACATCTGCATAGCTCTTCTATCGGCTCTGAGCCGTGAGAAGACGTTGTCGTATCAAGCTCACCTTCTCGGAGGTGTCTCTAATCAGATCAGGACCAATGATGGAGCTCTCTCCCACCTCTGTCCAACATAATCTGACCGTACGGCCTCCCATGCAAGGCCTCACGGTGCCATCTGTATACTCGCCTGATAACTATTGTTGTAGGCGAATTCCACTAAGGGCAAGTGCTCTTCCCAGCTACCCATATGATCCAGGATGCATGCTCGTAGCATGTCTTCTAATACCTGTATATAATCCATACACACCTAACCCTACACAACCCTTACTTGGCATGTAAACTCTGACCTTCCCAAGGTCACAATCACTGACAATCCATCAATCGTCAACCTAGTCCATGTCATGAATGACATCCTATACCGAGCCCCTCACCGCCTTCAACAACACCCAACGGATTTCCAACGGTATCCAAATCTCAAGTCATTCCCGACAACTATCATTCAACTTTAAGTCTACATGATAACCTGTCCGTGTGTTTTCATCTCGAGTCACTCCCGACTCCTATCACTCAACTCTAAGTCTATGTGATAATTTAACCGTGTGTTTTCATATCGGGCAACATAATTCTTCGGCTTACACTTCAAGCCTATTACATTCTCACAGAAATTCGGCATATCTCCCCGGGTCTCTTACACCCTAACTCCAGGATTCTCACCTGAGGGGATTTACGAGCCCCTTTTTGCTTTGCCCCACACACTCTAATTACTCGTCATTTCCTGAATCGAACTAAGAGTATTCATTGGACGTAGTCTCAAAGACAAACTCAACCCTCACTCACCAAGAGTGGTGAATGACCATACCGTGCACCCACACCCGACTCGACGCGATGTTACCGTGCACATGAACGCAATAATTCCACACTGTGACACCCTATCCCGGGGTCCACCGTGAGCAGAATCTAGGAGATCTCTCACTCATAATCCCGACCTATCAGGTCAACTCTCACCCTACATCCTAGGGAAGAACATCTATACCTGGCTTCTCTAAAGGCATTAACCTCTAAGCCCAAATCCAATGCCAGTGGTCGAGTATGACAACCCTATTTAAGGTCCTTACCATCGTACAACCTGCGGTTGTCAACTCATCCATGTCAAGCCCGACATCAACAACCAATATGTCTACCACCCCAGCATCCACTACGCTCATCGCAGAACCCGACCGTCCCCGACTCGACTCCACACTCCGCCCCTCTGCCTATTCTGTTGTTGGAGTGTTTGCATAACACCTCGAACCGAAATCGGTTCTCCTCGAATTGCATTTAGTGGAGGAATGAAATCTGATATTCTCCCGTTTCTACGCCTAACTGGACTGCGGTCTCAAAATTTCCGATCCTCGTTTTCGGGGCAATCCCGCCTCGATCAGTGAATATAGAGTCTCCAACTAGAGAGACGATCATCTTCACTGATCACTGAGTATCAGTATCACATAACAGGAGGCTATGTCACTGCAGAGCATCATGTCCGGCAATTTAATCTACCAATGGAATAACTTTCACCACTGGACTCAGAGACACCGTACCTAATCCTAAGAAGCTACGATTCCCAAAGATCGCAGCACCGCCTCCAACTCATCACCGCCTCAACCTTCAGTCGATCGACACTCCTCAGTCGGCACCATGGTCCCAAAATCTCCCCGTTAAAACTCGCAGACTTAATTCGAACTTAAATGCGACACCGATGGTCTCTTTAGTAATCGTAACACAATCCTCGCGAGCTTCATGTTCCCACCGCGATCGAGTATCAAATGTCATCCATCATAAGACTACGACAATCGGATCTGGGGATAGGTCGCAACACCTACGATGAGATCAGCGAATGCCGGCGAAAAGATTCTGCCAACTGAAAAGGCACATCACCGAAAACTGAGCGTTCATAACGCGCCTAAACGCCGTTCCTGGGGATATTTTCTTCCCTAACCCTCACCGATGGTAATCCAGCATAAGGCTCTTATCCTAGAAAGAGATCGCGCTCCTCCCTTGCAACTCGATCAAACAAATCGTTAATCCTGCACAATCACTAGATCGTAACCCCTGCTCAACTGCTCAGAGTCAACGCACAAATAAGGGTCTTGTCCTTCTCCTTTCAGTAAACCGAGCCCTGGCGTCGCTTCTGGCCTAACGAACCGCCCAATGGGGCCTCAGAACTCCACCGAGTTCCCCAAACTCAACTCAGCCATCCAGTAGTCATAGATGGGTGAAGTACTGTGGTGTAAACTCAATGTCGGCTGGGTCCACACCGTGACCCCTCGTAGCCTTTCGTGCAGCTCACCATAGGAAATGCTACGCCGTATCCCAATCGGCCTTTTCTTTCACCTCCGTGAGTGCTCGAACCCGCAAAGGGGACTCTTGGCGCACAGAATCGTGGAAGACTCTACCACCAACCCAGCTACCCATCAGCAGAAGAGTCCTCACAGCTGTTCGGCTTCACTGAAAGCAAAAGAAGGCCGGGGACTCGGGCGTGTTAGCACTCCACAGGGTTCCCACCCGAAGGCTACCCCGAGGTTAACCGCCTTTGGTCAGGTCCACACCTCTTCTTCGCGGACTCGTAAGGCCCCTCTCGTGGGAGCCCACTGACAGGCATCGCTACTTTATGGTGTCCTGCAACTACCCTTTCTTTTCGCCTCCACAGCAGGAGCCTCGAACCCACGACCAAATGACTGTGGCGGGGAGCACTATCACTACCGAAACTGAAGCCACCTGTGGGGTCCACACCGCGACCCTCAGTGGTACCCTCTCGTGTGGGAGACTACAGCCAAGAGAGACGCCCCATTTCAGAAAAGAGTCTCAGTCGTGTCAGCCATTTGTAGTGAGCAGCCTCGGCTGTATCACATCTAGTGAGGCTCCTCAGGTAGCCTGAACACGGTGGACCCCACACAAAGGTGCCTTTATTAAGTAAATCCACACCCTTCGTAACTCGTGGTAGCCTTCGTGGAGCCCACTCATAGGTAACAACAAGCCAGTCCCAATCGGCCTTTCTTTCGCTCTCGGGAGAAATAACCCATGCCAGTGGACTCTTTATAAGACGAAAGACTCTCACTACCAACTCAGCAGAATGGGCCGAGAATGTAGAAATAGCTTCTCCCCATTTGCAAGAGTCCTTTACAGGCTGGGTCGATTCATTTGCAAAGAAGGCCAGAGACCCGGCAGCTGAACAGGAGTGGCTTCCTGCAGCTGCTCGAGGTGTAGGGTGTGACCCCACAAATAAAAGGCGCCTTTTATCAGGTCCACACCTCGTGACCCCTCGTGGTACCCTCTCGTGGGAGCCCACCATAGTACCGGTTACTACAGTCCCAACTGCCCTTTTCTTTCGCCTCCGTGAGAGCTCAACCGCTACCTAATCTAAAATGTGACTGTCGTGGAAGACTATCACTACCAATCGAAGCAAACACATAGTCCAACACTCCTTCGACTTCTCGGTACCCTTCGGTGTGAAGAATATTGCTAGAGAGTATAGCCCCGGGTCATAAGTTTTGCATTTTCCACGAGGCGAAGAGCAAAGGCCATGTATCATCTATGGCGGTTTCACTGGCACTGGAAAAATAATGGGGCAAGTAGGGACCCCATAATAAAAGGCGTTTATCAGGTTCACACCCTTCGTGACCACGTGTGGTACCCTTCAAAGGTGAGCCTCCATCATAAAGACACCGGCACGCCGGCGTCTCCACCCATTTTCGCTCCGGTGAGAGCTCGAACTCACGCAGGCGCGACTTTATAAGAATGGGAGCACCTCACCAACAACTGAGCTTTTTACCAGTCCATTAATTCGTGACCCCCTCGTGTAGCACCCTCTGTGGGAGCCCACCATGACTTACAGTCCACCGGTGCCGCACCGACTATCTCAGAATCCTGCCAATTAAATTTTACGCCGCTTAACTAGATTTCCTATCACATGATTCATAACCACATAATCCATTGGCCATCCCAAATCTAGAGAATAAATTACGGATTTTTAACCTAAATTACAATTTTGTAATCGAATTACGATTACATGCCATTTTCCGTAAATCGAATTCCCTGTCTTACGTAAAAGTTATTTTTGTAGCAAATATACAAGAAGTCTATAATTGAAACAAAAAATATATAGAAATACATTTTTCAACTTTCATATAAAATTATGTACCCTTTTCCTTAATATAAGTTATAGAATTTTTATTGCCTTATGATAATAATATAGTTTTCCATAACCACAATCAATTTTTATAGTTTATATTCCTACCTTAAATCATAAATACCTCCTTTTAGTGATCTATATATCTTCTTTTACAATAATAATAATGTAATATTAATTATTATTATCACATATCTAATTCTAAGTGGAAAATTAAAATAATAATAAGCTCGGGGAAGCCATACTCTTAAGTTAGCTGCATTTACATTGTTGTATGTTGATAGTAATAATTTACTTCTTGTAACAAATTATATATTACCTATAAAAAGTTGAAAGTCTAACAAATTTTGGTCTCTAAATATGTAGATTCATGAACTAAAGAATTAGTCACAGAATATCAATTACATATACCTAGTTTTGGTTAAAGAAAAAAAACAAATATTATATTATATTTAGATTACAAGCTTGCTTTTTAATTTTTACTGTTGTTGGCCATTTTTAAAATTTTGACTTAATAGAAAGCATCATATTTATTTAACTTTTTTAAATGTTGTGTTTATTTAAAAACTAAATATTAATATACAGAAAACATAGTATTTTATTATCCAATTAAAACTCTCATATACCATTTTGCTATTAATTAAATAAAATATATTTTTAAATCTTTTTTTTATTTAAAAATTCTCCTATTGTCTCAAAAATTTAGATAAAAAAATAAATTTTGATTTTTTAAAAAACAAAACAACTAAATATATTTAATCGTATTTAATCTATTCACAACAAAAGCTCTATTTAACATTACTAAAAACAAACGTCACCTTTAAAGAGATATGCATTTTTACTTTGAGTTTTACATTTATTTTCATATATATATATATATATATTCCATTAAATTTTAGTATGTAATTTTTGTATATACTATTTTAAATTTTAGTATGTGATTGTTTCTCCTGATCGTTGCAATATCAATATTGTAAAATTTGAAATACACCTAAGATATCTTGAAGGATTTCTTATACATTTTATGTATAATTTACATAAAAAATAGAAAAAAGTACATGCAAATGACTTAAAGGCATTAAAGATCAGAGATTCATAATTCAGACCATATATAAAATAATTAAAATTCTATTTATATATTATCATAATTAATCAATAGATTCATTAATTATACAAATACTTTTATAATTAGTTACGATAATAAATTAATAATCCAATTTATTTTAATGATAGTAATATGAAGCATGGATACCACACCATAAATGTGAATTGTTTTTAATTTATTAGTTTATACCTACTTTTGAGGTTAGGATACAATGGCCTCAACTAAACTGGGTGGCAGAGTGGCTTGAATGTCGGAATAGAAAAGTCAACACGGAACGTTGTCTTTCAGAACTTACTGGCCTACATTCACGAATCTTTTAGTGCAAAATCATTATGAAGGGTTTGAAGTGTGTCTATATATATGGTGGGTGCATAACCTATCACATCAAAAGCAATTACTTCGTAAGCTGGTGGCAATCCAAGTAGAGCACAACCACGTTGGGGGATCATGGAGAAGAAATGGTGCTGGTGAAGTTTGGTGGTGGCCATAGAGTATAAACATTTTTATTTCAACCAATAAGCCAACATCAAATATTATAATTTGGAAGTGTATTTATGAATTCTCATGTAAATATTATCATCGATTGAATGTGTGGTTTTTACGTGTAGGATGTAGAACTTAGCACAAGAAATGTAATGTTTTGTTAAGCCATACAACCAGCTCAGTGATGAATAAAAAGATGAAGGAAAGAAATTTCATGTTACTAAATAAAAGTAAAAGAAAAATAAAATAGATACCACAAAAACACTAAGATGGGATTCATTGAATAGACTCCAAATAAAATAAAATGAATTGTGTAATAAACTACTAATTTAAAATAATATAAACTAAAAGATTAAGCCACTTAATGTTAAAAATTTTGTGCATAATCATTATATATATATATATATAGGTATGAAGAATATTAAGAAAAAACATCTGTTATCAATTTATAAAAATAATTTATATATCAAATTCAAGTTTGTAGGGTGGTTAATCATATTACGTGAAAATTCAACCAATTAAAGATGAGGTAAAAAAACAGAATAGAAATTTTTAAGAGAAATGCTTAATGTTAAAATAGGTTGCGCTTTTTTAAAAACAATTACACAAGTACGCTTTTTTTCAAAATAATCAACAACATTAATCCCACATAATGATAAAAATATCCCAAATTATCTAATATATCAAGATACTTTAATTTAAGGATATATCGAAATATCATAAACATCTATAAATATTAGACAAAAATATTCATAAAGGAATTTATTAAATAAGAATTTTCAAGATTGATTTTGAGTATGTATTTAAAGATATATTTATCTCTTATCATATTTATTTATTTATTTTAAAATTAAATAATTTTTAATACAAGTACATTTTACCTTTTAAATAAATCTTCTAATTTCAAGTAATTTGTATAAAAATATTTATTTCATATTTAATTTAAAATTCTACCTAACAAGGTCAAATTTTTCATTAATATCTATTACTTAGAATTATGGGTAGATTGGTAACTTTCTTGGTCTACACAGAGACACTATAATTTTATATTTTTGAATATATTTATTTTTGGTTTTCTGTAGTAAAAATATTCAAAATTAAATAAATTAAAAGGATATATATATATATATATATTGTAAAACCCTAAAAATTCAATTTTTCCGAATCGGTCACGCATAAAAATGCCATCATTCGAATCATCAACACACAAGTAAACAACATAACAAGACGATAAAAAATAAACACTCATACAAAGATGACACACAACCACATGCCATAACAAGACGACTCAGCTCGGGCAAAATCACGTGAAAAACAAAAACTCACTTACGCGTTAACCACTTTATCAGAAAAATTATAAAAATAGATGTGATTCGAGGCTAATAATAGCAAAATTGTATATTTTTTTAAGAAAAATGGAGTTCTGAGAAAAAAGAAGTTAATGGCAAGTAATATCTGTGGAAGGCGGTATCGAGGACTAAACATAACTACACCCCTTAGGGCTCCCAAGGTATCATTACATATTCTAATATGCACACCAGTTGGGGGTGGGCAGCCATCAGATACCATATCAGTAATGATAATCTAACCCCGGACACTACACTGTTGCATGTTCTAAGGCCCATGCTCAGCAGGCTATAAGGTAATATTATACCTTAGCTACGATACTGAGTATTAAATTTAGTATCGAGACTAAACTTATAACTACACCCACCAAGCTCTAAAATTGTCGTTTACCTAAGCTCACGATACCAAATTTGTGAAAAGTGATTGTATCGAGCTAAGCTATAGATACTCAAACCCAAGCTCCCTAGGTATTCGTATACCTAAGCTCTTATATCAAGCTATGACGCCGGTATTAATTTCACCACAATAGCCATGGCCTAAGCCCACGTCCCTCAAGCCCTAGGTAGTCGTATGCCTGTGCTGCGATACCATTTGTGGCTTGGTATCGGAAACTAAACCTCAACTACACCCAGAGCCTCAGGTAATCGTTTCACCTAAGCTACGATACCAAGCCGTGGCGCCCCATGCCATGAAGTCCGTTGACTACCGTCGACGGTAGAAACACTCATGAATGTCGATTGACTCGACACTTCTCACAAAAATCGGGCAGTTTCCTTTGTACGGGGAGCTCTATCCATATACAAACATGTCCCAAACAATCCAATATAACAATATATGAGTGAAAACGGCCGCTTGGGCCTATAAACCAATATTCATCCAAATAAATCCCAACTATATACAATAGTTCAAGGAGTTAAAAATTTACTCTTATACAACATATATTAAAATTCTAGAATTCTAATACATGTACTACATCATAATACCAAAGCCACAACCCGGCTTTCTTCTAAAACAACCTCTAGGACAATCCGTCTCCTCGCGCGCTCCCTGTACCTGTAAATTGATATACATCGGAGGGTTGTCCACTAAATAGAATATCGGAGTAGGTCCATTACTTATATTGGAGGGTTGTCCATAATTAAAAACAAATACCTTTGTTTTGAAAATAATGTTCCTCATACGTGGCTTAGGCACTGAGGGAGTCGGTGAGGACTTGGGGTATGAGTTGATCATGTAGACATTTAAGTAAGATCACGCATTTACTTGAATGTATGTTTTCATTGGAGCATTGCATATGTATTAGAGTGGAGAAGTAACCCATTGGGGTGATTCCTTCTTGGGCGATAGCTCACCACGTCGAGGATATTATTTTTCGAGTGCGGGGGAGCGTGCGAGGGCGGCTCGTCCTGGGGTTGTTTAGAAGAAAGCCGGGTTGTGGCTTTGGTATTATGATGTAGTGCATGTATTCGATTCTAGAATTTTTAATATATGTTTGTATAAGAATAAATTTTAACTTTTGGAACTGGCCTTATGGTTGGGATTTATTTGGATAAATATTGGTTTATGGGCTCAAGCTGCCTTTTTCACTCATATATTGTTATATTGGATTGTTTGGGACAGGTTTGTATATAGGTGAGCTCCACAGGTACAAAACTCCCCGTTACGGTGAAGATATTCGAGTCAACCGACGATACAGTGTTCGACCCAGTTGGCACTGGTAGTCAACGGACAATGAGGGCGTCTGTGTCATTCCATTACCTTTATATTTTAACTTACTTCAATTATTTATATTCCTAAAGTTATGGAATGATACTAATAATTAATAAAGTAATAATATAAATAGGTGAGAAATTAAGCTTGAGCATGAGGAATCTGTGAGACCTCGGAAAATCCATGTTTTCTAAGGAAGGATAAAATGGTAATTTCGGTCAAAATCATGAATTTTTCTAGATCTCGGATGACAAAACGGACTTCACCGTTGGAATCGTCTCGCGAAATCTAGCAACCACGTCGAATTTCGTGAATTAGGGAACCGGTCGGGATTTCACGTTTCGAGGCACGTAGAGAGTGCGGGACACTTGGCACTTTATGAGTAGCTGAGGCATACGTGTCAAGCTATGGGAGAGTCAAGCATTGAGCTCAGTAGAGGCTCACATGTGACACATGGCATCATGCCATTAGAGGGAAATCTCAAAGTGGTTGGATAAGAGGATAAGGTGTAATCCTCTCAACCAATAGGAATTTGACATGTGGCGTTGAGAGGACAAGTCTCTTGTCCATATCTTGACCAAATGGATTGGGAGAGGAAGAGAGGGGAGGAAAAAGAGCAAACGGAGAGAAATAGAGAAAGAGAGGGTTTTAGAGGCAGGGCTGCCTTCTATACAAAGTTTAAGAGCGATCGGATCGGTGTCCGGAAGCGAATGGTCGTGGTTTCGGTTCCAAAAGATTTGGACCGAGTAAAGAAATCCCTAGAGTGTTTTGGACAGTCCACGGACTGTTTGTGTGATTTGTGTGTGATGTTGTGTTATTGTCATGAGAAAATAACATGTTGATCGTGATTTTGTAGCAATTCCAAGATGAACTGTCGGATTATGCCTTAGCCCATGTGAGCTAATATTATGTTATTGTTGTAAATTTAATAACATGATTTATGGAATTATTTATGTTAATATATGCATGAGTGATATATTAGCATGTGTTGAATGTTTTGGTGTGCCATTGCATTGCACTTAGGTGGGAAGTAGCAAGTAGGGAAATTCCTCACGGGCATTGCTCGCCGTCGATGAGAATATATTTTTAAATTGACGTACTTGGGGATGGGACGCATCCGGGACCTTAGAGGCGAAGAACCGGCCAAGAAGGCCTTATCTTGTATTTTGTAAAAATTATGGGCAAGAGACCCACAGTTTTGTATGAATTGTAATTGAATACAATTGTAAACAAATTCTTTTTGTATAAAATATACATTTCACCCAGTATGATGTATGCCCATGTAGCTATTTTTTACTCGGTATGGAGTCTCATGACGTGAGACATGTAGATTTCAGCCGGAGTTGACGGGTGATCAACGGACACCCAGGTTTGAAATCCACGAAACTTTATGTTCTATATCATAATAAAATAAATACTGAAATTTAAATGCTCTATCCTACTAAAATAAATACTGAAATTTAAAAGCGTAAGATTAAAAAACATTTGTGTTGCAAAATAAACAGGAAAATAATAAACAAGAAAAATAACATGAACATAGAGATTTACGTGGTTCGGCCAATGTAATCTACGTCCACGGACAAGAAGACTATTTTATAGATTGCAGCTTTCAAGTACATCGTTAAAAACCCTAATTCGAGTTGAGCTCATAGATCTCACAAAAAATTCACTTTCAAGTCAAGTTCCCAAAATAGTTCGGATCAGGTCATAATTCGAGTCACCACAAAATTATAGTCATTTAACAATTTTGATAGGTTGTAGGAATAAATTAAAATTGAGAGAAACAAAATTATCCATATATATATATATATATATATATATATATATCTTCCTTAACTATATATATATATATATATATATATATATATATATATAAATTTTAAGTATGTTTACATACTATACTATATAAAACGACTTCAACAATAAATTAACAACTTAAGTGGTATTTAATTTCAAAGAAGTGGATTCTTTTAATTTTAGTGCAATAAATATGTTAATATTCAAGAGCATATTATTTTGAAATAAATTGTGACGCCCCCAAACCAGGGGGTCCGTTGACTACCCGTCAACCCGCGGAATACAAGTGGATGTCGGGTTACCAGCGCCACTTGATCGAGTGATCTCACTTTATCTGGGGCTCTGCAATCTGATCTGCATATCACATCCCAAGCGGTCTGATATATATATCAATATGGCCACTTGGGCCCATAAACAATTCTCAATATGCATACCAATATGAATCCAACTATATATCCATGGTGCAGAGTTACAATATTTTCCTCTTAAACCATACATATATTAAACTTAAAGGTTTAATACATATGGAAGCACAAATAAATACATTCGAAGCTTATTAGCACTCGAAGCCTCTAGGAATGACGAGTCTCTCGCACCTCCTGTGCACACGTAAAGGAAGTCCCCTGACGAGGTGAGCTAAAGCTGAACAGGAGGAAATAGCCTAGAGCAGTACTCACCTTCAGTCTTGCGGTACAAATAATTCAAATATTTTATTCAAACAGTATGAATCTGTGATGTGCATGAGTAGCTGGATCAGATTTTCGAAACTCTGCTACTTCAATTGCTCCCATGCAGGGGTATTAACGAAAGAAAATACTGAGTGGGTCAGCCTCCAGTGTGTATATCTGATTGGTACGCTCAGCGTTGTTCTCTTGTGTTTGTGTGGACACCTCCGATGAATATCCAGTTAGATTCGCTCAGACGATTGATATTTTTGATTTAATGGACTACCCTCCGATAATTAATATTTTAGACTACCCTTCGAACCATTTTCTCTAGACTCATCTCATGCACTAACTCCTATAGTCTTAGGATGTTCGAGTGCATATGGAATGCATGTATGTGAATTCCTGATATAATTAATCACATCACGAATATATAACATGAATATACTCGCATAAAAATTAAATCACACAAACATGTTATGTAATTATCATTTCAAACTTCAAAATTAGCTCACTTGGGTTAATGTTCAAACATACACAATTCGATTCGGGTGGATTAACCAAACACCTGTTTCACGACAATACATTTTGAGTGGTACTATTCCTAGGAGCAGTGAAGCCCTAGGGTTTACGGTTCCCGATACTCAAATAAATAATCGATTCACCTTGTGAACCAAGAACTCCACTGACCATTCTCGCCTTTTCCAAACCAATACATGATTTAATACCAAATCCTGCCTCGACCCAATCAGCCGTGGCGATCCTGATTTGCTCCAATAGGTATAAAGTTATATCAATTCGGTCCCGAGTTTGGGGCCAGATCAAACTGACTCTCACGGCCTCAATCAACTCAAACATTGCGAAGTATTTAAGAGGAATAAAACCAAGTAAGGAAAAACCCTACATCGGAGTTTGAGAAACTCCTAAATCATTACCCACGCGAAGCCCTCCGCTTGGTCGATTCTCCTTCTTGTCTCGAAGACCGCCCGGCGGTCGGATCGCAGCGTATTTCTAAGTGAGCTATCTCTAGAACCACCATTTCGTTTCTCCCGACTCTGCATCCCCCTCCTTCATTTCACGTTTTGGCCTTTGAATTTGTGGGAGATGAGCACTGTAGCACCTTTTTGTCTTTTAGTAACTTAAATCAATTTCAAAAATGACCATTACGTCCCTTCATTTCCAGTTTGATATTCGACTATTCGGTGGGTTCATTTCATCATTCTCTACTCTTCCACTTATGGCATGAATACATTATATGTGACTTTTCGTCATAGCGAAATCGCTTTAAGGCACCAGACATGATGCCTCGAAAACGTGTAAACTTGGCTTGTCTTGAAGTAAGCGAGAATTTTCGTACTAGCTAGATTTTGCGAGGCAATTTCAACGGTCAAATCTGTTTCATCATCCGAGATCCTAGAAGGAATAATTACAGTTTTAGCAGAAATTAACAATTTTGTGTCGAAGTGGTACCCTTTTTCGAAGTGGAATTTCTCAGGTCTTATATTCTCCCCTCCTTAAAAGGAATTTTGTTCCAAAATTCAGGACAATCACAATCACTCACATGCATATGCTACGTGCACTGTACCATGCATGTAAACTAGTCATTTAAATGCTAAACAACTAAACTATGTACCTTCATCCCTAAACAAGAAGGGGTAGGTGGCCCGCATCGTGTCCTCACGCTCCCATGTGTACTCCTCCACTCCATAGTGCCTCCATAGTACTCTCACTAGCCTCACGGTCTTGCGTCGCAAAACCTGATCACGGCTATCAACAATGGCCCACCTTTGATCCCTCCTTGAAGGTCCCATCAGAGTAATCAACCTCTGATCTGTCCCCAATCCACCACATTAAATTTGGATCTTGTAACACCCCAAATACCCTAGTAGTTTCGGACTTGTGTAGGGTATATTATAAATAAATAGGAATTTTCGGAAATAAATTGAGAAACCCGGAAAGTTTACAAGATACAAGGGCAATCTTGTAATTTTGCAAAAGGATATGAAAGTCATAAAGAGGAAGATGTGGGAGTTAAACTAGAATATCATAAGTTGAATTTCAAAAGGGAAGAATTCATGGGCCAAATTGCAGTGGGAAGTTAACTTGAAATGGGTTTTTATTTGGAGGGCCAAACATGGCCTTAACAAATCCATGATTTAAGACCAATTTGGTCTCCAAAAGAGGAGAAAAATCGAAGGGAGAGAAGAGAGGAGAAAAGAGAGAGAAGAGAAGAGGAAGAAGAATAAGATGGAGGAGATCAAGCAAGCCAAGGTATGGATCTAACCTTGGATATGAACTCTATTATAGATACATGGATTTTGTGTAGGATTCTAGAGAGGTTTGTAGTTCCAAATCTAGGTTTGTTGGATTTCTTCCTAATCAAAGATTTATTGAAGGTAGGGTTGGTAAATACTCTAAATCCACAAGAAAAGTAGGGAATCCTCTCTTTGAAGTTGGATTCATGGTTAAATATTAAGCAATTGAGTTAGGGTTTAGAGTAAACCCTAACAAATCCTTGAGTTTAGCTTGTGTATGGGTTAAGACCCATATTGAAATGATTTTAGGAGAAATTCATGGAAAGGTTTGAAAAGATAAGAAATGAAGATGAATTGAATAGAAAAGTGATTCAAGGTGAATTGAATGGTTTTGAGTGTGTAGGAAGTGTGGGAGTGATCCATGGATTAAAGTGAAGGAAAAATGTGAAAACACCCGTGCAGGCATTCTCGGGTGTCTTCTACGGTAGAAGTTAAGTTCTACCGGTAGAACTCGATTCTGGTCATTTTTGGCCGTCCTACGGTGAAGTTAAGTTCTACCGGTAGAATGTGCAGTTTTCAGTTTTGACCGATTTTTTGTATTTGGCCATACCTTTCTCATTTCTTATCCGATTTGAGTGATTCAAGTAGCCACTTAAAATAGACTTCAAGGAGAACCAAACTTAAGAAAGTATTGTCAAATTCTGACTCTAAAGGGTCGAAATATTCACTCAGTGGGGCCATGTGCAAGCCCATTTTCCTGCATCGATTGATTATAGAGTAGTCAGAGTTGTTTGGACGTATCACGGGGATTTCGATTGCTCGATTTGAGTGATTCCAATTGGAAATGAACCCTTATCACCTTAGATTTAAGGAACAAATAACCAGTGTCAAATGGAAAATGTACTGGAAAAATTAATATCTGAAACTATCCTCGGTAAAATCGATGCCAGACTAGTTGGCATGAAATGCCATAACTTGAAGTTTGGGCGATCGATTGGATTGATTCAATTCCTGGAGTAACGTAGATTCATAGAAGAATAAGAATACATGATTGAGTGTGATTACATGCTCATCATACCTTACCGAGTATTTGGAATCACGATCTTGTCATGAACGTATAATGTAGTAATAATGCTCTACTATAAGATAGTAAGTTATTGAACTCATATAATTGCTAAAATTGCCTAAGACCGGTTATTGAATGACCGCGGCACTCTCTGATGGGTATGGCACGTGGTAGCCCGATTACTCTCTGATTAGTGCGACGGTACTCTCTGGCCGTGCTTATTTTATTAGTACTTGGTACTCTACGATTGAATGCTGACACTCTCGGCCCAGGTGCTTGACACACTAATTATGATTACTCGATTAGTGTGTGACGCTCTACGTCTTATCTTACCTTGGTGCTTATTGTCTTGTGTCCTACTCATTCAGGTATTCTTGGTCTAGGTAATCCCCAACAATTATATATTAAGACTCTGAATAAGAATAAGAGCTGAATATGGTAAAGATGCGAATGTACCTCACGGGTACACCTCAGTAAAATGTTACGCCAGGTACACCTCTGGTACCTCAAATGTTGCTATGTAGTACCTACGGTACTCACAGCTATCCCGATTAAGTTACGTAGCAGTACCTCACGGGTACTCCTGTATCCTATCTAAGTTACCGTCGTACCTCACAGTCTCTGTATTTGGAAGAAACTCTCTATAACTCCTACGGGAGGTCGAATAAGTATAAAGTCAGTGGTACCTCACAGATACTCCGTGTCGATTAAGTAAATTATAAGTCTAGTAGTACCTAAGGGTACTCTCGTATCAGTACAATAAGTATAAGCTCGGTAGTACCTACGGGTACTCTCGTATCGGCAAATAAGTACAAATTCTGTAAAATAAGTACAAGTCCAGTAATAACTACGGTTACTTCCGTATAATGAATCTGTGATCTGTGCCTACGAAGGACTAATGACCGTGTTGTATAAGTCTGTAGTACCCTCACGGGTACTCCTTCGTCGATAAGTCAGTATACGTATCAGTCTTGTAGTACTTACGGGTACTCATATTGATAAGTCTCATATTTATAAGTCTGTAGTACCTCACAATTGCTCAGTGCATATGATAAGTCCCGTATCTGAATAAGTCACGTAGTACCTAAGATTACTCACACTTACGATAAGTCACATGTCGATAAGTTACGCCAAGTACCTCTGGTGCTCTTGTATTTGATTAAGTTATGTAGTACCTACGGGTACTCTTGTATCAGTAAATAAGTACAATTTCGGTAGTAACTAAAAATTGCTCCATTATACGTAAGATAAGTATAAGTCCGGTGGTACCTCACAGTACCTCAGTATAAGGAATGCGTTGTAGCCCCTACAGTACTTTTGTACCAGTAAAATGTTACGTAGTACCTCACAGTGCCTGTATAAAAATCTGATGTCGAGTTATGTCCCGATTATAGATCTGTAAGATAAGAATAAGTCTTGTATACAAGTATAAGTTACAATAGATGAAGTATAGTAACTCCGAAATACAAGTATAAGTTCGTAAGACCGGGATATACGCCATTAGAGCAATTATAAGATGCGTGAGTACCCGATTATAGGATTTTGTAGTACCTCTGGTACTTTCATATAAGGACAAGTTACGCCAATACGAGTATAGGTTCCGAAATCTACCTTGATACCTACGGTACCTCCAGGGCAGTATGAAGTCTGTATAAAATAAGTTTTGTAACTCCGCAGGAGTCTTGAATAAACATAAGTCGAGTAAAGTATGATCTGAATAAGATAAGTTAAGCCAACTCCCTACGGGAGTCCCTAATGAATATGAAATCACATTATAAGTATAAGTCACGCATAAGAATAAATAAAAATGTAACTCCTACGGGAATACTGAATAAACATAAGCACATTATGAGCTTAAGTACTTGTATAAGTCCATGATATGAATCCATGAAATTTACGATATTTGTTATAGTTATACACTTATTATAATTGTGTATATGCATTATCGTATAAGTTATAAGAAATGTTTCCCACTAGCGTAAAAAGCTTGGCACGGGTTTAATCGGGTGTGGAATTACGAGGAGAAGACATCGTGAACATCAGCATCTGTTGGGCGACACACTTGTAAGGGTTCATTTCATGTTAGGTTAAGATTTTTGATTTGTATAAGTAAAAGTACAATTTTGTATTTGTAAATGGGACTGGAGTTATAGGCGTTTAGATTTTGATGGACACCACTCGGTGGTAGTCTTTGATATGTACATGATATTTGGATTATGTTATATGATGTAGGCCATACCGAGGTACGATATGGTTTAAAAAAAATCGATTAAAGAGTCCAGTCCTAAGTCTACTTTCTCGAACTGCAGTGGATCCTTGTCGGTCGAAGGCAGGGATTAGGCATGACGGATCTGGAGTATATTTCGGGCATGGAGGCGTGAAATACCGTGAACTTTTATCATCTTGGCGTGGTAATGCCAGTAGTCACATAATGAGTGTCCTATCCTCTCAGTCTCTTGAAGGTCAATGACCTCGGTGATAGGTTCCGCGCTTGCCGAACGACCACTCATCTTAGGCATCACCTTGAGAAAATGTGATTACAGACCTCGAACTCTAAAAATTCGACCCGTCGCTGTCTGCATAGCTCTTCTGTATTTCACGAGCCGTATTGAGAGGCGTTAATAAATATCCAAGCTCACCTTCTCAGAGGGTGTCTCCTAGGTAGTCAGGACCGTGATAGATCTCCACCTCAGGTCCATCCTAAAGGTGACCTCATGGCCTCCCGTATAATGCATAAATGCGGTGCCGTAGGTATACTCTTTGATAACTATTGTTTGGCGAATTCCACTAAGAGACAGTGCTCTTCTACCCTTATGATCCGGAGTGCGTTTCGCGGCATATTATCTAACACACAATATATAATCCATACAACATGTAACCCTACACAACCCACATTTTGGTGTGTATCTGTGACTTCCAAGGTCACAATCAACCGTTAATGGACCGTCAACCTGATCGTATCATGAATGACATCCATATACCGAGCCCTTGTCGACTCACAACGCAGACAATTTCCAATGGGGTATCAGACCTCGAGTCACTCTCGACTCTCATCCGCTGAAACTCTAAGTTTCGTGATACTTGACCGTGTGTTTTCATTTGAGCTGACATAATTCTTGACTTACACACTTGAGCACATTACATTCACCGCAGTCGGGATATCTTCTCGGGTCTCTTACACCCTAACTCCAGGATTCTCACCTTAAGGGATTAACGGCCCCCTCTTTGCTTTGCCCAACACACTCTAATTACCTTTCATTTCCTGATTCGAACTATGAGTCTTCATTGGACTTAGTCCTAAAGACAACTCAACCCACATTCACCAAGAGTGGTGAATGACCCGTACCGTGCACCCACACCCAGCTGACGCGATGTTACCGTGCACACGAAGCGCCCAATAATGTCATACGCGATACGATCTGGTTTCCACCATGAGCGAGGAATCTACGGAGATCTCCTCATAATCTCGACCTATTAAATTGACTCTCTGCACCCTAGGGAAGAACATACATACTTGCCTTCTCTAAAGGCCTTAACCTCCTAGCCCAAATCCAATGTATGGTGTCGAGTATGACAACCAGGCTAAGGTCTCAAATTCACCGACAACTCGATGGTACATCAACTTATCCATGTCAAGCGACAATCAACAACCAATGAGTCTACCCTAAGGTCCACACCTTCGCTAACGCAGCTCTGATCGTCACGACTTGACCCACACTCGGCCCCTTTATTGTCATGTATTGAGAGTGTATGGCACCGAAACTGAAATTAGTTCCTCACGACCCCGTACTAGGGTGTGGAGGAATGAGCATATACTCTCGCAATCCTACGACTCTTGGGATGCATTGTCCCGAAGTCTTAGGATCCGTCTGCAGGGCAATCCAGTCACTCATGCTCCCGATCCTGGCCTAGTCTTGAAACAGGTGTGAAATGAAAGTCTTCTGCCTCTTCCTCGGAGTAGGAGCTGATCCTCCCACCTCTTCTTTACGACACCGGTATCAGTGTTCCAAGTATCTCGATTTCTCTCTCGTGGTCGGGGCCACCTTCATGGAGTCCATGTCCATAGGTGAAATCCTATAATCCTGCCCCGAATGGACAACTTCAGCCCATTCTCGAATCTCCTGTAATATCCAGCCAATCCCAAGAAACTTCGTATCTCGAAGATTGACATTCGGTCTCTCCCAATTCATCATTGCCTCAACCTTCTCTAGGTCGACTGACACTCCTGGTGCTGACACCACGTGTCCCAAAAATCTCACCTCAGTAAGTTAAAACTCGCACTTGCGATCTTGTGTCTAGCGGTAGTGCATTAACAGGCTGGCAAATGATCCTCAGGTGATACTCATGCTCCCCTCGACTAGGAGTAGATCAAAATGTCACCTCACGAGACTACGAACGAGCTGATCTAAATAGGGTTGGAATACCCTATGCATGAGTCCATGAATCTTCTTTGGCGCATCCGTCGATCGAAGGGCATCATAGTGAACTCAAAGTGCCCATAGCGGCGTCCCTTGTCTTAGGGACTCTCTGTATCCACTGACCCTCAGCTGATAGTAACCGGTGCGAAGGTCTATCTTGGAATAGACTCGCACTCCTCTCTACTGATCAAATAAATCATCAATCCTCGATAATGGGTACGATTCTTGATCGTAACCCTTGTCCCGATAACTCCACAATGCTTGGACTGCGAGTTCACGCAACTCATGGTGCCATCCTATGCGAGTCATAGAGATGGGTGAAGTACCCGAAGGTGTAACCGATACGAAGTCTCGACCCTGTGGAAGCTGATCCAGGTAGCTCATCTAGAAAAACATCCACATACTAGCACACTACTCGAGGTAGATCTAAGTCCGGTCTCTCATCGTCCTCTAGGGTAAGGCTCGCTAGCCAACCCCGCTAAGCGTCACGACACGGACTCGTGTGCATGCGGGGGGAGCGTCATGGTGTCCCATGCGAAACCCACCACCACAGTGCAGATCCTGGCATTATGGCGGTATCTCTCCTACGCTCACAATCGATAACGACCCCATAAGCTATCAGTCCATCCATCCCCAGGATGACATCGGACTCTGACATGTCCATGTTCCTCAGGTCCACTGTAAGTAGAGTCCCCGAGATCTCCAATTCGCAACCTCGACATATCATCCCTATTCTCGCCTTTCAATCCTAGGGAGAACTCATGTCTAAGGCTCCTCTAAGGTCTCAAAGGAGGTCCTTGCCCATTTCCATCATATTTGGGCCTCATTCTCTAGCTAGAGCGCGTAGTCTAATCAGAGTCGGCGTCGGGGTAATCTCCATAGCCTCTAGCACCTTGCCTTCTCGTGCATGAGACCAATGGTCGCCACCATCGGATCTCACTCCTGTGAATGTCGGAGGATGATCGTCCTAAACCTGCAGGGTTACTAGGATCTCACGACTACACCTTTATGCTAGCTTGTGCAATAACTGACCTCTGCAACACCTCGACCTTTACAAAGGCCCACGATCAAATCTGTTAATACTGGTCGATTGTCGGTGGTGCCTGACCAATGCCCATGGACGTCCTCTACGTCCTCGTCCTCTACTAGCCATTTACACAATTAATATGACAACAAGAATGATTTAATTTTCAATTGATCTAACCTTGTCTGAGATCTTGATTCTTAATAGACTTGACAACCATAAATGACAGTTCATTTTTCTAAGTGGCGCTAAATTCCAACCACTCAATTTATTTATTTCAATAAGGTTCTAAGTTCTCTTGTTCATTTCAGTATCCAAATCCCTAAGGTCATAGTTCCTAACCTTAGCATTCACTCTTTGATCCTATACGCATTACACCATGCATATAACTTCCCTCTGTGACTCTGGCGCAATCACGATTTCAAATGGTAGTTAAATACAATACGATTATCTCTAAGGCATAAATACATTAGGTAGAGCGTGATTTGAGCCCGACCCGTTGGGTTAGCCCGACCAACCGAAGTAGGGCGGGCTGGGCTCCTAATTTTTGGCACGAAAACAAATTTAAATTGCTTAGACCGATTAACTCTTTGGGCCCCGAATAATCTTGGATCGAGACTGGCGATTTTAAATGGCGATTAAAAATTAAATAAAATACCCCCCCTTTGCTACTTCAATTTATTACTTATCCTTCTAAGTTCCAAACCCTATTTCCCTTTTCGTTTTTGCAAAAACCAAAGCTCTTCTTAGTTTTCCTTCTCAGTTCATGCCGTAGCTCGTAGGCCTCTAGCGGACCACCTCCTCGACGACAATCCTCTAAGCATTTTCCAGTCTTCTCATTTTTTCCATCAGTTTATTTGTTGAGGAGTAAATTGGGAGAGCTGAGACCGGAAAAATGGGAGAAGGGGTTTCCCTTTCTCTCCCCCGAAAATGGGTTCCTAGCTCAAACCTCCTCTCTCCGATTTACCTTTGATCTTCGTTCCCTTACAGGGATCATGTTTTGTCTATGTGAGGGAGAAACTTCTATGGGGTTCTCAACTTGTCGGACCGATTTGAGAGCAGCGTGCGGTGAGCTATTTCGATCTCGGGTTACATTATTGGGGAGTTGGGTGAAGTGCGTGGGAGTTACACAGGTTATCAATGGTCGGGGTTCGAGTAGCGATCGGAGCTCAGGCTCCATATGTGGTCGAGACGAAGGCGTGGGCTATGCCATTGTTGTTCGGATCTCTGCGGGTATCAGCTGCATCGACTTGGATCAAGCCGATCTAAGGATGAAGAAATTCATGGAATCTTAATCATGGTACGGCGGGGATACGGATGCGGGCTCATGGAATCTTCCATCATCGGTCGTAGGGATCTGACGTTTCCATCTCGTGAATGTTCGTCTAGTCGGATGGGTATCCATTTAGACAAAAAAATTAAGGATTGCTCTCTCTAGATGCTAGAGGCGGTAGGTTTCAAAATAGAGCACGTGGTCGATTTCTTTCCTCTATCTCACAACTACCCGAAAATTTATTCATTCTCAGCCTCCACTTTTATCTGCTTGCTCTTAAGCAGGCATTTTATTTTGAGCGAGCCCGATGGAACCTGTAATCTTTTAGGGTTTGCTTATTTGTAATTCCTTGTAAAATTATCTGTAATTTTAATTAGGCATGTTTACGTGTGATTTTATAAATGAATAAGACAAATTATTGACATTTCACCTGAAGCCTAAGGTTGGTTGAGGTACTACAATTGAATTCTATAAGCAGGATGATTTTCCACTTTAGTTGACTCGCCTAGGGATCTTAGGGATCTTAAGGAAGAAATAATGGAAGAAACCATTAATGTGAACTTTAACATATTCTTTGTTAAAATTTTGCATATTATCTGGGTTGGATATTCGGTCAATTGTCTTATTTCATTCTCTTTTTGTCTTCTATTTTCAAGGATGATCTGTAATTTCAAGTTCTAAGTCAGACTCATTTGTCAGGAGCTATAGTTTTCATTCATTTACTTAGTCTCATTTTTCATTTGAAAAATAATTTAAATTAAGATTTCTTTTTGTTTGCAGATGCTTACTTGATCGATTGTATTATGGGGCTGACTCGCAAGTATGCACACTTACATGTGTTTATACTTTTAATTCTCAAGGATATCTAAGAAGTCATGAAGATTGTCGTCTGCCTTCAAATAAAAAGTGAAACTAGCAAAGATTTTTATTCGCTTCGCTTCGCAACTAGGAAATATATTTGGTGGTAGAGTTGTTGTAAACAATGCCGCAAATAGGGAGCATGCTTTGATGTAACATATTGCGCTTGAGAATCTTGAGATCCCGAATTTTGAAGAAGCAAGAAATAAATTTTGATCGAAAAGCAGTCGTTGCTTGATAGTATCAAATAAAACTGAAAAATTTATCGATTAAAATAATTTTAAAAAATTTCACATAGGGTGGGTCGCCCGCCATTCGGGCCGGGTCTGATATGTAGCCTGGGCCGGGCCGCAAATGGCGTACTGTGCTTAATCAGCCCGCCCATCCGCCTGATTATACCTTTTAAATTTGATTCGCCAGGCCCTACCCGATAAACCCGCCTGAATTGCCAGCTCTAGCCTCGGGAGACACTAATCATACACTTAACTCAAGGAGACAAGAATCACTGCATTTAAAATATTGTTTTCACTTAAATTTTATTTTCGAAAATTTATTTTTGAAAATTTTATTTTTCAAAAATTTGGACAAAATTTATTTGGATTTGGATTTTGATTTTAATTAAATTTAAAATAATTTTTTTTTTCAAAATTTATTTTACAATGAACAGTGTTCATTTGGTGACTCAGGGAAAATACCTAGTCGAAAAACCAGGTTGAAAACTGCTTCTGCATCGAGCACCAAAATCGCCCACCGCCTAGCGCACCCGCAGCGCACCTCGGCCAGTCGGCCGGCACAGCCGGTCGTATAGTGGCCGGGGCCCGGCAGTGTCATGGCCTACATGGCCGTATCGCAGGCCCCCTTCTCGGTCGTGTCGCAGTCACAAGGCGGCCTGGGCCGCCCGCCTACGCTACTTTGCCGGGTGTGTCGCAGCCTCCATGGTCAGATCGCAGTCACATGTGCCGCCAGATCACACCCGGGCCGCATTGTATTGCGATACAACGTCCCGCCTCATCCCTCAGCTCAATACAATGACGGTTGAGCTAGATCGCGGATCTTCCGCCTCCACGCATCACAGATACACTCAGGTGTATTGCGATACACCTCCCTAGCATCCAAGCTTCTTTATGTCTCAATACGCTTTAGACAGGAATACAAACTCCATCGCCTACTAAACTGTATTGCAATACAGTTTCCTCCCATGCCAGCCACCTCTATTGCAATACAATCTCAACTCTCACAATACAATTTTAGCTTAGTCAAGACACTTTGTATCAAGAACTCAACCTGTGACTCATTCCCCGCAATACAATCTAAGCCATTTACCTAAATCGCAATACAACCCACTCTCTTGCAATACAAAATATTTTCTCACAATATCATTTGGGTAGTAGCCAAAACGGTTCTGCACAACAACATTTTTTTTTTTCGTTTCTCATTATAAATATTTTTGTTTTCATTATTTCCAGCAGCAAAAAAAAAAATTACTAAAATCATATATATATATATATATATATATATATATATATATATATATATATATATATATATATATATATATATATATATATATATATATATATATATATATATATATATATATATATATATATTTTTCAATATCGGAAAATAATAAAAAATATACTTTTTTTTTCCATTTTCCATAATACTCAAATAAATTTATAAAAAATTATTTTTCTCCATTTCCTTCAATTTTTCAATTTGTAAAATCTTAGAAAATTATTTTCTCCTCCTCTTAACCAAATAAATTTATAAAATTTATTTTCTTTTTCTAGTTTTCCACTGAAAATTTTCTCCGTACTCTAAATAAATTCTTGAGGTAAATTATTTTCTTCCATTTTCACCCTCATCCACAAATTTATAAAAATTTATTTTTCTTCTCATTTTCAATTCCAGCTTTGTACACTGCATTCACTCAAATGTTTTCACACATTCATGTGCTAATTACCAAGCACACATATATTCCACAACACACATAAAACATGGCATATACACCATCATACACACTAACAAACACACAAAACACTACAACACACGTACGTAGTGTCCTACTTTTGTCCTGATTTTCCTAGGTAATCTCATACCTTAAAATCAACATCGAACCACACCTAGTGGTGATGCTCTCACTCAACCAAGGCCTAAGCCCCAAATCCCTCAATCTATAGGTTTCCAATGACCTATACTCCACATCAAACCACCTAAAGGGTGATGGATACCCAACCCAGCTCCTAGGCATTCAGATACCTAAGCTCCGATACCGTCGTGACGCCCCAAAACCCGGGGTCCGCTGACCACCAACCTGCGAATACTGCGGGATGCTTTCAAGCCATCCGACGCCACTTCGTAAAATCTACCATAGTCTCTTTGAACTGAGAGCTCTACCCAAATACAAGACCTACATATCCCGTCCCAAACAAAGGCAATATATATCCACATGGCCACTGGGCCCATAAACAATTCTCAATATGCATACCAACTATGAATCCAACTATATATCCCATAGTTACAAGAGTTACAATATTTTCACTCTTAAACCATACATATATTAAACTTAAAGAGTTTTAATACATGTAAAACCACCAACAAAGCCATATTCCGGCTTTCTTCTAGCACTCAGCCTCTAGGACGAACCGTCTCCTCGCACGCTCTCTGTACTTGTAAAAAGGGGGTCCCATGACGGGGTGAGCTAAAGCTCAGTAGGAGAATCGCCCTAAGTGGGCTACTCACCACCTGGCAAAGGTAATGGTTCCAAAGAATATTATCTAAACGCACAGATCCTACTAATGTCTACATGACTAACTCATATCCCGAGTCCTTATCACTTCTACACTCGCCTAAGCCTTGTATGAGAATTATTGCTTTTACTTAAAAATCTCCTCTGGATGTGTATATATCAACTGGGTCGCCCACGATTGATATATTATTTGTTTGTGGATCATCTCGATGAATATCAATCGGGTCAAGCCCGACGAATGATATTTTGGTTTGTGGACTACCCTCCGATAATTCACATTTTAGACTACCCGAACCATTTTCTAGGACTCATCTCATGCACTAACTCCTATACTCCCAGGACGTTCCAGCAGCATACTTTAACGCACGTATGCCAATCTAATACAATTTCAATCACATGCAAATATATAAATATGAATATACTCGCATAAAAAAATTAAATCACACAAACATGTTGTATAGAATACTTATTTCTAAACTTCAAATTAGCTCACTTGGGCCATCGTTATAACATACACAATCTGATTCGAATTACTTTAACTAAACACATAATTCACGACAATACATTTCGTGGTTTACATTCTCGCGAGAATTGAAACCCTAGGTTTACTTGCCCAATACTTAAATAAATAATCGGTTCACCTTGTGAACCCGCATTTCATGGCCATTCCCGGCCTTTTCCAAACCAATACATGATTTAATACCAAATCACCTAAATTTGACAACCCAATCAGCCGCGGGCGGGCCACTACCGCTCTAACGGGTACTCAAAATTCATATCAATTCGGGTCCTGTTTCAACTGAATAAACGGCCTCTCACTACTTTCTAATCACCAAACATTTGCAAAGCATTTTAAAAGAGGGAATAAACCAAGTAGGGAGAAACCCCTACCTCCTGAGTTTGAGGAAACCCCTAAATCCGATAATTCCACAAACCCTCTTCAGAGCGCTTCTTCACTCAAGACCGCCGACGGCCGTGATCACAGATTTCTGCAGGCTCGCACTCTCCTGTGAACCACCATTTTCGTTTCTCCCTAGCTACTGCATCCCCCCTCCTTCATTTCACGTTTTGGCCTTGAATTTGTGGGAGATGAGCACTGCAGCACCTTTTGTCTTTTTAGTAACTTAATTAATTTCTTAAAATGACCATTTCTGTCCCTTCATTTCCCGCATTTGATATTCTATCATTTCTCGGCATTTGATTTTCATCATTTCTTACTCATACCACTTACGGCACACAGAAGACGTGTTATATGTGACTTTGTCGCAACAAAATCAGTTTTAAGGCACCCAATCGTTGGAGGCTCAAAAACGTGTAAATCCTCGACCGTCTTCTAATCCGACGAAATTTTACGTGCTAGCTAGATTTATGAGACGATTCCAACTAAGGAAATTTGTTTCACATCCGAGATCTAGAGAATAAATTACGGATTTTTAACCGAAATTAACAATTTTGTAATCGAAATTACAATTTTGCCCTTTTTCCAGAAATTGGAATTTCTCGGGTCTTACATAAATAAATTCCTTAAATTAGATAAACATAAATTTAAATTGTATGTAACATGATCATTCATTTACAATTATTTAAATATCTATAAATAACAAATAAATCAAGAGCCATAAGCTTATATAAAATTTTGAATGGAATACCTAAATATGACATTAGGCTCATGCATTACCCTTTCCACAAAAAAGCTACACATTTCCTCCAAAAGCTAACGCTTCCCAATTTAAAAATATACACTCTTCCTTCCAAAACCTATTGTCTCACCAAACATGCCTAGACATGACATTAGACACAACCCTTTCAACAAATAAACTTAGAAAGACTCCAATTCTAAAAAGTACTAAGGGTAGAAAAAAATACCAAGGAAAATAATTTTCTCATGTTTAATGTTTAATTGGCTAATATATATATATATATATATATATATATATATATATATATATATATATATATATATATATATATATATATATATATATATATATATATATATATATATATATATAGGGTTGTATTTGGTTTCCGAAAAGTACTAAGGAAAGAAAAACTATCAAGTAAAATGATTTTCTCATATTTAGTTGTCTAATAAAAAAATTTAGGAACACTAGGGTTGTATTTGGTTTTTGAAAAGTACTAAGGAAAGAAAAAAAATTACAAAAGAAAATGATTTTCTCATGTTTAATTGTCACGACCCAATCTGGGGAATCGAGACCGGCGCTAGGGAATGGGGAGGCGTAAGGCCACCGAAACCCGTAGCAAACCTAACTGAAATACTCATACCGACTATCATGCGATCACCTGACAATATATCAACATACATATATAATATGCTCAGATACCAAACATCAATAGGGAGAGATAAATTCACCCTTACATACACCATCTTCATACCCAAAATAACGTAATCATCCAATTACAAAATATACTAATATCTGGCACCGCAGTTGACACCTAGATTACATAGACAAGGATTAATAATATCATAATAGTGACATGTAACCGCCGCGGAAGTGGGAGAGAATCTCAAGGGTTATCGAGGATCCGCAAGGAGGACCGACAAGTACTCCGAAATAAATCTGAGACTGGCTCGGCCCGAGAGTGAGTTAACATCATATAATTTATACCACATCTACAACCAAGATGTTATATACTTATAGTAATTCATACTATAAACGTGGTAATGAAAAATCATATTAATAAAGAAATTCACATAATCATGTATACGCACTCCAAGATAGTTCATAAGTAGTTCATGTCATAACACAAACATCACATCAATCGAACACTCAGCGCAGACCCTATAATCTAATGTTATAAGCCTACGGCCTCTCTTAACCAGTCGAGGGACCGCTCTCGAGCATCGCTCAATTGTATCCCAAATCGAATCAACACTTAATCTAATAACCTAGCCGGCGCCTGAGAGAAATGCTCGACTATATCCCTACCCGACATCTAACATATCATAAACCATAGCCGGCGCCTAGAGAGTAACGCCAACTGCGGACCTTACCAAGATCCCCGAGAGAAACGCTCAACCAGGGAACTCATATCCATAATCATTAATCTGTAATATAATCTGATTAATACCGGTGCGCACGCGGTCCTGATGTAACCCATCAGGTGGTATGTCCTGCTATCGTTCCCATTACAAACATTACAGTACAATGCAAAGCAATATCACATCCAGCAGTACACGCCCACATCCATCATCACGACAATCTCATATGCAGATATAATATTAATAATAGTAATAATGATATCGTGTACCGAGGTGACAGAATACAGTTTAATGCCATGAATACTGTGCTATGCATGCAAAAACGATGTTATAAATTATATGATATCAAATCATCAATATATCATATCTCGATCGCTCCCGCGTTTCAAAGTCATCTCGCTGAGTCATTTGACAATCTAGAATGGAAAAAGACATAATTAATAATAAGATTAAGATTTAAATATACTTAGATCATCATATAAACTCAGCAGATTAAAACCGTCATAAAATCAGACTATGTTCACCGGTACCGCGTAACTCCCTAAAAATCGACTTAACTCTCAAAACGGGTTCTAACCCGATAAAAATACACTTCTAATATCCACAATTAATCTAATGTCGAAATAGCCACAAACTACAGAGCAACCATGGCTCAATCTAATCCAATCACAATATGCCCGTATCACGATAAATTCACTATACAATTAATAGCTTGTTATTAAATAAATACGCTTAATAAAATACGTTTAATTGAATTGAATTGCTCAATCACATCTTAATATGATTAAATACAAGACGGTTTTAATATACCATTTAAATTATAATCTTCCAAAAATACGCATATACGTAATTAAACGATAAATAAAGCATTTTTAATATAAAGACATTATTAATCTAACAATTAAAACTGGGACATCGACAAATACACAATTAGGGTTCACACGCTTTTAGGTATAGATTTCACTAAGCTCGAATGCGGAAACTGATTGCACCGTCGGAACCACGGAACTGGGACGAACGCTCTGTCCCGGGGCACGCTTCCCGAGGTCCACCGCCGCCTACTCCGCGGCCTGAAATCTGAGGGCTGCTCTAAATAGATTATGAGGACACCTACGCCGAAGCCCAAAGTCTGATGGGACCTAAATGTAATTGTTACCGAGGACCACCGGAGCGGTCGGACCGCTTCGACGCCCCCACCTCGGCTAGAGCTCCACCTTCCATTCACTCCGCAAACGACTGAAACGTCGATCAAGGGTGGATCCTTAGGGTTCGGGGGGCGAGGAGTCTCAGATCCGTGTCGGCTTGGGCTGAGGTGGTCAAACGAGAAACCCGGAGTGGCAATAGAGAGAGAAAATATGCAGTGGGTTCCCATGAGATTCGAAGCCCGATGAATCCAAGGGTAGTCGAAGGTGGCTGGCGTCGAGGTGAGTCTTTTGCGAGTGATTGCAGGCTTGGGGGTGGCCGGAAACGGCTGGACGGAGGTGGCGGCGCTGGAAGGGAGAAGAGAGAAGGGGGCCGCGTGAAGGAGGAAGAAGAAAGGGCCAAAAATGTAATTTGGCAACTTCCAAAATTACCTTTAAATCCCTCCATTATTTTAATTAACTACAATTAAGTCCCTAATTACAATTAATTAGGTTACTATATATATTTGGCATTTACTTTATTTTAACATTTAAATTTGGCAATATAATTATTAAAATAATTATCTAAATAATTTATATGGCCAAAAATAATTATTAAGTATTCAAAAATAAATACTTAGGTTAAAATAAATATATAATTGGGAAAAAATTATATTAATAATCCAACAAAACGCCAAAATTACTGGTGACAGCATTAATTGTCTAATAGGAAAATTTTAGGTGTCAATGAGACTTCACTTAGTGATTAGTTGATTGTAAGTATAGGGAAGGATGAGGTTTGAGTTTTCGTGGAGAAATAAAGCATTTCACGAAGATTGTAATTTCAAGTGGACAGATGGAGTAAAAGCACAAAATTTAGCCAGGTTTGATTCCCTCGAAAATACTAAGGAAAGAAAACATGCTGACAATAATTCTTATGTTTGTTTGTCTTATAAAAAGATACAAAGAAAAATCATATATAAATAAAATTACTTAAACATTTAAGTATTTTAAAATTATTTGATCTTTATACCGATGATTTTAAACAAATAAAATTGATTTGAGGTAGCAAATAAAAATATTTTATGGAATTTAATTCTATATTTATTTTCCTTCATTTTTTTTCTATTAATTTTCCTTCATATTTTCTTTCCCATGGTTTTCCATCAAAATTTATGGGAACTAAACATAGCCCTAAAGAAAAATCCTAAATATAGATAAAATCACTTCAAATAAATGACGAACTAGAATGAACATAGGGGGCATTTTGCTGTGGTATAGGATTTATAGGATTAGAGGGGGGTATATTTTCCTTACCTAGTTGGACTGATTAGAGGGGCATATATATATATATATATATATATATATATATATATATATATATATATATATAGATATATATATATATATATATATATATATATATAATTCATTTATTTTAAAATTCAATGAAAAGAAACCATCTAAAATTCACAATTTGTTTTGTATGAAAAGGGACTGTGTAGGAATCAAAAAACATGAAACTTATTGGTATTTACATACAATTGTGTGTTTTAGCCTTTCTTTATGAATTATTATTAATTGATAAAGAATATGTAGAGATAATTTAAAATTAATTGCCAATTATTTGATCTTCTAACTCAATTTCCCCTCCATTTACTATATTTTGTATTTTTACTTTGTGAATAGTTATTTAGAAGGATATTTCCCATTAAACTATAGTTTAAGCTCAAGTTCTTTATTATTATATGATTGAGAATGCATTTTTGAAGTATGTCTTTCTCCTTTTTGTTGTGGCTTGAATTAATTGATTAATCATGGTATGCAATCTTAATAATTCTAGCAATACAATTAATTTTTAAAACTATATAATGTGTTCTCATATATTTACCTGGTGAGAAAGAGACATTTTTATTATATTTTACTAGCAAACATTGCATACATTTGAGCTTATATAATTTCTAGCATATTATGATTAGAAATGGTACTAAGAACATAAAATTGTTGTCATATACTACCTTGAGGTTGTTAAACTTATTTTGAGTCATTGTTTGGATTTATAAATGATATTTCTACTAATATAAGTTAGTTGTAACAAGGATTTGAATTTTTAGTATTTAATATTGATCCATTTCTTATATACTATATTTATAGAGATATGATAATTATTGTTTATGAGGGGATATCATTTTGCTACTTTTTTTTTTAAAATGTGAATTATTAATCATAATGATCAATACATAGGATCAGGGACAACTTAAAAGAAAATTGGAGGTGTTGTGATTAACAAATTGAACTACAAATGAAATTGATATTAAGGTAGAATTTAGTTCTCCAACTAGTGTCAATATTGGTAGAATGGAATCACTTAGAATTTATATTGTGCATGTCTTGTTTACACTTGTATCTAATATTCATTTGAAATCAATTGTAACTTGTATCTAATGTTCATTTGAAAACAATTGTATGTCTACACAATGACTACAATTTTAAATTTGAAGGCCAATTTCTTTTTCTTTATAAAAAAAAATCTTATGTTGTACACTATAATAAATATATATTGTAAATATATGTATGGATGAATTTAAAGTAATAAAATTGAATTCTTAAATGTATATTATATGCATTTTATGATTTTGTTATTGTTTGTTACTTAATCATTTTACTTTAAGAAAATAAAGAAATAGTTAGTAACTTAAGTAGGTGTTAATAAGAACCATGGCTAAAGGGCAATCTTAACAAGAGATTTCTTTGCTCTGTCTCCACAAACTACTTACGCCTTACTCTTTTGGAAAATCTTTCGACAATGTTTCACTCTTTTTGTCTCTATATGTATATATTCAGAATTATTGTTTTAATTAGAGATTTTAAATTATTAATTACTTTAAAATTTTAGTTAGCAATGAAACCTTGACTTCTTGTAGTTAGGGGTTTAAATTATATTCTCTATTAAAAAATTTTAATTGAAGTTTTGACTTTTCCATTATTTTGTTCTTTATTTTGCTGGATATTATACTTGCAATATTATAGTTAGATTTAAGGTTTAAATTTATCCCATGTTTAATATCACATGAACTTATTTACTTTTTTGTTGGTTTTTTTTATCAGTTTCTATACTTTTTTCTCATACCTTCCATGTCATATATTTAAGTAATTTATTTTATTTTTTGCTTAAATTTCTTTTTATTTTTATTTTTTTTGTAACTTTTATTTTAACTACACCACTATACAATCGTCATGAGATTTGCACATTTGATGCTTTGAAATGTTTGATACAAATGAATTAAGCTCTGACTTCAATTTTATGATTTGATATATGGCTGAAAAAATTTATGTACATGTTATAGAAATAAATATGAAATCCTCCAAAATTTTGCCACAATTATAAAGAATATGCTATTAAACATATATTTAAACTTTTAAATTTAATAAGCTAAGTTATATATTGATTTGTATATTTGTTAATTTGATTCAAATGTACTTGCTTTTGGAACTTTTCTTTCAAGTTCTTCTAATTGGAGTTGTCTTTTACATTTTTTTAACTTTTCTTTATATTTATGTGAAAAATTGTTATATTTGTAAAAACAACTAGTGGCAAAAGGTGGTAAAGAGAAGTTGATATACAAGTCCAAGTGCTAGGCATGCATGAGATTTGGATGCAAAAATGGCTTAAGTCATGGTCCTCAAACACCTCATCATCATCATCGTCATCTACACATGCTAAATTACATTGAGGGAACGAAAGATCTTACAAAGATCATGAGCTCATCCATAGTCAAATGGCTTAGAATCCAGAGTTAACAAACCTAAATAGATTAATTATCTAGTTTTGTTAGTGCAATGCATCACGGATAATATGGAGATCTGCTTTAAAGTTTAATTTTCTTTCATATAATACATTGTTTATGGACAATTATTAACATTTCTCCATTAGCATTTGGTTTTGGTTTTTTTTGATATATATATATATATATATATATATATTATATTTATGGTATTTTAGTTTACCATACCTTTTCATTGTTTTTGGATGTTATCATATTTGTACATATTTTAGTTTACTTGGTAATTTATTTTTAGGTTTGGAATTCAGCACATTTTATAAATATTGATGCCAATTTCTATATATTATTTTGGATACTATTTCTAAATGGAGATATTAATATTTTATTTTTATATGCGAATGAGAAAAAATTATTTTGTACTTGATATATAATAAATTATGTATTAAAATTGTTCCATCCTATAGTTCATTTTAAATTATTATTTATGTAATAACTAAATTGTCATAAATTTAATTGTTTAATTAGATTTTACTAATAAGCCTTTAATCGTTCTTTGAAAATGTTAGCCATGCATGGAAGGAAGTGAATAGTTGTCAAAAAAAATTGTTTAATTAAAATTTATAATTTAAACTTAAATATTTTCAATATTTAATTAAAAATATTAAGATATTAAAGTATGATATAAATATGGACATCGGCTTAACCATTTATTTTTTTTTTAAATATGATATTAACATTTTGTGAGAGAAAAACAGTTTTGTTTCAAAATCTATTTAGTGACGAAATTATAATTAAAGTTATACTTCAAAATCTATTTAGCAAACGAAATTATAATTTTCGTTGATGTATTTATTAAATTTGGCACAATTCAATTTATTATTGAGGATCTTTCTGCCATAAAATTTTGATCATTTAGTGAACAAATATTTTGTAACAAAATATTATTGAGATAAAAATTATGTCGCCATAAAGTATTAAAGACAAAATATTTTATTTTGGTTGTTAAAAAAAAACATTTCGCAACGAGGATATGATGCACATAAAACAAAAACAACTTTCCTTGCCAAAACATTTTTAAGTGACAACAATAAAAATTCTAGCAACAAAAATTTCTTGTCTCAATAACCATATTTTGTAGTGACGCAGATCGCGGGAGCCAAGACTTAAACTCGGTATCTCCCACTTATCAGGCTAGTCTTTTGGGTAAAGCTCTCCTATTAGGCTTGGGTACCTATCATTGATGCTTTCATTGAGAATTGATGCGTAGCGTGAAAGGGCTACCTGGTGCCCCAAGAGAGGGTTCGGAGTGAAAGCTATCCAGAGTGTGAGTCGTCCGTGAATGTCCGACTTCTCTAGGGGTGGGCAATGATACGACCCCACATCGATTCCACAAGAGATTATGGAGTGATACTTAAGCTTGAGAGGTTTTCCCACCTATCAGGTTGGTCTTTTCGGTTGAGCTCTTCTATTGGGCTTGAGTACTTATCATTGGTGACTCCATAATCTCATGTGGAGCACATGTAGGACACTCAGATTTTGCCCAATCCCAGAAAAGCTCCACGCCTACTGCATCTGAGCTCACTGATGCTTTCACCCTAATTTCCTCTTAGAGCACTGCAGCCTTTCGCTGTGCACCTGCCTCAATGAAAGCACCAATGATAGGTACCCAAGCCCAATAGAAGCACTCCAACCCAAAAGACCTGATGATAAGTGATGAGCATGTCGTTTAAGTACCACTCCATGTAATATCACATGGAGTTAATGTTAGATCATATAATCGCCACCCTGTAGGCTTGACTTTTGCGAACGACTCTCACTCTGGGATAGTCAACTAACCCTCTCTTAGGCACCAGTAACCCTCTTCCAATTAGTCTTTTCTACTATGCACAACTCTCAATGAAAGTACTAATGATAGATACCCAGCTTCAATAGAAGGAAGTCTAAACCTAAAAAGACATGCATGATAGGTGGGAAAACCTCTTAAGCTTAAGTAATACTCCACAATTATATATGGAATCATACCAGTGAGTTTATGGTAGGTCCCAAGTGATGCAGCGTGTAACGTACGAAGATCGTCAAATGAAAAATCTCCTAACAAAGTCTCAATTAAGAAACCTATAAAACCTGGGAAAAATTGTCATTTTTCTGAAAAAGGGAAAAACGGTAATTTGCTACTTGAGATTAGTGAGAAAAGATGAAATCTCGGGTGACAAAACGAACACCACCGTTGGAATCGTCTCGTGAAATCTAGCTACCCTGGCCGAATTTTGCAACCTCGAGATGGCCTGGATTTCACATCTTTCGAGGTACCTATGTCATGCCACATGGCAAGCTCAGAGGAATACACATGACCGGGAGATAAGACACACATGGCGCGCTCACCTTACTACATGATCCATGTGGACACATGCTTCATGAATAGTGATGTAGATAAGAGATAAATGGCTTCTATTAAGCCATGTGTCAAGTGGTTCTTAAAGTCAAACTAAGAGGATAAAAGGGGATAAAAGGAAAAGAAAAATATCATCTTCTCCTTTTTTTGGTGGGTATCCAAGAGTGTGAGGAGAAAATAGAGTTTAGAGAGAAATAGTCTACCTTCTCTCTAAGATCTACGTCGTTCGGACCTTCGGTTCTCATCGGAGCAAGAGGAGAAGTTGGTCTACTCGTTAAGGGTTACACGTGGGTACCGTAATCAAGGGCTTCTGAAAAACTCCACGAGGGAAGGGTCTTCTCCTACCTTGGTTAATCCTTGTTTAAGAGTCATTGCATGGCCGTTGGGGTTTAGTTCTCATAATGGGGAGTCGATGGGAGCCCAGCTTCGAACGAACTGAGTGACCTAGAACCATTTTTTTTTTGGGTCTTTCACCTAAGCTACTGCTTTGTGAGGGTAGACTAAGTGATTCTGGGTCGTTTATAGCCCGAACTCGAGATTGAGTGATGTTCCTGTTCAAGACCGATTCAAGACTATGAGGGACAGTGTTATACCCTATTTACGGTGGATCCGAAATTAAGGGTTCTTTTGTGTGTATCATTGCTTGATTTTGAGTGGTATGCTGAAGTTATATGAAATTGATGTTGCTATTTGCTTATTAGAAATATTAACATGATCGTACGATTTAATTGAATTTGTATGCTCAGTGATATGAATTGTCAATTGATGCATGTGTTGAAATGTGTGAAAAGGCATGCACATATAACATTCATATGTGTAGCATGGTAATAGGCAATGTCATATTAGCATTGATATGTGAATCCGTTAATTCACCATTCTGGTGAATGAGCCAGACTGTGTAACTAATCAAAGATCCAAATGAGACTCACGATAGTTTGCAATGAAAGAAATTAAAATAAATATACCTTGCCATGAAAGTATGACGGTAGATCCTCCCGGGTGGTGAAAGACCCAAATTTATTGAGGTTAGACATGATCACGGGCGGTGAAAGCCCGTAAAAAATGTCGGAAAGGTGCGCGGCATCTGGCGGTATAATCCCTAAAATCTGTGGCCCACAAATGCATAAACACACGAAACTTAATCAAATCAAATGAACATTGGGGGTTGTCCAATGGTTTGAATCGCAAAACCAAAAAAAAAAAATTCTTTTGTTTTGGAAAACATTTTTAACACAGGGCATATAGCATGTTGAGAGAAGTTGGTGAGGACTTGGTGCATGGGACATGAGGAGTAGTATCTCATTCATGGCATGTAGGTTCCATCCTAGGAGTGGCATAATTATGAGTGGAATGTTTGTTTGTGGCACAACCATTGCATGTGCACTTAGGTGGGAAGTAGCCCTTATAGGAGATTACTCTACTGAGCATTACTCACCCCGTCGTGGGATCCCCCTTTCAGGTACAGGGAGTATTCAGGGAGACGACGCTCACTAGAGGCCTCTTTTGAGAAGAAAGCCGACATGTGGCTTTGATTATATATTTTTGTAAAACATGTATGAAACATTCTGATCTATACATGTTTGTATAAGAGTGTAATTAACTCTTGAAACCATTGTAATGTGGTTGGTTATATTTTGATGAGTAGGAATGTATGGGCCCGACGTGGCCATTGTTACTTATGTTTGAGTCTCGAGTAGAGAGACACTCATTTTGTGGCATTGAGACACTCATTTTGTGGCATTGAGACACTCAATGGCTACATGTATTCCGCGGGTTGACGGATTGTCGACGGACTCCCGGGTTTGGGGTGTCACAATTTTATAAGTAATACTCCACAATTTTATATAGAACCGATGTGGAATCATATCAGTGAGTTTATGGTAGGTCCTAAGTGACGCAGTGTGTAACGTGCGAAGATCGTCAAATGACAAATCTCCTAGCAAAGTCTCAATTAAGAAACCAAAGACATAATCTCATAGAGATTTAGCAAAATTTGTTAGGTTTTGATTATTGAAAATAATAATAATTACTTACAAGATTAGAAGCAGCTGTTGCAATTACCTGCATTTCTTACTTTTACGATATATTCAAACACCAATACAAATACAAATATGTTTTCACAATCGTATTCCCCATGCTACTTATGCTTTGATACCATTCAAATCGAATTGCAATTTTTCATTTAAGACACATTTCAAATGCTCATTTTTTAAAGGATAATTAACCTTATGAAATTATATGAGTAGATAACACTTTAACAAAAAGGGGCCCCATCATTTGTTCAAAATTCACATTTTCGTTCAATATGGCATTACATGCCCATTTGGTCAATTTCCCATCTTGATACAATACGGCATTATTAGCCATTTTCAATATCAAAAACATTTACAAAAACAAAATTATAGTTCACTTTTCGAATTATAGTTTCCATACAAAACTAATCAAATCAAATTCATGTATGCATATTACCCATTCCCTGGCCCGACCCGATCATGAACCGAACCGGTTTCGGGGGTGCTAAAACCATATTGGGACTCTTACTTTTTTTTTTTTATACAAACAATATTTTTCAGCTAACTTATACCTGTGGGTATACAAATAATTTTTGTAATAACCAAAAGTCATTCACATATACAAAGGAACTACCACCGGAGTGGTATCCATTAAAATCTCTACACATATGCTAAGTCCCAATTACTTATACAATTACTTATACATGTACATATCTAATACAAACACAGAGATTATGGAAAACAAAGGCCAGAGCACCTATCTCCGAGATGGCCCGTATCACTGTGTGGAATGTCCCTGTCCTCTTTATCTCCTCTTCAAGACTACACTGATTGAACACCCAGTGCTGCTTTACGCTAGTGGGAACATAGACGTGAACGACCAATAACAAAAATCGTCACACTCTTTTTACATTTACTTTTACTTATATTATAAAGAAGCTCTGCCCTTATGTGACTTCTAACTCATCTCATTTTATACAATGAGATTTTATTCTTTCGCATTCCTTATCATTATCTGCTCATGTTTACTCCCTCGTGTCATGTCTTTTACAGGTTGTAACTCATATCTTCTACATGTATGATAGATCAAATCAAGGTCTAAAGTGAACCCTATACGCATACAATGGCAATTCGTAATCGCATCGTCATACAGTTCATACAGTCAAATCAAACTAATACTCACTACATATTAGACTCTTATCACATTGCGTCGGCCATTAATCAACTCCCTTTAGAAATTATTACATTTCATGATATGGGATGCCCAAACCTTTTAGTTTCCGCTTTATTAAATTTTTATTTTCGTGCGTCGCGAATTCAATCCTCTACTTGACCAAGAAGCGATCAAAGCTCGAGTCTCTAAGCATCTGAATGCAATCAAAAACATTTATTTCTGCCTTATTAAATTTTTATTTTCAAAAGTGTCGCTGACCTAATCCTCGACTTGACCCGCTATGATCCAAGTCGGAGTTCCTACATTCGACATTTTCAATTATCTTTCCAAACATGTTGTTTATGTTATTCCATTTTAGACCTTTAATTGCTTAGCACTTCTTTCTCGGGCAATCCTGCATGACCATTTCAAGCAAATTCAAAAGACCTATGTAATGATTCACTTTAATAACATGCATTTTCAAATAATGCCTTCGTATCCACATATACCATGCCATTCATTTTCTGCCATGCTTTCAATATACAAATCATTTTCCATATCATATCATGCATTCTCAATGCAACACCATTTCACAATCAATTCATGAGATTTAAGCATATTCATAACAATCCCATTTACACCTCGTCAATGTTGACTATTTCAATTTTGACTATTCGATTCACAATTTCTAGCGGATTCCGGGCTTGATGAATCCCACCCTTATTATCATTCAAGAATGCTTATACATTTAATCCATTCTATTTCCCATCATGGCGGATGCCGCTTTGGTGCATCCCACACGCGGTATCACTTATTCTGCCTCCCATCATGACGATGCTTGGTGCATCCCGCATTATCGCGGTATCATTTATTCGATTCTCCCATCATGACGTGATGCCGCTAGTGCATCCCGACACGTGGTATCACTTATTCGGCTCTCCCATCATGACGCGATGCCGCTTGCGCATCCCGGTCACGCGGGTATCATTTATTCGACTACCATCATGACGGGATGCCGCTTAGTGCATCCCACACGTGGTATCACTTTAATTTGCTCTCCCATCATGACTGATGTGTTTGCGTGCATCCCGACATCGCGGTATCGCCTGCTCTGCCTTCTTCCCATCATGACGGATGCCGCTTGGTGCATCCTCGACACGCGGTATCATTTATTCGACTACCCATCATGACGGATGCCATTTAGGGTGCATCCCGGACACGCGGGTATCACTTATTCGGTTCTCCCACCATGACGGAGCGCCGCTTTTGGTGCATCCCGACGTGGTATCACTTATTCGTTCTCCCATCATGACGGATGCCGCTTAGTGCATCCCGACATCGTATATCACTTATTCTGCTTCTCCATCATAACGGATGCCGCTTTTGGTGCACTGACACGGTATCAATTAAATGCCATACGCCATCAAGACGGATGCCGACATTGCGCATCCCGCCAAGTGGGACATTTCTTCAATGCCATACGCCATCATGACGAGCCGATCGTACCCCGCCAAGTGGGATATTGAAATCTCTCTGTGCCTTCATGACGGATGCCGTTTTGTGCATCCCGTCAGGCGGTTCATTCAATATATCAATTAATTCACATTTATGACGGATTCCGTTTAATGAATCCCGTCTTTATCATCATTCATAATCATTCGGTTTTCAAATATCACATTTCAATTCCATATTCACTCAGAGTTCACATTTATGACGGGATTCGCTTGATGAATCTCGCCCTTATTATCGCTCACCTTCATTCCGCTTTTAAATATCACATTTCACTCCACAATCATTTTCGTGATATCTTTCAAAGATATACTCAATCTATGTACTTATTTCATAAACTCATTCACGTACTCATTTCATATGCTCATTCATATATTCATTCACATACTCATTCAAGTGCTCATTTCATATACTTATTCACATATTCATTCATGTATACTCATTCATAAATACTCATTCATAAATTCATTTACGTATATTCCTATAAGTTGTTATCATTTTCTGGTTATATGTGATAATAATCATATATCACTTAACCACATTATGTGTTCATGAAATATTGCCTTTCATGTTCAAATTCGTTTTTCAATTCATTTTCATTTTCATTTTCCATATCATTTTCATGTTTCATGAACACATCTATACATTTTTCATTTTCTACTTTTTCCTTGTTTCATGCCTATTACATATGGCACTTCCTATACTTATAAAGTATGATGTCTATGAAATCACACCTCATTCAAGTATTCTTATTCCTCTATGATTCTACTTTACTTAGAAATTGAAATCAATCCAATCGGATCATCCAAACTAAAGTTATGGCATTTTCGTGCCCAACTAGTCGGTTTACCCGGATTACACTAGAAACAGTTCATATTACTAATTGTTCCGGAGTTCTAACTTCATATTTGACACTAGTTCTTTATACTCATTTAAATTCCATAAAAGGTTAAGGCTTCTATTCCAATTGAATCACCCAATTGGAGTAATCGAAACTCAAGTTACGTCCGAAACAACCCGGAATACTCTATGTTCAAAACTGAAATCAGAATTTGGCTTGCACATGGTCCCACTTTGAGTGAATTTTTGGGTCACTTAGAGCCATAATTTGACGATTTTTATTTCTTTAGGTGTGATTCTCCTTGAAGTCTATTTTATGCAATACTCTGAATCACCAAATCGGATAAGAAATGAGCGTTATAATAAAATACTCTAAAATTACCGAAACTGAAAGGGTAGTCAGGTGTACCGGTACACCCCTAACATGTATCGGTACACATTCAGTTCGAAGGGTACCAGACATTATTCAAGGTGTACCGGTACACATGACCCGAGAATGCCCAGAATGTGTATTTTCTCCATTTTTTTTCCATATTTTGCTACCCAAATCAACTCTATACTTCATAAACACTTCAAGACCACTTCAAATTCATCTTATGATCTCTTTTCTACTCAATTTATCATTCAATCCATATCCTTCATCAAAACCTTCATGATTTTCTCAAACCACTCTAATATGGGCCAGGACCCATACACAAAACTCAAATATGTTGGATTAGTTAGGGCTTCCTCTCTCAAACCCTAACTCACTCTATTCTCAATTAAACCATGAATCGAACTTTAAGAGTAGAGGATCTCTATAACTATTCAGGCATTTGTAGTTTTAACAACCCTAATTTCAATACATCTTGGTTAGGATTTCATCCTAACAAACCCTAGGTTTGGACAAGATAATAACCATACAAAACCCAAGATCCATACTCAAGTTTAGTAGTTCCATACCAAAATCATAGAATCCATACCTTTGAATCCTTCTTGAACTCCTCCTCTTCTCTTCTTCTTCTCTTCCTCTTCCTCTTCTTCTTCTTCTCCCCTTCTCCTCTCTTCATTCACGTTTTTTTGTGTTCTCCAAAATGAGACCAATTTGGTCTTAAATCCCATGTTTTGCTAAGGCTATGTTTGGCTAAGTAAAAATCCATTTTTTGCTTTAAGTTTTCATAATTGCATCTTGGTCCCCCATTTCTCTTCTATTTCTATTCCATCTTTTCTCTATTTGCCTTGAATCCCATAACTTATTCTAAATTTAGTTTGGCATATTATCTTTGGGCTTTATTACCTTGGGTCCTCAAGTGGAAATTGACCACTTTACCCTTGTCTCAAATTTTGATTTCGGGTCTCTCATTTTATTTTTCCGAAAATTCATATTTAGCTTATAATATACCCTAAACAAGTCCGAAAACTGCTAGGGTATATTTCGGGGTGTTACACATATGACGGAGCTTTACTTATCCTCCGTGTGGCTTTAATGATGACTCACCTCAATGTCCTTGCCTTTGTACCGTTTCTCGCATCTCGCGATGATAAATAACGGGCTACATTTTCATGCTTAGTGGTTCTATAGTTCTCTTCCATTTCGCTTTAATACAAATCATGCAATTTTTCTAAACAATGCTTTTAACCTTTTGAATGATCAATGCAATACAACACATATATTCATTTCACATACATCCATTTCTACAGCTTTATTGCTCATTCTAAATATGCACTTTCATATGCAATAGTTATCTAAAACACAAATCATGCATTTCATAATTTTTCGTTACTTCAATTTTCCCTTAAACTAGATCTAACCTTGCTTTCTGGTAAGTAATAAGATAATGGGAATCATCGGCACGGTCCTTACTGGCCATGTGCCGGTATAAAAAGATTTTTTTATAACACAATACTACCCCGCCAATCGCCGGGACCGTTATTAAAAATCAATTGAACACATCGATAATTGCCCCGTCACACGTGACGGAGTGACACATCATTACGCCTCATTCACAATATCAAGTTAATTTGACCCTTATTGGTATACCAATCTATCCTCAACTCGAATTTAACGGCTAACATTCTATTAAGGGCGTTCAAATCATTCATAGCAAATACAAAGATAGTATGTACATTTAAACAAACAATTCATTTTCAAAACTCATGCAATTTTTCATATACAAATCATTTCACAATCAATTTCCTCAAATCAATTAAAACAAATCAATATACTTTTTCTTATAAATCATTTCAGAATTCAAATCATTTTGTAATCATTCAAACACTTTGGAATTAGAGAGAAGTATGGAAACAAACTCCAAATGAAACAAAAGAGAGAGTCAAGAAGAAACCAAAAGCTTGTTGCACTTGATTCCAATCATTGGAATCTCGACACCTGGGCTTTCCTCACAGCCCCTATTCCAATACACATAACTATATTATTAGTCGGGTATTCTAAGAGTTCTATTTAGATTTACTTTCTACCTGACTCCCATTTTCCATACATTCTTTCTTTCTTTTTCCCTAATTCCTCCTTAGAAAATCCTTAACATTTCTTTTAGGCATTGTTATGCCTCATTTTTAATCCTATTTGAGGGTTATGGGACACCCACACAGTTCACTTACACTTAGGGGGATTCGGGAAAGGAAAACGCAACTTAAACATCAACATAACCAAGCAATTAGTACACTAGGTGCTACAATCAAATTTTTAGCAAATATGTGAGAACCAATTGTCATTCAATGGAATATGATTAGATTCTAGACTCAAAGAGCTTTCTGTAGAGTCCAAGAACGTACGAATCGGAGTTCGAACGCAAAAGTTATGGTCGATTGAAGTTCGGTATCAACTTTGGAAGCAAGGCTCTCATGAAATTCTCAGAGGGGTTGCGAAATTCGCAAGCTCATGTACTTCATCTTCGTTCGTTTCTTTCCTCCCTTTCTCTTGTGTTCTAATTGGAAAACAGTTAGCCAACACTAAATCAGTCCATTTGGTGTTCTTAATGGAACACACATTCAATTTTCTTGATGATGCATTTGAAATTTTACATTACTCAAACATTCATTTTTTGGTTCCAAACAGAGCACACATTCATGTTTATACAAAAATAATGTAGATTTTTGGAACAACATAAAACTTGAAATGAGGAGAGAAGTAAGAAGAACAAACCAAAAAGAGTCAGTTTTGGTCTCTTTTCCTTTTAGTCTTGATCTTAACTCGCTTTATCTTCTCCGACTCTTATTCTAGCACAAACACGGTAAAAACAAGGAAACATCAGTCGGCCATTCTAGGGTTTCCATTTAGGATTGATTTCTACCGCAATACTCTAGCTTTTCCATGCATCTAGACTAGAGTTACACTTACCTTGCAAGAAGGGACGAAAACCTTAGTTTTTGCTTGACCTAGCCGAAACGCTTCACCATAGATCGGCCTACGTTGCTCGCTTAGGTGCGACCTGCTAGTGGCTTTAGACAAGAGATGAACGGCTGGATGAATGAGACGATTTACAATGATTTTCGATTCTCAAAATGGAATGTGTGGGAGATGAGGGTTTGAGAGAGGAGTTTGTGCGTGAGAGAGAGTTGAGATGAGAAAATGAGAGGAATGAGATAAATGTCTCTCAAAGACCAATATTTGGTCTTTTAATCCAAATCCTTCACTAAGCCTGCTCTTACACACTAATTCCCATTTTTCTCATTTTTCCTACTCTTCTTTAAAGCTTCATTTCACTTTCATTTTACTTCATTTCATTTCATTTTCATTTTGACATTTACATTCTCATTTATGACCCTTAGGTCCTCATTTGATATTTTACCAAATTTATTCTGCCTCGTGAAATTTCCGGTTTGTATCATTTTTCGTTTTAGCCATTTAACTGCGAAAAATGTAATTTAATTTATTTTACACCCTGGGAAGATGTTATAAAACTATTAGATATTTTCAAAAGATCGCTACAAGATAGAATGACTAAGCATTTATATAGAAGCTCAAAGAATCCTTTACTAAGAAAACAAGAATCCTCATTTCAAACAAGAAAAACTAGAATACTTGATAGACAAGAAAAAATAATTAATCAAATAAAATAATTAAAAGATAAAAAATCTTAATTAAAATAATTAATAGGAGTCCTCATCATTAAAGACTCTTAATTAATTTAAATAATTAATAAGAGTCCTCATCATTAAAGACTCTTAATTATTAAAATAATTAATAGGAGTCATCCATAAAGACTCTCTATTAATTAAAATAATTAATAGGTGCCCTCATCATTTACCCCCACTTCTGAAGAACTTGTCCTTGAGTTATTTCTGGATACCCAAGACTCATATATGGCTAGAACAAGTTAAGATCGACAACATTAAATGTCTTCGATATCTCCATCCAATTTGGCAAGTCAACCACAAAAGCATTGTTGTTGATCTTCTTAACAATCTGGTACGCTCCATACTTTATTTGTTGAAGCTTGTTATAGTCATCCCTTTTCTTGAATGTTGTCTTCTACCCACCACTTAGACGAATTCTGATTTGATGATAGTCACCCCTCAAGTCAATCTAAACATAACTACTTCACGCACTGAACAAGAATATCATCCAAATATTGGAAATAAGAAATCTATATCCAATGGTAATTTTTTTGATCGCCCTACTGTTAGCACACATCCGCAAACTCCCATCTTTCAGGTAACAACAAAGCTGGACACACATGTGCTCATGCTAACCTGAATATGCGCCTTGCTTAGTAACTCTTCTACTGTCACATTCTCTTTAAGACTTATTCTGTAGTGGGGAAGATTAGGAACGCTAGCACCAGGACACAAATCAATGTGATGTTGAATATCATGCAAAGGAGGCAATTCCTTTGGTGTATCATCTGTAACACCCCGTCCCGATAGAGTGTACAGTACATGATACTGTAGGGGTGTATAAGAGTACCAAGTATCACATTATAGTATTTTGGGAGACTAAAGCAGGAAATGATAAATTATGGAACCCGGGATTTGTGTATGAGAACAAGGGTACAATGGTCATTTAGCAAATAGGATATAAATATGAAAATCATTAAGTGTAGAGATGGGCCATAGTACAAATAAAGTAAGTTAACATAAAATTTAAGAGATGAGGGAAGAAGGTAATTTATGATAAGTTGATATTATAATAATGGGAAAACAAAAGCAAATTCATTCGTCTCAAAAGTTTGCCCTAGTAAAACCGTAGAGGAGAAAGAGAGAGCAAGAAGAGGAAAAGAGGAGGAAGAAGGAAGAGGAGAAGCCCAAAAATCAGGTATGTTGTTGTCTTAGAATCAAGTGTATTGGATTCCTAGGGCTTTGGTATGGAGATTAGATGCTCCTTGGTCTAGGTTTTGTGCAAAGAGCACATAAACTCTTGAATGGTTGGGGTTATGAGAGTAAAACCCCAATTGGGAGAAAACAAACATGGAATCATCACATTTATGTGGTTTTATAAAGAATTAGTGGACCTTAGGGTAGAATTCTTGGAGTTTCACCTAAGGTTTTGAGGTTTGAGGTTCCAAACCACCAATTTAAGAGTTGTGAAGTGGTTTTAAGATGAATTCCATGATAATTCTTAAGGTATATGAATTATAGAAGTTGTATGATGTTAATTGGTAGCAAAAGTGGCAAAAGAAGCAACTGGCACTTTCTGAAGGTGTATCAGTACAGAACGTTGGTGTACCGGTACACCCCACCGCAGGCAAAGTGTACTCGGGCAGCATGTTCGTGTGTACCCCAGACACCTCGTTTCTACTTCTTCTTGCTTTCTGACCAGTTTCTATTTTTAGCCATAACTTGCTCATTTCTTATCCGATTTGAGTGATTCAAATGGCTACTTAAACTAGACTTCAAGGAGAACCAAACATAAAGAAATAGGCATCATCAAATTCTGATCCTAAGTGGCCTAAATATTCACTCAAATTGGGGCCATGTACAAGCAAAATTTTGGTTCCAGCTTTGGACATAGAGTAGTTCGAGGGTTTTTTTATTTAATTTGAGTTTCTGTTCGAATTGGTGATTCCAGCTTGGAATAGAACCCTTAGCACCTAAATTTTAAAAGAGCAAAGAGAGAAGTATCATATATGGCAAGGTTATGGGATTACAGGCAATTAATCATCGTCAGATTCTATTGAAAGTGTGTAGGTTAAAAAGTAAAGGCGGGGAAAAGTGTGGAACTGTGCTCTCAAGTTTAGAAAACAAAGAGGTGAGTGTTCTAAACTCATTTTCCAAATACTAGTGTATTATTATTATAGTTATAAACTTTTTTACACTGGTATTTCATGGTTTTGATTGCAAACCATTTTCAAGAAGCAAGCAATGAGTTAGTGCATAATAAATGGTTTTGAGTTAAACCATTTTTGAAAGCAAGCATTGGTTTTAAATTGTAAAACCATACTACAAGCAAGCAAATGGTTTTGAATAATTAAACCATTTTTCGCTAAGCAAGTGTTAAATGGTTTTGAATTGTAAAACCATTTTACAAAGAGCAAGCAAGCAAAGAATGTTTAGAAAATCAGGCCTTCCTAGTCTAAGCAAGCAAACCTATTGAGGTATTCCGCAGACACTAAGGGTGTTAGGATCTCATACATGCAGCCAGTTTTGCCCCGGTCGGCAAACTTAGGACATACATCATGCATTTAAAGGGAGACCGTGTGGCACGTACAGAGCATATAAGGTTATGAGCTCTAACTAAGTATGGTGATGGCGACATCGAGGTCAATCTCCAATTCATATTCATCGAAAAAGGTGACGCGACAAAGGTCCTTCCACCTACACGCTTGAGTTAATGAGTTCCCGTGGTTCACTAGGGTACAACAAGCAAAATAGGTTTTCACCCCAAAGGGTTGATGTTTACGTTGGCTGACATACGCTTTGAAAAAATCAACCATTGGTTCCCTATCGCCGTGCTTCTGAGAGTTTTAAAGCAAACAGCCCAGCCCTGCTAGATTTCAAACGACGGCCGAGCCAAGCCCGTGGGATTTTCTGCCAAACGGTGGTTGAGCGCAAGTTCCCGCTATTTTCAAAGATGCTGGAAAGCCAAGGCCCTCAGATTTATAAAAGTTTTGAGAAACTTTAAAGCAAAGGTTGTGAAAGGTCATGAAACTTTTCAAGCAAGATAAAGCAAGCAAGAAAGAGAAAATTTGAGAAGTGTTATAAACCTTCTAAGCAAGCAAGCAATAAGAGTTTTACAAGCTTTTAAAGAAAAGCAAAACAAAACAAGCAAGTACAAAGCAAGCAAGCAAAGAAAAGTTTTAGAAACTTTTAAAGCAAGCAAAGCAAAGTAAAGCTTCTGGAAAATATTTGTAAAAGAGAGTTTTACATTTTTGAGATGTTTTCCGGAAAAGAAAAACATTTTATCAAAGCATACACTCACTGAGCTCGTTTAGCTCATTATTTTGTATTTTAAAACTATTTTCCAGGTACAGGTACGCAAGACGCTGGAGCACAATAGGAGTTGTCCTGACATTGTACAAGTGTTGTAGATTAAGAATATTTTGTAAGGAAACACTTTGAATATGTAATGGAACATATGTATGTACATAGTTTAGTATTGTGAGAATATGTTTGGTATGCTGGTTGCCATATTTGACAGAAAATTCTGGATGCATACAGGATTTGAATTATACTAGGTGCAAGAATATGCCGCAAGTTTTTTCCTCTGCTAAGATTTTACCAAATCCTAATTTGAAAAATAAAGAAAAAATTTTGTATAGTGAGGTTTTAGCAAGCAATACGCTTTCGCTTCATTGGGAGTTTCTAGTCAAAGTAGAGGTAACGATCGAATTTCGTGGAGTGGTCGCACGCCCGCCGCTAGGCGGTGGGGTGTGTCATCATCAGCCAAAACATCATGAAATTCGATCAGCAGTTCTTTCACCTCCATTGAAATTTTATTCAATTTGACAAGCTCACTTATATTTTCCTCTTTTACAATCCTTACATGAATCTCTCGGGTATCTTAACATTCTTTGACAAAATTAGTAAATCTATGCATTATAGTAGGAAAGTTCTACCCCTCCACTTTAGCAGCTTTGGTTTGGTTCGTTTTCATAGGTAATAAAGCATAACGCACACCCTCTTTCGCAAGTTGATATGTATTCTTCCAACCTGAATGTGTAGCATCAACATCAAATTGACAAGGTCTCCCAAGTAAAAGATTACATGCATCCATATCAACAATATCACAATAAACCTCATCAGAATATTTGCCAATAGAGAAAGGTACCTTACAACGTTCTTCCACTTGAATGTCATCTACTTCTTTTATGCACTCAATTGTATAAGGATATGGGTGCTTTTCTGGGGTTAGCTGCAATTTCTGAACTACATTATGCCCAATAATGTTCACTTGGCTACCACTATCAATGATCAATTCAAGTTTCATTCCCTTCACATTACATCTAGTGCGAAAAATCTTGTGGAGTTGTGTATCATCTCCATACTTTTGTGACTACATAAGTTTCCTTACAACACATGTATGAGAACCCGGAAGAAATGAACGATAGACGCAGGTGGCAAACCTAGAAATTCTAGATCTCAAGATTCATGATTGCGCTGAGTCTGCCTCAAGTCTAGGTACACATTCAAATTTCAAGCCGCATTCCGAGATTACCGGGATTGCACGTATTCGGGAGTATAAATTGACAACTCGAACAAATGACAAGTGGCATGAAGTCCCACACCGGATACATGTCAGTAGCTACGTGTCTATAGAAGGTGGTCTTGCATGAGGGTAAATTTTAGTGGATGCTAGTGTCTTGATAGGCTTTTTGCATGAGGAATTTAGTGGAAGAAAAGTGGGTTAGGAGACGCGGGAAAAGTGAGGTGTCAAGAGACTTAGGAGGAAGATGCTCTCTAAACCAAACTAGTTCGATGGAAAAAGGAGAAGGGAGAAAGAGTGCTCAAGTTCGAGGAAAAAGAAAGGAGAGAAAAAAGAAGAAGTGGCGAAAGGAAGAAGGAGAAAGGGTAAACAAAGAGAACCAATGTGGATTTTCGTTCACGTGTTGTGGAGTCAGAATCGCTTGATCTCGCACTCCAACAGTAGAGAACTCTCCACCATGGTTATATCTTGTCTAAGAATTGCTTGATGATTGTGGAAGGTTAATCCATGCAAGTTGAGTCGGGATTTAGTGACAGCTTTCTAGCGTAAAACCGCTTGATTTGTGCCACAATAGGGTGATCCGGAATTAACAATATTTGTATCCTAAATTTCCTCCTACTGCTGTAGTCAAGCTACTGCAGTATAGCGGTTCTAGGGTCGAACACAGGGATGGGTTTTTGTCTTACAAATGACTTGTATAATGATTCAAAATGGCGAGGCTTTCATTTGGATTTTCGGATTTGCATTAAAAAGTGTGGTTGTTACACACTAAGCTTAACTAAAAGCGCTTTAAAAATAAGATGTGAAGGAAGACCCAGTCTTGGGTCACTAGTTTGGTATGATGAGGTTATATAGGTGCTTACCTATTTCGTATTAGGTAAATGATATAGTCATTTCCAAAACCGGATCTTTGTTTAACTCTAAAACCAACCCTTAATAACATTCCTAATTGAACCATAGCATTTACTGAGCATTTAATGTCTAAAGAGTTGAAAATACAACATTTAACCTTACTTCTCAAAGTGGGCTCATGTTTGACATCTACACGGATGTCTGTATCTACCACAGAATACACTAACCCTAAAGCATGCCAAGTATCAATTAAAGAAAATACATTAAATAGCATTTAAACCTAGTTTGGAAAGTTTGAACACAAATACGCTAGTATTCGCTTCATGAAAACAGGAGGAACACCTTCAAACCCACACAACCAACCCAGCAACCTCCTCTTCAAGGTTTTGAGGATTAGAAGTAACATCCTTTGAGTTGTCATCCTCAAAGGGGTGTGTTTGGCAGCCTAGAAAATGAGAGAAAGAGGAGAGAGAAGAGAGAAAATGGGATCCAAAATAGGGGCCGTATGCGAAGCTACGTGAAATGAAAAGCTAGGTTACAAAATGTTCATAACATGGCTTATATAGCCCCACAAACATGCGAAAATACCAAACTAACCTAAATAATATGATTACATTGAGGGCAAAAGAGGAATTAATCAAAACGGAGTCGTTTGGATCACAAAAACAGGAAGCAGAAATTTCGCTATGCATAGTAATTTTTGCTATGATGGCGAAAATTCGCTATAATAGAGAAAATTCAGCTATAGCGAAAATTGAAAATTTCACTATGATTGAAATTTTCGCTATGATAGCAAAAATTCACATGATAGCTTAAAATTTCATATGCCATAACGAAATTAAGTTAATCTCAGACTGCATCCTCCAAATCAGACAGATCTTCCAGCCTTGCTATTTCTTCATCCCAGTTTGATGAAATCGATGAGAATTCATACGAACTTGGCATAAAGCAGCGCAATTTCGATGCCAAGCTTGATATGATGGTGACGGTTTACGAAACCTGCAAAACTACCAAAAACAACCTCGAAACAAAATCAGTAGTACTAACCGGACCTGCACATGTCAATCGGCTTAATTAATATGATTAGTATGCAAAAAGCACTCAAAACCTATCTTAAATAGGACCTAAAATAGCACTTTTTGGGTACTAATCACTGTTGATGTTAGAATTGTTTTGTTTATCCATTTTTACGTGATTGTAACTGAAATGGCCTTGTTGAAATCGACTATGGGAGGATTAAAATCGAAATGGTCTCGATTTATATGTGGATTAAAACTGAAATGGTCTGTTGAACTCCGATGAGATACAAGCATGATGATGTTGTATGTGTTGTGTGTTATTGTTGTCTTGAAGAACATGCAGGATTTTCTGGGTTTTTAGATTGAAGAAAACATCAGTTTGGTATTATAGTTTGAATGAAAAACATACAAAATTTTCTAGGTTTTAGACTCAAGAAACATCGCTTATGATGGTTGCTTCGCATGACTAACATGCGAAATTCGGGTTTGCATAAAGGAAATATCGCTTTATATTATTGCTTGCATGAAAACATGCAATTTCATGGGTTTTTAGATTGAAGAAAACATCACTACATTATAGTTTGAATGAAAAACATACAAAATTTTCGGGTTTTAGAATCAAGAAATATCGCTTGGTGTATGGTTGCTTGCATGACAAACATGCGTAAATTTTTGGTTTTAGACAAAGGAAATCTCAGCTAGAGTATTATTGCTTGTATGAAAAACATGCGTAATTTTTACATGGGTTTTAAACTGAAACATCGCTTTGGCATTATAGTTTGAATGAAAAATATGCAAATTTCCTGCTTGTAATCGAAGAAATATCGCTTGGTGTATGGTTGCTCGCGATGACTAACATGTAGAATTTTTTGTGTTTTAGATTGCAAAGACGCTTTGGGGTATTATCGCTTGCATGAAAAACATGCAGAACTTTATGGGATTTTAGACTAAAGAAACATCATTGGTATTGTTCAATAAAAACATGCGTAATGTGTGAATATACATGTTGACATGTGCATGTCGATGATTAACATGATGCTTAAGATAAAGCATAAAATGATATATATGTTGCATGTAGTTTTATTATGCATGTAACATGAGATTTTTGGTGCAAAGGCATTACATTGCATGTGCACTAGGACATCGTGAAAAAAATTAAAAGAGTGCATGACATGGATTTTGAATTAATTAAATTTAAGGTCATTCAAAATATTAATTTTTGGTTGGGTTGTCCACCAAAATTTTATCGGAGTCTGTCCAAATGAAAAAAATGAATATCGGAGGGTAGTCCACATTATTATCGGAGTCTGTCCAAATGAAAAATGAATATCGGAGGGCAGTCCACACATATCTGAGTTCGTCCAATGAAAAATACTCCAGGGTGGTCCAAAATTTATCGTAGTTCCGTCTAACTAACTGTGAAGAGCTTTCAAAACAAAATCTTTGTTTAGAAATGATTTTATTATACAAGGAAAATGCATGTGAGGAAATCTGAGGACTCGAGGCATGGATTTGGCATATGACATTCATAGATTTTCTCAGATATTTTATAAAAGAAGAATACCAACATGTGAAATTAAACATTATACTGTATGCACTTGGGGTGGGGAGTAGCCTCAGAGAAAATTTCTCTGTCGAGCGTAGCTCACCCCATTGTGGAAAAAAAAAAAACTAAATTTTCAGGTACTGGAGATACACCAAGAGAGGGTGTTCATTGCAACCTGAGAGGTGGAGGAAGCTTAGAAACAGCTTTCAGAAATACTTTGTAGAACACTGGACTGTATCCAGCTTTTTATGATGTCCTTGGGGAGAAACTCATTGTATTTAAATAATGAATTGTAATTAAACTAAGTGTTTATGTTTAATACAATTTGATGAAGTTTATGTAAGTTTGCTGGTAAGTTCTAGTAAGTTTTACGATAAAAAGATTACTGGAAGTGAGAAATCACAGTGCACTGGAGGTGTGGAAAATGCAATAAAAAAAAAAGGGACATAATACTCAAAATTTAATAATAAATTTACATAAATGACCCTTGGGTTCGGGTGTCACAAGATGGTATATCGTGAGCATAGGTACACGCAGTACCTAGGGCTTGAGGGATCGGCGCAGTCATGGTCATTACATAGCATATAAGAGCAATTCACAAAGCCGTATAGCTTCGGGGTGTCGGAGCTTGGGTTAGAATTACTTAGTGCTCGGGAAATTGATATCCAGATCATAGTTTGGTATCAAGGTCTATGTAAGAGGTTACCTAGGAGTCCACGGGACAGGATTAGATCACAGTATGCATTGTGTGTTTTCGGGTTTATGCTTTGATGGTATGTGTGTGATTATGTGTGCAAATTACGTGAATTATATGCGTGGTAGGATGTATATAGGAAATGCGAACACTAGGATTGAGAAACGTAACCTTAGGAGTTCGAAACAAACTATTATTCTGATATTATTAAGTCTATTATTATCAAGATGTGTTCTAACAAATTTGGACACGAAAAATGATTCTAAACTTAATGCTTGACTCTGTGTGTGTATGGCAAGTGAGGGATCTGGGGCGTAGAGGTCAGCCCACCTGGCGATGGTCGACCACCACTTGTTTTGATCGCAGGCCTTCATAGGAGGCCAAGGGTGCCGTGGATAGCCACAAATGATAGCTGATGCACAGAGGTCGTGGAGGCCAATAACCTCCAAAGGTTTAAGGCACACTATCCTCCGACATTTACAGGAGGAAGGGACCCGATGGTAGCCGACCATTGGTTCCGTTAGATTGAGAGGGTGATTCTCCGTCAGCGGAGATCACCTCCATGTTACTTGATTACGCCGCTTCATTCCACTGAGGGTGATCCCACATCCGGCGGGAGTGGGTCGCCACTTCCAGTGGGACTCGAGACTATGACATGGGATGATTCGTGACTATCTTCATGGGGAAGCATTTTCGGCTCTACTAGGACATGGCTGTCCGAGAGTTCCTTGAGCCGAGACAGGGACTATGACTTCACTCGAGCACGTAGCTAGATCTACAGAGTTGGCACGTTCGATGATTATGTGGCCACCGGCGCCAAAGTCGAGGTTTGCTGATGGGCCGAAATTGTCCATCCGGGGCAGACTGAGACAAAACTACAAGACATGGACTCGATGGTCGGCACAAAATTTCTGGATTATTGAGCGAGAGATAGACAACGCACGGAGCATCCGAGATACGGGTACTGGTGGCAAGTTATAAGGAGCTGCACTTCTTCCCGCTTCGGGAAAGAAGCCAAGGCTTCCTACCACGAGGGTTTCATGACAAGGTCGCACTATCGCAGGCCATGCCTACCAAGACTCCTAGCCGTCCGAAGCTGATCACATGTTACCATTGCACTTCATCGACATATGAGGCGGATTACCCTCAGAGGCGTGGATCGCAGGCAATGGGACGCCTCGCCCCAAACACGCTGGGACATGCATAGATGCAATATATCTTCTCACCCCTATGCTGAGGAACCAAGATTTAATCCCAGGTGCAAAGACAAGCACCTTCGGCGCCACGACCGCCGTAGAGGCCGAGTATGGGTCGAGGTCGAGGACAGGCTCATAAACCGTGACTTTGGACCACGGTTCATCATCGCACTTCATCCACTGAGCCAGCGGATCAGCCGACCTTACAGGGAATGTTTCTACTATCTCACCTATGGGCGAGGATATTATTTGATTCGGGTGCATCGCATTCATTCATTATTGCCTCATGTGTGAGAGAATTGGGCTTAGAGGTTGAGACCTTGGAAGAGCCGATGCATGTGAGTTCTCCCCTAGGACCAGGTGAGTGTGGACTGACGGTCGAGGTTGGGCAGTTAGAGATCTCGTGATTCTACTCGGGGGACCGACCTAAGGGTTATGGACATGATAGAATTTGACGTCATCCTGGGGATGGATTGGCTAATGACACACCGAGTAGTTATTGATCAGAGCGAGGAAAGTTACCGCCTCACACTGTGATCACTGTGTCAATGCTTCGTGGGGACAAGCACGATGCTTTGCCCTAGGCCATGTATGACTCCAAATGGCACTGCGCTGATGGTCACAGCCACTCACTCTAGAAGACGAGGTGGCAGCGACTTGATCTACCTCGCAATATGAGTACGAGGATGTTTTTCCGACGAGCTACCGGGATTGATCCACGAGGGATGTAGACTTCCGCATTGAGCTACACCCTAGTATGTAGCCCATTTCATGGTCTTGACAGATGGCGCCTGAGTCAAGTAGGAGCTCAAGGTCCGCATACAGGAGTTATCAAGCAAGGGTTCATTAGACCGAGCACTTCACCATGGGGCGCTCCGGTTCTATTTGTGAAGAAGAAGGATAAGACCCTTCGACTGTGCATCGATTACATGCAGTTGAATAGGGCTACGATCAAGAATCGGTATCCATTACTGAGGATTGATGACTTGTTTGATCAGGGGCGACCACTCCAAGATAGACCTTCACACCGGTTACCACGCTGAGAGTTATGGGAGGCAAATATCCCTACACGTCAGACGCGGTATGGCACTTTGAGTCATCACAAGTGATGCCCTTTGGATTGACAAATGCACCAGCGGCATTCACGACTCATGATCAGAGTATTCCAACCCTATTTAGATCAATTTGTGGTGGTCTTTGTTGATGATATCCCCGATTTACTCCCAATGGAAGTGGAGTACAGAATCACTTGAGAATCGTGATCACGCCTTTTGAGGGATCATCACAGTGCCAAGTTCAAGAAGTGCGAGTTTTGGCTTGTCGAGGTGGGTTTCGGGGACACGAAGCAACAAAGCCTGCATGCCGGACCCAGGGAAAGCTGAGGTCATGATGAGCTGGGAGAGACCGGCTAGTCTTTCGAGATAATGAGGTTCTGGATTGGCGAGGTATTACAGGAGGTTTATAGAGGATTTCTCCCGACTAGCAGCGCCTATTACATGATTGACCCGGAAGGAGGTCAAGTTTGTATGGGATGATTCATGTGAGCGAGCGTTCCAAGAATTAAAGAGGAGGCTTACTTCAGCTCCTATTCTAATAATCCCTGAAGAGGATGAGGTAATAAAGTGTACTGCGGATGCTTCAAGGACGGATCGGTGTGTTCGATGCACCGAAGGTCAGGGCTTATGGTTCTCGGCGCTTAAAGAATCACGAAAGTGCACTACCCACGCATGACATGGAATTGGATGTCGTAGTCTTCGCCCTGAAGATTTAGCTTTAATACTATATGGTGAGCGCTTGAGGTGTTTTCAAACCACAAAAGTCTGAAATACATCTTCACACAGCGAGACCTCAACACGAGGAAGCCGAGGTGGATGGAGTTTTGGAAGATTATGACTTCACTTGCATTACCATCCCTGTGAAGGCAAATGTGGGTGGCTGATGCACTTAGCCGAAGTCGCTGTGAGTAATGCTAGTATAGCTTCCTCGAGAGTAGCGGATGCTCGACAAGGCGCCTGCATCAGCAAAGACGATGAACAAAGCTCAGTGGTACCTTGGGAAGTAAGGATACGCCTGCCTCTACTAAGTAGAGTGATAGAATCCTGCATGCAGACACGTAACTAGTATCCATCAGGACCGAGTACACAACAGTACAATGACAAGGTCGGGCCATCCATTACGTATGGTGGGCTTTCGGTATAAGGGAGGTTGTGGTTCCCAGTTGACTGATTCACAGGGAGTGAGATCCTTAGGAGTTCCATTGCTCCGATTCGCCGTGGCATCCTGTGTGGCACAAAGATGGTATCATTACCTTCGGGCCACCGCAGATACTAAAGCTTTTTGACGAAGAGGTACAATGTGATTTTGTCCGACGGTGTCTCACGTACAAGAGATCAAGGCCGAAAGCACCTGAGGCTGAAGGTGGCTACTCCACCATCGGAGATAGCTTTAGGAAGTGGGAGCACATCATGATTGACTTGTGACTCACTTGCCATGGACATCACTTTAAGCATGATGCGGTGTGGGTTATAATGGACTCCGATCACCAAGTCTACACATTTTCTGCCTTGCGATGACCTTCACCGAGGAATTCTACAGTCAGACATACGAAGATAGTACTGCTGCATGGAGTGCCGCCCATATACCCGAAGAGTCCGAACCATGGGGACACAACCGCCGATGGGCACCAAGCCATCCCCGACGAATGGTCAATCGTAGAGGACTATGCGTATTTTAGAGGATATGCCAAGCAGCATGCATCCCGGATCTCAAGGGCAGATGGAGTGAGCACTTGCCCTCGTAGAGCCCGCCTACAACAGCTATCGGGGCGAGTATCTCGATGGCGCCCCCATGAGGCCTTTACGGATGGTCATGTCAATCACCGATATGTTGGACAAAGGTGGGAGAGAGCTCCATCATCGTCCGTATTTGATTAGAGACACCTCAAAGAAGGTGGGTATGATCCTAAGCACTTCCTTACCGCCGAGCCGGTCAAGAGTTACGCTTGATATACGCATAACGACCCTGAGTTCAAGGCGAGTGATCGTATTCTGAAGGTACAATTAAGAGTGAGGAGGATCGCATTCGACAAACAAGGGAAGTCATTGCCGAAGTACATTGACCCGCTTGAGGTACTCGGGAGAGGGGCGGGCAGCTGCAGATCTAGCTTTGTCGCCGATTTCCATCGAGCGTTCATGAGGTATTTCACGCCCCTATGTCTGGAAGTACACTTGGGATCCAACTCCATATATGGATTGGGGGAGCGAGCTGTTGATGCGGATGGACCTTCATGAGTGGACCAAAGGCATATCATGATAATGAGAGCAAAGTTTTACGGGCAAGACCGTGAGGGGCTTGTAAAGGTAATGTGGGCAAAGACCGAGGAGCCGAGGAGGCGACACGGGAGCGAGGACACCATGCTCATCAATTCATCCCTTCTTGTTCGATCGAAGGTATGCTTCCAAACATTAATGTTTTAAATGACTGTTGCATATGTATGTGTTTGAATTTATATATATGTGTGTGAATTTCGGGACGAAATTCTTTTAAGGAGGGGAGGATGTGAGAACCCGGAAGAAATGAACGATAGACGCAGTGGCAACCTAGAAATTCGCTTAGATCTCTATGACGACACGGATTGCGCCTGCTGAGCTCGTCTCACTAAATCTAGGTACATTCAAATTTGTCAGACATGGACAATTGGATTTAAAAGTATTTCGAGGCAATTGACAATCGAACAAATGACAAGTGGCATGAAGTCCCACACCACATGGATACATGTAGGCTAATGCATCTATAGAAGGTGGTCTGCATGAGGTAAATGGTGGATGCTAGGTGTCTTGGATAGGCTTTGTAAGGAGGAATTTAGGTGGAGAAAAGTGGGTTAGAGACAAGGAAAGTGAGGTGTCATGAGAATTAGATAAGATGCTCTCTTAAACCAAATCGTTCTGGTGGAAAAGAGAAGGAGAAAGAGTGATCAAGTTCGAGGGAAAAAGAAAGGAGAAAAGAAAGAAAGAAGGGAAGGAAAGGAAGAAGGAGTTAAAACAAAGAGAAACTAGCAGGATTTTCTTCGTTCACGTGCCGTGGTCACCGTTGATCGCGACTCCAACGTAGAGAACTTCTCCTACTATGGTTATATCTCGTTTAAGAGTCGTTGATGACAGTGAAGGTTAATCCATGCAAAGGAGTCGATGAGTGACGCTTTCTGGGTGAGAAACCCGTTGATGTTAGAATTGCTTTGTTTATCCATTTTTATGACAGCAACCGGAAATGGCCTCGTTGAAACTGATCATGTGAGGATTAAAATCGAAATGGTCTCATTTATATGTATTAAAATCTGAAATGTCTGCTTGAACCTGATGAGATACAAGCATGATGATGTTATATGTTGTGTGTTATTGTTGTTCTAAGAAACATGATTTTCTGGGTTTTAGATCAAGAAAACATCATTTTGGTATTATAGTTTGAATGAAAAACATACAAAATTTTCTTCGGTTTTAGACTAAGAAATATCGCTTATGTATGGTTGCTTGCATGACTAACATGCAGAAATACCTCTGGGTTTTAGACAAAGGAAATATCAGTTTTGAGTATTATTGCTTGCATGAAAACATGAAGAATTTCATGGGTTTTAGATTGAAGAAACATCGGGCTATATTATAGTTTGAATGAAAAACATACAAAAATTTTTTGGTTTTGATCAAGAAATACGTTTGGTGGCGGTTGTCATATTTACTAACATGCGTAAATTTTGGTTTTAATAAGAAATCTCAGTTTTAGTGTATTATTGCTTGCATGAAAACATGCGTAATTTCATGGGTTTTTAAACCTAAGAAAACATAAGTTTGGAATTATAGTTTGAATGAAAATATGTAAAATTTTCTGCTTAGACCTAAGAAATATCAGTTTGGTGTACGTTGCTTCGCATAACTAACATGCAGAATTTTGGGCTTTAGATTAAGGAAATATCACTTTGGGGTATTAATGCTTGCATGAAAACATGCTAACTTTCCGGGTTTTTAGACTAAAGAAAACATCGCTTTGGTATTATTGTTTGAATGAAAACATGCAGAATGTGTGAATATACATGTTGACATGTACATGGATGATTAACATGATGCTTATGATAAAGCTAATAAACATATATATGTTGTATGTAGTTTTTATTATGCATGTAACATGAGATTTTTATGCAAAGGGCATTAGCATTGTAATATGCACGGACATCGTGAAAAAAATTGGTGAGCATAACATGGGATTTGAATTCTCACTAAATTCCCTGTTGTCCAAAATATTACCTGTAAGGTTGTCCACCAAAATTTTTATTCCGAGTCTGGTCCAAATGAATGAAAAATGAATATCGAGTAGTCCACATTATTATCGGAGTTCATTCAAATGAAAAATACGAGGGTGGTCCAAAAATTTTATCTGAAAGTCTATCTAACTAACTGCAAGAGCTAAAACTAAAACTTTGTTTTTAGAAATGATTTTACATACATGGAAAATGCATGTGTGAGGAAATCGTGAGGACTCGAGGCATGGGATTTTGGCATATGACATTCATATAGATTTATATTTTATGTGAATGTATGTGGGAATTGCAAACATGGTATCAGATGCACTTTAGTGGGGAGTAGCCCTCAGAGATCATGGAAAAACTAAATTTTCAAGTACTGGAGATTACACAGAGGGCGTCATTGAAACTTGAGAGGTGGAGGGAGAAAGCTAGAAACAAATTTTCAGAACATTTTGTAGAACACTCGGATCAGATCTAGCTTTTTCTCGATTCCTCGGGAGAAACTCTAGCTTGTACCTGAATGTAATGAAATTGTAATTAAACTAAGTGTTTATGTTTAATACAATTTGATGAAGCTTATGTAAGTTTGTTGGTAAGTTCGTAAGTTTTATATAAAAGATTAATTAAGTGAGAAATCATGCTTGCACTGAAGTGTGGAAAATGCAGTAAAAAAAAAAGGGACATAATACTCAAAATTTAATAATAAATTTACATAAATGACCCTTAGGGTTTGGGGTGTCACAACATGTGTATACCTCATGTTCAAAATCATTCCCTTCGTCCTCATCATCAGGTCCACAAAGCACCTCATTATCACATGTTTTTTCCTCCTCGCTTTCTACAACATTGATTGAATTTCTCTTGGGACACTTATTAGATCGATGCCTAGGTTCATTACATCGAAAAAACTTCGAAGGACCAAGCTTTGCATAAGGATTATTACTATTATTTTTAAGAAAATATGTATTGTTACCTCGATTGTTGCCTTCATCTTGAGCTTTAATTGATCCATTGTTGTTTATGGACGCTGATTGTGGTGGTCAGCGCGACCTTGCACCAATTTCGCCTTTTCGCTTGTTATTTATTTGTTGTCACCCCCACCATATCGCCTATAATTTTCAATTCGAGTCTTTTCTTGATACATCAATTCAACCTTCAAAGCTAAGTTCCTTGCCTCTTGCACACTCAAAACCATTTGCACCCCAATTTTATTATGAATATTAGCCCGCAAACCACCAAAATAATAGGCTGCATGTTGATTATCACTTTCTGACAATTGATTACGAGCTGCTAATCTTAGAAATTCAAAGGTGTACTTCATATTCACTGGGCCCTTGTCGCCAGAACATCGTTGATATGATTCAAACAAGTATTGTTCATAGGTAGGAGGTAAAAATCTGCCCCACAAATATTGTTTCACGCGCCTTCAAGACTGGACAACACCTATTCCTTCCCTAATTTGAGTTTCTCGTAATCGTTCCCCCCAAACGGGAGCTCCTCCTTTCAATAGAAAATCGACCAACTTTACTTTCCTTTCTTCAGGGATTTCCATATATTCAAAGAAATGATCCACCTCAGTAATCCAATCAAGAAATCCCTCTATGTCAAGATCTCCACTAAAGGTAGGGATATCTACCTTAAGCTTAAAACTCATCATCATGCCTATTGTAATTAAATCTTTCTGGCTCCTCTTTCAAATCTACTCATACCGATTAATTATTCGTACACCAAATTTTTAGCTCATCATCATCAACAATAGGTCTTCTACGTACTTGAGGAATTGGGTCAACTATTGGCCTACCAAGGTTACCTACTTTGGCTTGAGTCAATAACTTGTTCATGTTCCGTTGAACACCTCCTCGCAACAATTCACGTAGTTGTCCAGCGACTTCCATAAGTTGTTGTACAAAATTGTGAGTTTACGTTCTCCGTTCTTCGATTTCTTTCCAAACAACCGTTAACTCCTAATCTCGCCTCAGATAGGCTGTCATCGCCCACACTAATATTAGCCATCGACAGGAGAAACCCACCATGATACCACCCGACGTAAATAAGTGTAATGGGCAAAAAAAAAAAAGATCGTCAAACGACAAATCTCCAAGCAAAGTCTCAATTAAGAAACCATAGACACAATCTCAAAGAGATTTAGCAAATTTTCTAGGTTTTGATTATTGAATAAAATAATAATTGCTTATAAAATGAACATCTGGGCATTTGAGTAGAGGCTCAAAGGAATCCTTACTAAACAAGAATTCTACCAAATAAGTAAACTAGGAATACTTTATGGATAAGAAAAATAATTAATCAAATAAAACAATTAAAAGATAAAAACTCTTAATTCATCATAGGAGTCCACACAAAGACTCATTAATAAAATACTTATAGACTCACAATATTAGATTCTTAATTAATTAAAATCATTATCAGGAGTCATCATTGAAGACTCTTAATTCATTAAAATAATTAATAGATGCCCTCATCACCAAGCTCAAGTTCTTATAAGAACAAAATAATACAACCTATATATTACAAAGTAAATAGATTTAAAAAAAAAACTATGATACATTGACTACTCAAATAACAATATGTACAATGAAATTTATTATAAAACAAATACTTGGACTGTTGGATCACATTCAGATTTAAAAATGGTTGTTGAATGGCCATCCCGGGGTTTCTTCCCACTTTTTAACACTGGGCTTTAGCTTGACTATTGAAGAGACCGAATAGAGAATTTCCATGGTTTCACACTGCGGATTCTAGTCACGACCACCCACCATCGCCTGGACGCCGAGATGGTCACAAACGATGAACCCAAATTTTCAACTTGGAAAGGTCAAATATTAGTGTGGCGCCCTGCATCCCAGAGTTTTTTTTTTTGTCGCCAGCAGTCTATTGCGCACAGAGCACTATGTCCTCGCGTTGCCTAACCTCGTTTCACAACACAACGCCGACCAAAACCCTATCGCGACACACTCGACACTGCCGTGCCAAGAAAACCCTACAGACCTTGTCGGCAGACTTCTGGGCCGCGGGCCGAACTTAGCGACATAAAATACATCAGCCTCCGTCTCGACATGTCTCGTAACCCTGTCAGACACACCACACTCATGACATAAAACCCCTGCTATGACCAACCTCCGTCATGATATGAAAACTTAGGTCACGCATGCAAAAGACCTCCTGTCGTGACAATTCTTTATCGCGACATAGAAGAACTCGTTACTTATTTAAACGCCTTCTCTGTCAGGGTCTTTGTCACTTCAAAGACGCCGGATCCCTTATCGCGACACCTGAGACTCTATCTGACATCACGCGACAAAGGATAGGAACTCTTCGTCACACATAGAAACCTCTGTCATGACAATCAAATTCTACTGATAGACTTTCTGCTACTCTTAGGCACTTCTAGCCTTTCTCGACACTTGACTCCTTCAATGCACAATGGCCTGGTCCTTCCGCGGACCAAAAACAACACACTGAGATTACACAAAAATTTACATTGAACAAGCTAAGGAGTTTAATTACAAATTCATTCCTCACATGTATTAAATCGATAAATAGTCCAAGATTTTACAAAATACACAATAAAGCCATAATCTGGCCTTCTTCAACACTAAGGTCTCATATAAGTTCCATCTCCTAGTGTACCTCCAGTACTTGAAATATTTTCCCACGACGGGGTGAGAAATGCCCAGTAGAGAAATCTCCTACAAGGGCTACTCCCCACCTAAGTGCACATGCAATGCCATGATTCAACATTTATAAACACATTAAGCAATAACATATACATTTCTACATGGATGCTCACATGTCATGCCAATATCCCGAGCCCTCGCTAACTACCTCACACATGCATATGCCATGCATGAAAAACTTCATTGCAAAACAAAAGATTTTTGTTTTCTAATTCAAGTCATTGGACAACCTATGATAAACTGCTTTATTCAAAAGCCATGTGTTTTTCTGGGTAATGAACTTTCCAGGGTCTCACCACAGGCGTCGTGCGCCTTCCGACACTTTCACGGGCTTTCACCACTGGATACATATGTCTAACTAAGGATGTAGGCCTTCCACCTGAGGGGTGCTCCATCCTTTCATATTACCGATTACAGATTAAATCAGGTTAATTTCAGACGTCAGTCTCTCAGATGTATCCCACCATTAAACACCAAACACAGTGTTAATTCATGCCATGCACTCACACCAGTTTAGCGTGATGTCCCCGTGCATATACCATGCAAAAATGCCATTACATGTTATTTCATGTTACATGCATAATGAGAGCTACATGCAACATTTACAAATCATGGATAATTATATCTGTTGCATATAATTCACATCCATCATATAACCCATATCAATACATCAAATAAGCATATATCAACATGATTTTCACATAACTACATGTCATTCAATCTAGTAACTACACACAAACTGAATCTTCATGTTCAGACCCAAAAACCACATATACAGTTTAGCATGTCAGTCCATATCCAACAATGACACGCCGCAAAATCATCACACTCAAATCCCATATTTTCCAAAGAACACAACTCCGTTCCAACTACGCTCGGGAACATAAAGACCTAGAAATCGGGTCCTTAACTCATCAATAGTTTGATCACAACTATTCTTAAACCAAATTTCACCGGTTAGGTTCATACCTCATGGCCATCAATGACCCTTAGGCAAAGAATAACCGTGAGTAGGAGAGAACCCCTACCTCCTGAGCGCCAGACTAGCTTATTTCCTAATTCGTCGAACATCTCGCTTATTCGAACAATCGGAGACCGTATAGTCGGACCTCCTTTCCTCCCATTTTCTTCTTTTTCTTTCTCTTTCTTCCTTTTTCTTCTCTTCTTTCTATCTTTATGTTCCTTTCTCATTCTCCCCCCACCTAACTCATTTTGGTCTAAGTGTAGCACCTTTCAATCATCTTGACACATGGCAATCACCATGCCATGTGTTTCTCATGCCCCTTTTCTCCCCACTTAGTTTATGCATGATAAAAACATGACACTTGGCTTCCCATGTGCTAAGTGTCAAGTGTCCACTTGTTTGGTGCCACATGGCACGTGTCACCATGTCGTTTGTTCACTTCGCCTCGAAATACATGAAATCCGGATTGTTCTAAAATTTGACGTAATTCGACTATGCAACTAGAATTCACTAGACGAACTCAACAATGTGGTCCGTGTAGTCATCTGAGATCTAGAGAAATTACCAGGCTTATAGCCTGTACTGTAGCGATAATATATCATTTCGCTCTTCCCAAGCTGTCACATTCTTCCCCCCTTAAAAGAGTTTCATCCCAAAATTCACACACGCATATACATATAATCACACGCATATGCAACAATCATTTAACATTCAATGACTAACCCACTTACCTTCGTCCTCAAATAAGAAAGGATATCTGGTATGCATCGTGTCCTTGCGTTCCCATGTTGCCTCCTCCACTCCTCGGTGCTGCCACAACACCTTCACTAGACTCACAGTCTTACGTCGTAAAACCTGATCTCAGCTGTCTAAAATACACACAGGTCCCTCCTCAAAGGTCCCATATGCATCTACAACAAGCTCGCCCCAATCCACTATATGAGTCGGATCTAAAGTGTACTTTTTGAGCATGGAGACATGGAATACCTCATGAACACCTGATAAACTCGGTGGTAATGCTAACCGATATGCAACTGTGCCCACCCTCTCGAGTATCTCGAAGGGCCCGATATACATCGACGACAGCTTTCCTCGCTTGCCGAACCTGACCACTCTCTCTTGGGCATTACCTTTAAGAAGACATGATCATCCGCCTCAAACTCTAAAGGCCGTTGTCTCTTGTCAACATAACTCTTCTTCTGGCTCTGAGCCGTGAGAAGATGCTTTCGTATCAAACCCACCTTCTCAGAGGTGTCTCTAATAAAATCCAGACCAGTGGTGGGTCTCTCTCCCACCTTCGTCTAACAAATCGGAGATCGACATGGTCTCCCATATAATGCCTCGTAGGGTGCCATCTGTACGAATTCCATTAAGGGCAAATGCTCTTCCCAACTACCCTTAAAATTCAAGACACAAGCTTGCAGCATGTCCTCTAAAACCTGTATGGTCATCTCCGACTGACTATCTATCTGTGGATGAAACTCAATGCTCATCGTCAACTATGTCCCCATGGCCTTCCGGAAACTCTTCCAAAAGTGTGTTGTGAACCTAGGATCCTTGTCCGATACTATGGACACTGGAACTCCATGTAACCGAACAATCTCTTGCACGTATAACTTATAGAATTCCTCCAATGTGAAGGTCATCCGCATTGCTAGAAAATGTGCCGACTTAGTGAGTCGGTCCACTATCACCCACACCACATCATGCCTCCGCGATGTCCTTGGCAAGTGGGTCACAACGTCCATCATGATGTGCTCCCACTTCCACTCAACTACCTCCAATGGTTAGAGTAGCCCCGTCGGGCCTGATATCAATTTTTAATTGCCGACACATGATACCGCCAAACAAAGTCCCCAATCGTGCCTCTCGCCACTCCGCAATACTAGCGATTAAAGATCTCAGACATCTTCGCGCAACTGGATACCACAAAACGAGCAATGGAACTCCCTGAGGATCTCCTCTCTCAAGTCTACTAGCTGAGGAACCATAACCCGTCCTTTTCCATCAAGATCGCATCCTCATGAACGGGCCCAACCTTCATCACCGTAACTCATCTCGCACTAACCCCGATGGCCACTACCTCAGATCCTACCTCAGATTCAATCACTGGCCGCAGGGAAGGCGTAGCTACTCAAACTTCCTAAAACACCTTGAGCTCCGATCATCAGATCGTAGTCCAACCGTCCACAATCTCGAGCATCTGCCACTCCCGGGAAGTTACACTAGCCAGTACTCCCCATGACTTCCGACTGAGTGCATTAGCAACCACATTTGCCTTACCAGTATGCTAATGCAAAGTGAAGTCATAATCCTCTAGATACTCTATCCATATGCGTTGCCGTGTGTTGAGGTCCCGTTGTGTGAAAATATACTTCAGACTCTTGTGGTATGAAAATACTTCAAATTGCTCACCATATAGATAGTGGCGCCAAATCTTTAAGGCAAAGACAATGGCCGCCAACTCTATGTCATGTAGGGTAATTCTGCTTATGATTCTTTAGTTATCTAGAACCATAAGCCACAACCGTCTCGGACTGCATCAAGACACATCCCAATCCTTCCTTAGAGGCATCACAATATACTATGTACCTCTGTCCCCTTCTCTCGAAACCATCGTATCAGGAGCCGAAGAAAGCTCACTCAATTCCTGCACGCCCTATCACACGTGCCATTCCACTCGACCAACCTCCTTCCTCGTCAACCTTGTCATAAAGCCGCTAGCCGTGAGAAAATCCTCAATGAACCTCCCAGAAGACTCGCTAATCCCAAGAAATCAGATCTCGAAGCATCGACTTCGACCCCTCCCAACTCATAACATCCTCAACCTTCTCAGGGTCTACTAACACACCTAAAGCCGACATGACGTGTCCCAAGAATTTCACCTCAATAAGCCAAAGTTCACATTTGTTGAACTTGGCATACAACTGATGGTCTCTCAAAACCTCCAAAACGACCCTCAAGTGATCCTCATGCTCCTCCTCAGACTTTGAGTATATCAAAATGTCGTCAACGAAGACTACAAAAAACTGATCCAAATAGGGTTGGAATATCCTATGCATGAGATCCATGAATGTTGCTAGCTCATTCGTTAATCCGAAAGGCATCACTATGAACTCAAACAAATCATCAATCCTCGGTAAAGGATATCGATTCTTGATCGTAACCCTATTCAATTGTCGTAAGTTAATGCACAGTCAAAGGGTCTTATCCTTCTTCACAGAATTAACCTGAAAGACTTGCATGGTAAGTGTTTCTATTTAATGAAACCTCTATCCAACAATTCCCCAGATCCTGGACTCCTGAGTCTCGTAACTCAACCGGTGCCATTCTATTGAGCCAGAGAGAGATGGGCTAATGCATCAGGGTGTAAACTTAATGAAAAAGTCTAAATCACTCTACGGAGGTAATCCCAATAGCTCGTCCGGAAAAACATCCTCAAACTCACAAACCACCCGAGGTAGGCTCAAACCCTGTCTTGCCTTGTCCTCCAAGGTAAGGCTTGTGTAATGCCCTAAAAATACCCTAACAATTTGATAACATGTTTAGGGTATAAAATAAATTAAATTGTATTTTTCCAAATAAGAAATTGATAAAAAATGTAAAACTCAAAAATTAATTCAAGAATAAGGGTAAATTAGGAATTTACTAATCAAGACCCAAAGGTCATAAATATGTTGAAGCCAATATGCCAAAGTGGAATAATGTTGTTGAAGTGTAAATGAAAGAGAAATGAAGGACCAAATAGAAAAATGGGGAAAACTTAATTAAAAGTGAAGGCCAAACAAGGCCTTAATCCTCAGAAAGAGAAAAGACTAAAACTCGGGCTCTTGTAAATGAGGAGGTTTCTCTATTTGCACAAGGAAGAAAGAGACACTGTAGAGAGGAGAAGGAGAAGGCAATTCGTGTTTTCTCTCCATCTTGTAGAGATCAAGCTTGGTTCAAGAACAAGAAAGAAGAGGCTTGTAAGAGATTAAGGTATGAAAACCTAACTAAAACCCTTATTTTCTTGTGTTTGGGTTTGGAGAAAAACCCTAGTTTTGTGTAAAGTGTTCTTGGATCGTTTAGTTCAGTTTGAGGTTGGTTTTCATTGTTTTGATTGGTTTGGATTGGTTTTGAGGAATTTTTGTATAAAGGAAATGATGAAGTTTCAAAGAAGTTGTTGATTAAAAGTTCTCAAACCCGTTTGTTTTAGCTTATAAGTTGCTATAATAATCCAAATTGAGTGATTTCAGTTGGTAAAGAACCATAAGAGCTTAGAACTACAAATGCATAAATAGACTAGGAGAAGTACACTTTCTACGCTCCCGAATGTGGGCTTAAAGCGTGAGTTTCGCAAATGATGGGTATGCCTGCTTGGCAGAGTTAGGTGTTTTGGCCGTAAGTTGAGTTTCACTCATCCAAATTGAGTGATTCAAAATTATGGGTAAACTAAACTTCTAGGAAAATAATTTACCTGAAGGAATTATAAGAAATTTGTAACCCCAAAGGGCTTAGAAACTCGTCAAAGTGGAGCTATGTGCAAGAACAATCTGATTCTGTTTTACAAATTAGAGTAGTCTGGATGTAAAATGAAATAACTTGAGTTTTGGTGATCCAAATTGGATGATTCTAATTGGAGAAGAAACCTTATAGCCATAGCTTCAAATGAGTAGAAGGAATCATTACCAATTTATGGATTTAAGACCCCTGAAATCTAGAATAATAGTAGGTAACTGAGAGCTGTGAAATATACCGACTAGTTTGGCATTAAAAGGTCGTAACTTGAGTTTGGGATCCAAAGGAGATGATTCCAATTCCTAATGAAAATAGACTCATAGAGCTATCATTTTCTTGAAGGAATCATGAGCAAAAACTGGCTCATATGTCCCCATAAAATTTTTCAAGTGAAGGTGTATTGGGTAGACATCAACCCTAACCAAATATCCTAGAATGCAGAGCTGATATATTTTTTTTTCTTCTTGGGTTGTTCTTTTATTGTGACATATTTGGTGATGGATTAGCTGGTGACAAAAAAAGCTCTCGATCTAAGAACGGATTCGCAGGATAGAATCGGTATTTAATAAACCTTTGAGTTTGTCTTTTCACACTTCTTTCCTTGTTTCTGCTTTGTGTCTGCTTGACAATCAAATCTAAAAGGTTTAATATTATGACATATAATACAGTGTTCGCTTGACACAATAGTAATCTGGTTTTTTTTTCCACTTATCTCTCTATTTCTAAAATAAGTTAGTTGATTTAGAAATAAGTGAATTTCTATTTTGAAATGAATTACATAATTGCATTTTGATTTGTTTAACTGATTTGATACAACTGGATTGTGTAATGAATTGCACAATAAAATTTCATGTGAATACTGGAAACCAAGTACTCTGGATATAAATGTATATACTATCAGAATTTATGAATGATTTGAGTGCTCTTAATAGGATGTTTACCATTAATTCAACAAAATAAGATGACGCAGATACCAATAGCGGTCAAATGAAAGAAGATCAAGGCAACGTAATACGCTGGCTACTCGATTCATAAATTTCAATCCGACAAGATTTTAGCTGCTCACGATACGATTTTTGATAACACAAGAGTCTAAATGAGACTGCGACCGTGGTTGTAAAACCTTTTTTTTTATTATAACTGAACTGCAAACAAGACCATGTTTCTGGTGATTCGTTATCCTATGCATCGAAAGCATATGTAAAATTCGCTAAAGGGCAAAATGAAAAGAAAATTGTGAAATTCCATAATTCAGTAATCAGATTTATTGCACATGAACCGCATGATTAAAATGACCAATGAATTGTAATTTAATGCATATGAAATGAAATATACATATGTATTGTACCGCATTGGTCATTGAAAAATTATACAAAGGCATTGATTTAGAAAAATGCATGATTTACTTAAACTGAAATGAAGAGATAACTATATAGAACCACTAGGCATGAAAATGCTTAGTACTTTGTTTTATCATCGCATTGGTACCGAGTGAACAAGTACGAAGGAAAAGACCGCAGGGATTCAGAGTCAACGTCAAGGCCTCACGGAGTTGAAGTAAAGCTTTGACCATGCATTCATGAAATATATTTGACACTTTTTGTACAAACTTTGATTTTGTTTTGTAAATATTTTGGTATTGAAAACGGCTTATAATGCCGTAATGTATAAATGTGGTAAATGGACCAAATGGGCAAGTAATGTCATATTTAATGGAAAATGTGTATTGAAAATAAAATGATGGGCCCCCTTTAAGTTGAATTAGTATATACAAATATATTTTCATAAAGATAAATATCATTTACAAAATGAGCATTGGAAATGTGTTTCATCGACAAAAGAAAAGGAATTGATTCAAAAGAGGACCGCTTGCCTCTGACGCGTTCACCGGGTCGCCTGCATGACGGCAGCCGCCATTTAGTGGTATCGTGAGCCTGTGCTTGCCGCTCTACAAAAAATGATTTTGAAATTTTTTGGTAAATGATTTTGAAATTTTTTTTGTAAATGATTTTGAAATTGTTTATGACATGCATTGCATTTGCATATAAAAGATGACGTGACTCTGATGCGGATCTTGTCGGTCATAATAGGTAAGCATGGATGGTTCAAGATCCCATAGGGTCAGAGGTGACTCAGGAAATCGCCCAAATAGCCCTACTAGTGTGGAAGGTGGGCAAGCGTCCCATGCTCCATCTATTCGTGAGTAAGGTCAAGCAGCAAGAGGTGCTATGGATACCCTCCAATAGATAGCTCAGTAATCGCAAAGAGGTAGCATAACCAACAGTAATCGTTCTCAACAACAATGCATGAGAGAATGGATAAATACCGACCCATAGATTTTCTTGGGAAGAAAGATGATGAGCCTTCCATGGCAGAAAATTGGCTCGAAAGAACTAAAAGAATGTTTCAACAAATGCATTGCACACAAGAGGAGAATTTAGAGTATGCGACCTCTTTACTATAGGATGAGGATTACCAGTGGTGGGTTTTTGTGACTAGGGCCGCACCACCGGAGAGTGTTACATGGGAGTTCTTCCCGCGCACCCAGAAGCAATACGTGGGTCAGATCTATCCGAGCAATATGAGACGAGAGTTTCATAATTTTAAACAAAGACATATGAGTGTGACTGAGCATCGAGAGAATTAACACCCTATTGAAAGCAAGTATGCCTCAGATGCTACGACTAAGGAAGCAGAAATGTCGCGCATTTTCAAGACGGCCTCAACGACCATATTCAAACCATGTCAAAGGATTTTGGCCATGATGACTTTTCTAAAATTGAGACATGTGCTCTAAAATGTTGAAAGAGCAAAGAAAGAAGAGAATGGGAAAAGAAAAGAAAGAAGACACGGTAAGAAAACCTTGATGTACCAAGTTCTTATCAACATTCGTAGTAAGAAATTCAGAGGACTACATGGTTCAATCACCTACAAATTCAGTGATGCCTCAGTTATCGAAGGCAAGACTATTCTACCGGCACCATCAGTTGCTAGTGCATTGTGATAGTTCTTCAAGAGGACCAACTCCTCCTTATTGCACACATCAGGGGAGAGGAAACATAAAGGAGAGTGTCGAGATCGACAGTGCTCATTTGGCTCATGGATCCAATGAGCACAAAGAAAGATCGCCCTAGAGCTCGTCTATCTACAACACCCCAGATCAGTACGCTTTTACAAGATAGAAGAGTAACAAGGACAACAAGAGTGTTGCATCACCGAGTGCACCGAGACAATGGCACAATGCACTACGGGCAGACAAGATGCTCGTACCAAATCAAGGCATATGCATGAAGGGGCAATGGAAGATAAAGATGCATCTGATGTGATACTTGGTAATCTCTATATCTTTCGAGACTACCGTACATGCATTGGATAGATATCCAAAAGTTCAACCCACTCTTATATTTGCACTACCATTCCGAGTTTGGGTAGTTTAGCGAAGAGTAAAACCGAGTATGACATTTTGGTGACAAATCCACTTGGGCATAGTGTCATTATGAATAGATTTTACAGAGATTGCCCCATTAGAATACGAGAGTATGAGTTTCTGGGAGATTTGATCGAGTTGTCATTTTGAGAGTTTGATGTTATATTAGGGATGGATTGGTTGTCCCAACACCAAGTGATAGTTGATTGTGGAATGAAGAGAGTGACCTTAAGGACACCGAGTGGTGAGGAAGTGACTTTTATCAGCGAGAGGTCGAATCATCTCTCTAATGTGATATCCGCTGCTACTGCTAGAACGATGGTTCGAAAGGGGTGTGAAGCCTACTCGGAGTATGTGATAGATATGAAAAAGGCGGAGCCTAGTTTATCATACATCTCTATAGTTTGTGATTATCCGGATGTGTTTCCAGGGGAATTGTCGGGATTGCCTCTATAGAGAGAGATTGAGTTTGCAATTGACTTTGTTCTGGGTGTCACTTCCTAAGATCCATTACAACTTCATAGAATGGCCCAAAGGAATTAAAAGAATTGAAGCTTCAGTTGCAAGAGTTGTTAGAGAAGGGATTTATTCGTCCGAGTGTATCACCATGGGGAGCTCCAATGCTCTTTGTTAAGAAGAAAGATGGTACACTTAGGTTGTGTGTTGACTATAGGCAACTGAATAAGATGACAGTGAAGAACAAGTACTCGTTACCCAGTACCTGAAATATTTTCCCACGAAGGGTGAGCAATGCCCAATAGAGAAATTCTCCTACAAGGGTTACTCCCCACCTAAGTGCACATGCAATGCCATTATTTAACATTTATAAACACATTAAGCAATAACATACTACATGAATGCTCACATGTCATGCCAATATCCCGAGCCCTCGCTGACTACCTCACACATGCATATGCCATGTATGAAAAACTTCATTGCAAAACAAAATATTTTTGTTTTCTAATTCAAGTCATTGGACAACCTCCGATAAACTGATTTATTCAAAAGTGACGTGTCTTTTATGGGTAACGAACTTTCTGGGGTCTCACTGCAGGCGTCGTACACCTTCCGACACTTTCGCGGGCTTTCACTGTTGGATACATATGTCTAACCAAGGATGCAGGCCTTCCACCTGAGGGGTGTCTATCCCTTCTTGTTACTACCCGACACATAATTAAACTGTGCGACTCTAAGACATTGTCCCTTAGACAAAGCCCACCATTAAACACCAAACACGGTGTTAATTCATGCCATGCCTTCACACCAGTTTTGCCGTGATGTCCCCGTGCATATACCATGCAAAAATGCCACTACATGTTATTTCATGTTACATGCATAATGAGAACTACATGCAACATTTACAAATCATGGATAATTATATCTATTGCATATAATTCACATCCATCATATAGCCCATGTCAATACATCAAATAAGCATATATCAACATGATTTTCACATAATCTGCATGTCATTCAATCAAGCAACAACACACAAATTGGATCTTCGCGTTCGTAATTTAGAAACCACATATACGCTTAGCATGTTAAGACATATCCAACAATGACACGCCTACAAAAATCATCACACTCAAATCCCATATTTTCCAAAAGAAACACAACTTGCTCTAGAACCGCAGCTCGGGAACAGAAAGACCTAGAAACCGGTCTAAATCATCAATGTGCTTGATCACAACTATTCTCGAACCAAATTTCACCGCTGCTATACCTCTACTATCAACGCACTTTCAAAGTAAAGACAACCAGAGTATGAGAGAACTCCTACCTCTTGGAGCACATACTAGCTCACTTCCTGACCTATCGAACCTCTCGTTGTTCGAACACTGGAGACCAGTAGAAGCTGGACCTCCTTTCCTCCCATTTTCTTTTTTTTTCTTTCTATTTTCTTCCTCTTTTCTTTCTCTTCTTTCTATCTTTTATGTTCCTTTTCTCATTCTCCCCCACCGAACTCATTTTGGTTTTAGTGTAGAACACCTTTCTCAATCATCTGGACACATGGCAATCACCATGCCATGTGTTTCTCATGCCCCTTTTCTCCCCGCTTAGTTTATGCATGATAAAACATGACACTTGTTTCATGCGCCAAGTGTCCACTGGTTGCGCCATATGGCACGCAAGCCCACCACAGTCGTGCTTGTTCACTTCTCTACTAAAATACGCTGGAATCCGGACCGTTTTTAATATTAGAATTCGACCATGCAACTAGATTTCACGGCATCGAACTTAATCTATATCCGTGTCGCCATTCAAGATCTAGAGAAATTCTCAGCTTACAAACGTGACTATAATCTGGTGAATCCATCGTTCACTTTACCCAAGCCACAATTAGAGAGGCTCGGGACTCAGGATTGAGAATGGCCCATGACTATAAGAAAATGAGATAGAGACATAATTTTAGTCATGGTCCAAAATTCTACAACTAAAGCATATTTTTAAGGGGCGTTTGTTTTTTTATTGAATGCTCAATTGAACTTTTATTTAGTTAAATGTTGAATAAGACTTAATAGTATTAAATATAAAATTATTTGTTTTTTTAATATTGTATTTCTATTAAGTATTAAGTTGTTTGTTTTTTTTATATACTTAAAATTAACATCTTAATTATATCATGAAAGCAATTTGTTTAACTTATTATTACTGCTAAAATAAAATATACGTGATAATATAAGTATAATATCTTAACATATTAATAAAAAATTAAAATAGATAAAATTATTATTATAATCATTACAGAAAAGAATATTTTTTGTATCTATTTTATATAATTAAAATAGAATATATAAAATTAATGATTAAAAAAATAGATTGATGAAACCAAAATTAAATTACACAAAAATAATAATTCAAATGCATATTTTCACATATCCAAAAGAAAAAATATATAACAACTAGAACCCAGAACGCGCCAACTCAACCTATTTTGAAGCATGGTCAAAACGAGTCGCTACTAATTTGACCTATTTTTATTCGAAATGGCTGATCACTCAATTTACCATGCTTCACATGGCCAAAACGAAAGCTAAAACCTTAAAAATGCTAAAAATAATTCCATAAATCTATCATTCTTCAAATAAAATAAATAATAATTAATATATAAAACGATTGAGCTTTAAAACAATATAATAATAGTAAATAAACTTAAATAAATAAATAACGCAAAATTATCTTATAATCAAAGTATCAAATTAATCCAGCTAAATAGTATCAAAACAATAAAGTAACAACTTAATAAAATCTATATGAAAAAGAGAACTCCAAAGATCAAATGAAATCTCATATGCCTTTTATCTTCATCCTCATCCTCATTGGATCTAATAATTATATGTGGTTCCACATTAGAAAGATGTACATCCTTGATGGTGGTTTTAGTTATCATCATCCATTAATTAATTTAAAATGTTAACAACATAAATTTCATTTATGTTTGGAATAAAAAAAATATTTTTTCCAAAAATGCATCTCAATCGTATGATAATCAAATATCTTATTTGTTTGAAAATTTATCTTGCTAAAAGATATAATCATATTAGGAAAGAAATTAGTGTATAATTTTTGTTAATTATTTTAAAAATAACATTATTTTGTTATTAACACTAGCTTAAGTAATAAAAAATTTATTTTTAGAAGATAACACAATTAAATATTAAATCAATTTATTTTATAAACTAAGATTATCATTTTATCAAAAAACTTATAATTTATCAACAAAATTTAATCAGAGAAAAAAACAAAATATTTTTCAAATATGATTCAGTTATGAGCAAATAAAAATATATTTAATATTAAACTGTAATTTATTTAATTCAAAATGCATTTCGTAGTTCTTTTTTGTACAAGATTTCTTTTTTAAATGCTACAAATTATCATATAAATTATATTAAAAGATAAATTTAGAAATTAAAATAAAATAGTTAAAAAGTTTATCATGATATTAATCATATACAGTAATAATTATTCTATGCTATGAAAAAGATAAACTAAAAAATATCAAATTTTATAGATTAATCTTTGAAAATCTTAATAACTAAGCTAATTACGTAAAAAATAAAAAATAAAAATTTTAGGCTAATAGGGCTAATCAAGCTAATCTACCATCCTAGCCCAAACCCATAATGGCCATGGGTCGTTTCAGTCGTAAATCGCATAACCCAACCACCAAAAATTCATAAATGGTTAATCCATCTGACTAAATCCATATCAATAACTTTAATAACAAATGCAAGACATATCTTCTAATATCTAAAAGACATCATACTTAAAACTAATATTTAAACATCTTATTTTTACATAATAATAAGTTTTAAATGACAGTGATGGTGAAGCCGAATGTAAGGAAAGAATAAACGGAACTATGGCCACAAGAGTAAAGAGATTATTACTATTGATAGTCGGATTGTTCATTTAAAATATTCAAATATTATGATTATTCTTTAAAATATTTTCATAATGATTTTAGCATTTTAAAATATTGCGTATTGCTCTTTTAAAATACTTAAGGATTTTAAAGATTTTAAAATATTTCGGGAAATATTTAAAATATTTTTTAAAATTTTAAAATATAGTTTTTTCCTTATTTAAAAATGACTTTATAAATAAAAGAAAATATTTCGCTTTTTAATTCAAAAGAAAAGATTAAAAATTCGTAAATAAGTTATACCAAAATAAAAAAACAAACAGTGTAAAACAATCGCTTCATATATTCTTATTTCACCAAAACAATCGCCGCAACTAGTGATCTTTTTATAGTTGTGGGAAGTAGTAGGAAGCCATATGGCCCAATTGTCACAAATAAATCTTTCCGGCAACCAATGACAAATAAAAACCCTCATAACCTAGTCTGAACCCTTTTCTCTCCGTTTATGTCTAACACTCTCTCTCTATCTGTGTGGACGAAGATCAACACCATTTGCTTCTGATTGGTGGGTGTCTTTTTCAGTTTTTTAATCTAGATCAAACTCCCCAGAATTCTAGGGTTCATCTATCTTCTCTTCAAAACTATCTCTCTCATCCCAATCGCTCAGTACTTGCTTAGATTTCCTCACATTTCTCTCGTTTTCCTCTATCATTTCCTCGTTCGTGACCTGATCATTAATGGATTTAGAGGCCATCCCGTTTGGCTCACCTTTGCTTCGGGCTCCGTACTCTACCAGGTCGTCGCTTCCAAGTGTCAATTCTTCATGGCAGGTGAACTCAGTTCCTGCTTTTTTGAATTAAAAATTTTCGGATTGGATTTGAATGAGTGATGGTGTCTACTTTGATATTCGTCTACTTTATTGCTGAGAACGTGGGCATTCGTCTAATTTATGTCTAAATTTCTAGCAATATGAATATTGGATACACTGAATATCTGGATTTATTTTCTTTTTCTTTTTTTTGGCAATACGAGGATTTATTTTATTTTAACAATATGGATATTTGGATTTATAAATATTGCTTCAAATATCCATTTGTTTATTTATTTTTCTAGTAATATGAACATTTGGCGCTGAATCTGACAATCTAGACTTGGATTTTGGAGAACAATGCTCTCTCTGGTTTTCGGTTGGAGAGAATTTGGGAAGAAATGCCCTGATTTTTAGGTGGAGAGCACAATCTTCTTCATTGTCCTATGTGTTTTATTTGTCTGTTTTTGCCCCTTTTAATGCTTTGTTAGTTTTATTGTGCTTGCATCCTCCCTTTATAATATCTTTATCTGTGATTCAGTTTTATTGCCTTGTTTTGAATCTTTATTGATTTCATTCATGGTTGACGACTCACAATGCTTTTGCTAATTTGGGGGCAGAGTCGGGGACTGGGTGTTCGATACTAACTGTGACGAACCAGCAAGACTCTATTGCCAGTCAGCTTAAAGTGAGTTCCAAATACTTCTTTTCGTTTTTGAAGCAGAAATTGTATGGACAATAGTTGTTGAAAGCAAGAAAAATGTTTCCAAAAACAGCTGATTAGGCCTTTGGATTTTTTTATTGTTGTTTTATATTGTCTAGGATGATTCAACGTTAAATCCTTGAGCTATGTCGAGGTAATGCCAAGTTTAAGGGCCTTGTTGATGAGAATATATGCAAAGTTTTCTTAATTTGAGGGTTCTGATTCTTCTAAGTATTCAAAACAATGAGAAAAAAACCAATGTTGGAAGTGTTTTTTTTTCTGATTAATACACTGTTTAATCTATTTTATCAAACTTGGAAACAGTCCAAAAGCAAAACAGAGGAAGTTAAATCAGTGTTTTTTATTTGATTTTTTCTTCCTCAATAACCTCTTTTGAGTTTGCTATTACATATATGACACAGAGTTAGTAGTTAGGGAACAAAGCTTTCACTGGGGAGGAAAAGATTGAAAGAAAATTGGTTGGCTTATAGAGGAAATATCATATTTTGGCTTATGACTGAGATTTTATTTTGGAGCACTGAGATTAAGGAAAAGCAGAGGTTACAATTCTCCGACCAACTACTTAGTTTGTTCTATCCCTTTCTCTCCCAGCCAGGTGATAAACATGGCTACCTGGTTGCTATCTTTTGCCAGTTCTATTTATGCATAAAATCTTGTGTTTGTGTGAAAATTCTGCACTAGATGCATCCTTTGATCAATCTCATTCTGTCACTTCCCTGAGGCATTGTATCATCATTATCAAAGACCAACTCAATATATTTATATTCGTGAAGAAACACTGAACGGTGACCATGATACCAGCGTGAATAGTATATAAAAAGAGGCATTAAGGGAATGCTTTCTTTGGCCTGCAGACTATTAATAAGATCATGATGAACTACTTGCACTACCACGTATAAACTATTCATTCATTAGTTCGAGGGGGATTTGAAGTATGAAAATTCTAATAAGGTGATCCATAGGATTGGAACAAAGTTAGAAGCTTTTTTGCCCGGGTTCTTGCTTTTTCCAGCTCTCATGTGTCATGTTTGTTTGCTAAAAAACATTGGAGAAGAACCTGAAACTTGGAAGTTATAAGATTCTAAGTTCTTTCTTTCTATTCTTGTTGCATAATCATCATGCTTCTATAGGATATTATTTTTGGTGAACGAAAATCAATTGAGTCTTTCTTTTTTATATCTATTTTGAGATTCTTGCATATTTTAATGCTTTCTAGTCCACATGTTTTCAGGAGGTTGATGACAAACCTTGTGCAACCTTGGAAGAATTAAAAAGTGGAAAGTTGTCGCCAGAGGAAATCTTATCACTTCCAATATTTAAGGTATTGGAATGAAATGTTTAAATGTGATTATCCCTTGAAGGAAATACATGCAAAGAGCATGACTCAAAATCTGGTGGTATAAAATTTTCTAATCTTAGGTCGTATTGCCCACAGGCCACAACAATTTAACTGTCTATATTCTACATCCACTTTCTTATCTACTCCTCTTCCCCTTCTCACAAACACAGACACAGTAAGAAGATGTTGGAAGAAAAAATGGAGAGAGAATGGCTCTGCTGGCATCCACTAGGCTTGAGACCATCAAGTCCTGTCCATTACCACAGAGGACGGTTTGACCACAGAGGAAGGGGTGAAGAGGCTCCAGATCTTTGGCCCAAACAAGTTGGAAGAGAAAAAGGTAAATTCTCTATATATGTTCTTGAGCATTGCCTAGTTTCATTTTGTTAATAATACAGAAAAAATGATCTGTTGGGAACATTTTTTTTTTTTTGGAAACAGGAAAGCAAGTTCCTCAAGTTCTTGGGCTTTATGTGGAATCCCCTGTCATGGGTGATGGAAGTTGCTGCTATCATGGCTATTGCTTTGGCAAATGGAGGGGTTGTCATCTTCCCTTTGGCACCCTCCACCCACCTTTTCTTTTCTTCTGGTTTTGGGTTTTCTTTTCTTTTTGTTTTTGGTTAGGTGTGCTCAAATGCAGGGTGAATCTCCAGATTGGCAAGATTTTATTGGGATTTTAATTGCTTTTCATCTACTCCACCATCAGTTTTATAGAATAGAACAATGCAGGGAATGTTTGCTGCAGCACTGATGGTTGTCATTCAATTTGGGTTTTTGGTTTAATTCTAGTTTAGATTCTGATAAAATTGGTGTTTGACTATCTGAAGTTGAAGATGGAGGCTGAATAATTTAAGAATATATGAGTTTCACAACTAATTTTATTTATATTTGATTTTCTGAGATTTTTATTAGATAAGAAAATCATTTTCTTAACATTTTTTTCTTTCCTTATTACTTTCAAGGACCAATAATATACTATCTATAGTATTCTTTATTCTTATTATTTGTAGCTAGTTTTGCTTTAATCATTATTCTTTTGAAGTTTTGTTTTTAATTATGTTCCTGCTCTTTTTGTGGTCTAATCTTCCCTGTTTCGTTCTGTCCGCAGGACCATCTGAAATATAGGAAAGTACAAACTAGTTTAAAGCAGCAGTGCAGTGAGCAATGTAAATTTTCCTTTCTTCTGTGTTTTTTTTTCCTTTGTGATATCCTGGACAAGAAGCCATCGGGGTATCTCATGAACTTATGTTTGTGTAGTCCCCATCTTTGGTCATTTTGATTATTGTTGGTATGTGAAGTACTTATTTTTTTGAATGGTCTTAGGTTTGATTCTGTTTTAGTAGGTAGAAAATTTCTGTTTTTACTACATTAGCTTTTTAAAAGCGAAAACAGTTTAGGTCTACGAGAATAAGGCAACAAATTTTAATAAAAAATAGTGAATTTTGGCATTTTATATATGAATCGAAAACGGGTAAAGAAAATTTATTTTCGTACATTTCAATTAAATTGACAAATTCAGCCAAAATGAGGTTGAAAATGAAAACGTGTTACAGTAAATTGAGACGAAGCGTATTTTAATGGTAAAGATTAGAATACATTGAAAATTTTATATCCCGAATTTTGGATAGAGTTGAAAAGTACCATGAAGCTAACAGGTAGCAGGTTTTAAACTTTGAGCGTTCGAGTAATAATCATTTTGAGTAGGCTAATTGATTGATGGCCTTATGTTTATGCATCGTCTGTAAAAGACTTAATATATGAAACTTGATTAGGAGGAGCAGCAAATCTTGACCCATCTTCAAATTTTCTTTTTCTGACTTTCTTTCCTTCCTGATCAACACATATTTATTTACAATGGGAGAATCTGCAATCTTTTCCAAGATTGAAATTTTCAGAATTAAAGAATACGCGAGAATGATAGGTCCCCGGAATGAAGAAGAACTTTAGGCCCAGTTTAGTTCGAAAATTTTAAGCTATCCGAAGTGAGAATATGAAAATTTTGATGTATTAATCTTTGGTTTTAATTTTTCGGAAAATACGTTTCGATCTTTGAATTTGGTTGAAAATAAAAATAAGAAAATCCGTTTTGTAAGCCAATTTCTTGAAAATGAAGTTAATGAAAGCGATGAAATGTGTTTAAAATACAGTTCTTATTCGCGTCCGTGTTTCGTGAGCACGATGAGGAAGAAAATCGAAGTGGAAGACGAAAGGGGGAAGAAAAGAAGAAAATCATGTAATCCCGGGTGTTTCGTTTTATCTACGTCGTCCAATCAGTGTTTCGATTTGATTCGAAGCAATAGCTTGTGTGAGCAGTTTCGATTCGTATATAAAATGTTGAAAATAGTGAATTTATTTTTGCTTTGTTTTAATTTGTTTTAATGCGATTCTCGTAACTAAACGTGTTTTGCATTTTCGAAAGTTTGAATAGAAAATAGAAAATTTTACCTCTTCAAAAGCAGGCGTAGATGCAGGCTTGTCAATAATAGCATCGTTTTAAATGAATGCGTAAACAGCTAAATGAGACTTTGCAAAGCAGCTTGGACTGAGAAGGTGATAAAAATCAAATTTGAAAGTATGCTTCATTTTTTGGTAGGTATGGTGATAATTGGATGTTTGACTGCGAGGTCCAACGGTAGAGTATTGCATGAAGAGTATGATCTCTTTTTTCTCTCATTAACCTTTTCCCACGTTTAGCTCAAAAATTAAAAAAAAAAATCCATAAGTACAAGAGGTTGAGAAATATTCTAAAATTTAGTGTACTTTTTTGCCACATGGAAAACATATCTTAAAGAGACATTTTCTAAAATTCTGAAAACCTTAAATTTTAATTGAAAGTATCTTTTGAAGAAATACTTTCTAAAGTTTAAAAAATTATAAATTTAAATTAAAAGTGTTTTTTGAATAAATACTTTTTAAAGTTTAAAAATTATGAATTTACATTTCAAATATTTTGAAAATTTTGAATTTGAACAAAAAAGTATCACTTGAAAATCACTTTCTAAAATTTTCGAAAGCTATGGATTTAAATGGAAAGTTTCTTTTAAAGTAGTAGTAGGACATATAGTGGACAAGGGACATCACATTTGAACCCAAAAATGCATCTCATGGTACCCACATACTCCTATCTCTTTTCTCATCTCTCTCCTTTATCGACCACTTTCGCCCTTTGAGCCACCAGTTTAGTCATGTAATATGCGCGCCCAAATCGTTAATGTAATTCATCCCGATATCTTTTAAAGCACTAATGTAACATAAAGTGTGCTTGTACTTAAAAGCAATGATGTAATATCATAAATCAATATAACGTCGGCAAATTAATGTAACATTTCTTAGCCCAATGTAGTGTAAAATTATTATAAATAAATATATTTATAATAAAATTTAGGAACATTGATGAAATATCTTAAATACTCATTTTATCCCCATGTTTTTAGTAGATTTTAGTAGTTTTATGAGATAAATAAGTGTCATAATCTTCTCTTTTACTCAATTTTTGTGATTAGGCCCAACAATTGAGCGAAATAAATGAAATCAAAGAAAAAATCGGCAAAGAATCATCATGCCACCGCCCGACAAACATGTGATCCTTTGTGCAACGTGAAGAGTCCCTTCATGGCTCCCTCATTGGTAGATTCTAGGCTAGGGTTTCCATAGTCGGCAAGATCACGTGATTTGGGTCAGGATGTGCAAGATACAACATAACAAATTCGGTGCTACAATGTGGATATGGGCCTGTTTGTTAAAGCAATCCTTCACTAGTTTTAAACAACATTCTCTTTCTTTAGAATCTCTTTTTCAGTGGATTTTTAACATGATTAGGGTGCTCATTATAGAATTTTGTTTTAAATTTTTCACAATTATTATTTTTGCTAAGTGAAAATTCGAAAATAGGAATTTGTCTGAATGCAAGGAGTAAATTTGTAAAATTTGTTAAGGCAAGGACACAATAAGTCATAACACTGAATTTATATACCAAAGTATAATAATAGGTTAAGTGAAATGTAAATGAAAGAAGATGAAAAGGCTATTGTAGAAATAGTATAGAGTTGTGAAGCAAACTAAGAAAGAGAATGGAGGTAGAAAACATAATAAGAAAAATTAAAAATAAAAGTAAAATATCATAGAAAGTGAGTGCCTCTGAGCTTTAGACTCATAAAATTGGAAGAAGAAAGGGGAAGAAGAGAAGAGAAAGAAAGAAAGAGGAAAGGAAGAGGAAGAGAGGAAGAATAAGCTAAAGAAAGGTATGGATTTTGTCTGTTGGTATGAATCTTTATAATTTGTATGGAGCTCTTAAGTTTTGTATGGATTTTGTATGGATTGTTAGGGTTTTGGGTATGGATTTCCTCTTGTTTAGGGTGTGAGGGTTAAAAGTATGAATACTTGTTGGAGTATGATTATGATTTGGTATGGATTAATGGACTTTTGGACTTTGGTATGGAAAAATCAGCCCAATAAGCCATTTTGATGAATTTGAGTGCAAGAGCCTCTTGGCCCTATTGGTTGTGTTTTGAACGGTTGGTTGATTGTAATCACCCGATTGAGGGGCATATTTGTATTAAGGAAATGTTGGTTTAGAGTGCTGTTGAATTTTTCAACCAGGATGGTCATATTTATGGATTCGAACTTCAGTTTTAGATGTTCTTTGGACTCTATGGAAATCCGCTTTTGAGTTTAAGAATCGTCCCCATATACTTAAGCGAGTAGTGGAACTCATATTAGGTCGAAATCGCGAAAAAACGGTGAACTTACGGTTATGCTGTGTCGTTATTCGCGAAGCCTTGACCGAGACGGTCATAATTTCTTCGTCTGAAATCCGTTTCGGATGTTCTTGAGGCTATAGAAAGCCACTGAGTATAGAATCGTCAAGTATAGCTTGATGAAATTGGAGCTACGTAGGGTGTAAATCCGCAGCTTGGTATTTTCTGCGGATTTATCTTTGGTGATCACTTGTTTATAAAGGAAACGCTTCAAGCGGACGGTCGTAATTTAACCGTCGAACTCAGATTTGGATATTCTTGGACTCTATGGAAAGCCCTTTGAGTGCAGAATCGTCATTATATGAAACGATGAAATTGAGCTCAGTTAGGTCCGAAATCATGAAAAATAGTAGGCCTGCTTGAAGTTATGCTCATAGTCCTTTACATTCATAGGAAGCCTTCAACTTTGAACGGTCATGAACTCTTTCATCAGAACTCGTTTCGGATGTTCTTGATCTGTGGAAAGCCCTTTGGTATAGAATGCGTATATAGGCTTTGATGAAATTGGAATAATGTAATGCTTCGTAAGCATCACATGGAAAGCAGTAGTTGATAAATGCGTATAATGAAATATGAGAAAAATGCAGATACGAATAAATGATTGTAAATATCGCATATGATTAGGATGACAATAATTATTTGGGAATATATATGAGATATGTGCGAACATAAAATACACATGGATTGTCTACTTAGAACTGGTAAAGGGATAGATGGGCGTCTTTGATAGGGAAAAACAAGTCTACATCATCTTGATGAGTTATTTGTTTGGGTCATTACAAGCCGGGCCACTTATAGTCAGTGATTATAAATCTACTGATGATAATAGCGTCTTTGGGCCCTTATAGATAGTCATTGTCTCGTACAATGATAATAACGCTTTGAGCGCCATAAGATGTGTTTGTGCATTGAGTGGCGCCTTGGGCATATAATTTCATTTATCGCTTACAGGTTTATCTGGCATGAAACATAAAGCAAAATGACTGCGTATGACATATGAAATGATATGATATGATAAGAGAAGCATAACATCGCTATGGTAATAATCTATTGTGACAAAACATAGCAAGTGTAAATGATATGAAATGTATATGAATGTTGATAAGAAATGAAACATGGTATGATAAGTAAATATGAGATATGTATAGAAATATGTTTAAATGATATGATATATTTAGATGTATATCGTGTGTATAGAAGTGTGATGATCATGATTGGTGATTTGTGAGTTTATTCTCAAACGTAAAGCAGCAGAGTTTTCGTCAGTGTGATGCGACAGGTAAGAAAGTGAGACTGACCCTCGTCGTCTAGATTAAACAACACGTAGTTAGACATATGAAAACATTACTGTTTGTATATACCAATCATCCTTTTTGTTGTTTGTAAACTCAAATGTACATAGTTTTTGCTATAAAATTGAACTACTCCATTTGTGGATCTTGAATATATTTTGTAATCCATTATTTAAAATATAGTACAGGATAAATCATTTAACATTATATGAATGAACAAGCTTAAAGTTTATAAATTTATAGTAAACAGGAAAAAAAAAAAAGAAAAAAGAAGTGACACCCTCACTTGACACCGGATGCCGGGTTGGGGCGTCTGGCAACATAGAAACGAGTGGGGCTTTTGAAAGGAGAGGGTTCTCTTGTTTGCAAAGAAGACCCTCGGATGGAAACACCCAAAAGCAAATCTCTCTTGGGTGAAATCGGTTCTTTACCTTGAAGAAGAAGAAGAAGATAATAAATGAGTTTCATCTATACTCTTCTCCTCTTTTCTTGCTTTTCCTTACTTTCTATTAGAGCTCGAAAACGGGCTAGCTCGACTTGTTTTAGCCCAGCCCGAGTGGGCCATGGGACAAAATGGGCCGAGCTAATATGACCCACATTTATTCAGACCACTTTTGGGTAGCGACACGACCCGAAAGTGGCTGGTTAATGGTTATGATTAAATATTAAAATATGTAATTTCCCATCATTTCACGTTGTCCAATGTATTATTATTTTTTCACTACACTATTTCTTTTTTTATTTTATTCTCACTTCAAATGTCCCATGATTACCCTCTCCATCAATAGTACTTTATAAATAAAATATTAAAATCTTAAAGCAAATTGGAAAAGATGTGACCTTTGGCTTAAGGATTTGAACAAATCAAAAAGAAAAATGTTTATTTTAATGTTTTATTCTCACTTGACATGCCCCATGATTACAGTTTCAAGTATTTTTATAAATAAAATATTAATCCTAAAGCAAATTGAAAAAGACATTGATTGACATTTGGCTTAAGGATTTGAATAGAGAAATCAAAATGGGCTAGCTCGACCAAAACTCGATTGGCCTGCGGGCCTATTCGGGTCAAGCCAAATGGCCTGAGTCTTCATTTTTATGGCCTAACCCTCCTAAATTTCGAGCCAGCCCACTTTAGCCCATTGGGCTCAGCCCATATTCCCATATCTACTTTCTATGCTTGTATTTCTCCCCTCCATGAGCTAATTCCATTTTCTAGGTTTTGATGTAGTCTAAACAATGAACTATGGTGTTTAGCTTTGATTTGTAATCTTTGATGTTTGAATTTTCTTATATATTGAATGTTCTATTCAATTCCTAATGCCTATTGATGATTGATCACCATTAAAATGTTTTGTTGACCTAATTTGAGACTGAGAAACAATAATTAGGTTAAACCATGAATGAAATATCATGTTTCACCACATGTATCACGTAGACATTTCAGCTATAATGCACTTATCGTTCTCAATGCTTAATGCATCCTCGTTAGTATGGTTCGAGTAAAGACATCGAACATTTTCCAATGCGATTGTTATCAAGCTGAGAAAGAATAACATGTGCTTATGTGAAATCCGCCATTAATATATGGTTTATGTGATGCCCCAAAACCCAGGGGTCCGTTGGCAACCCGTCAACCCGTCAATACTATGACGTTTAATCTACACTCACTAAAATCTAGCAGTCTCCTTGTAATGGGAGCTCTACGTTAAGGTACAAACCTGTCTCAACAAGTTTACAATGACCACACAGGGTCCACATGCGAGTAAAATAATGGCCACTGAGCCCCGCATCAATACTCATGTGGCCATCCCAACCAAATATATATTACATGGTTCAAGAGTTAATACATTATTTTAATACAAAACATATATTAAAATTATAGAATTTAATACATGTTATACAACAACATCAAAGCCATTAAGTCGACTTTCTTCTAACGCTAAGATCCTAGCGAAGCCGCTTCCCGATCGCTCCTCAGACTGAACCCACTGATCCGACAAGATGAGCAAAGCCCAAGAGGGAGATAATTCCTACATGGCTAATTCCCACCTTAAGTGCACATGCATGTATGCCAATCACATTCAAGAATTTATTGAACTTACTCGAATGTCTACATGCCCAATCCCATGTCCCGAGTCCTCACCGACTCCCTCACACATGTCTAAGCCAATATGTGAGTAAAAATACAGTTTTCACAACCAAAGCTTTTTGTTCTTGAAACTCGCTACCAAGTTTCGGTAAAAATATTAGACTACCCTCCAAGGCGAATTGCTGGATAACTCTCCGAAACAATCATGGTCCTCATCCGAAGTGATCTGTTGGACATCTCTCCAAGGCAATTCTTCGAAAAATCTTCCGTTGAAATTCCTTTCACAAACATTTTCTTTTTTGTTTCATTTCATGTCATGCACTCACTTCATTATCTAGTATGTCTTTTGTACAGATAAGTAACGCATGATGCCAATTCCAACACATTCATGCTAATATATTCACATGCATATATATTAACATAATTTACTCACAACAATCATGTTATTCAATTTCACAACCAATAACACCAAAATTAGCTCACATGGGCTAATTGGCAAACACAAGCAATTCATTTTGAATCACTCAACATCATAAAATCACACCAAAAAATTCACGTCACTATTCACGTGAACAATGAAACCCTGCCATCGCTCTCACGACCACAAATAGAATTTTCTTACTGGCTCAAAGTTTTCGAGACCGAATCTTTACTTCGCCAAAATGCTTCTTTAACATTCCTAACCATTTACATGACTCTAGCCAAAGATTAACACAAGCAGAAAAGATCCTCACCTTCTTGAGTTGCTCAACTCCACCAAATCGGTGTCCGCGCGAGCTCCTCGCCAGGTAGAATGATTCTCGCTTCTTGCTCAAGCCGAGAACCGACGGTCCAAATGGCTTCTAAAAATCTGTAGAGAATGCAGCTCTCTCTCTAAAAAATGAAACCAGCCTCTCGCACCTCAAGTCCACTATTGCCCATTTCACTTCATTTTTGCCTTCTAAATGAAGAAGACAACACTGCTCACGTTTTTTGTTGTCTTAATCTCATTAACACCAAAATTCCAATCATGTCCCTTCTTCTAGATTTTTGACACTTGGCACTATCTAGGCCGTCCGTTTCCATCATCTCTCTAATCTTGCAACATGTGTCACAAGATTACATGTAATAGGTGACTTTTGTCACATCACATGTCTCTCAAACCCGTTTTACAGCACCCGACACCCGGTGTCTCAAAAAACATGAAATTCCGACTGTCTCAAAATTTGACGAAATTCGACGTGGTAGCTAGATTTCGCGAGACGATTCCAACGGTGAATTTCGTTTCGTCATCCAAGATCTAGAAAATTTTTGGATTTTTTCCAAAATTATAGTTTTACCCTTTTTCAGAAAATTAGAATTTTCTCGGGTCTCACAGTTTGAGCGTCCTTGGGACCAAATTGAATCTCACCATAGGAATTTTTTAGATGAAATCAAAACCCTAGGCTTTCTTGTAATTACATTTTCCCTTTGCATGTTAGAGATCTTAGTTTAGTTTGTTTTCCATTTACTCTTCACCTTTGTGCTAATCTAAATAAAGTTAGGGCTATTCTAATTTCGATAATTAGTAGCCTAATCCCTGTGAGAACGATACTCATCACTCATCACTTTACTACTTGATAAGACGTGTGTACTTGGGCATATAGACACACACATTTTATATAGCACATTTCGGTCCCTCCACTACTCTTTCTCTGATGATAGTGAATTCAAGCAAAAATATGAAATCTTCTCATCATTTGAATTCAGATTTTGTAAATTTATCGCAAAATTTAGGTTGGGATTTGAGCATGTTAGATCGCATTGCACTGCCATTATCAAGTAACGTTGTGGGATCAACTACTTTGTTTCACTTTCCGGGACCGCTTAAACCTAGATTCTATTATCGCTTTGAATTTTGTCAGCGCTATTGTTTTCCCATATGTTCTTCCTAGCTTACTTAGCAATGCGTAGGAGAGTCGATTAGCATAATTTCTCCGATCTTCCATTAGTGCATTTCTGGTTGTACTTTAGTAGTACAAGTCCCATCAAACTCGTTCAACATCATAAACTACCATACAATGATCCATCGTGACATCTCATAGCAAAACCATTTCGATGATACATGACAATTTCTAAAAGTACCGGAATGGAATGACGTTTATGTGGCCTATGTGATGCTTGCATGTGTGACCCGAACTCGATCATGTGACAGTCATATGAGTGACCCGAGCTTGACAGGCAGGAAGGTCGAGCATGCTACCAACTCAACCGCCTTGAACATAGGAGATAAAGTAAACAGAGCACGCTTTGTTGTCCACCTTGACAAGCATTACGACATAGTTACAAATTAATGAGTAACGTAAGGGCATTAAGGGCCACTCATAATTGTCCATCTCATAAACGTCCACCATGAGTTCTCCTGTTGCGCCCCACCCCTCCTTGACCCGACCGTTGACCGACTCTGTGGACGCTGGTAATTCACTAAATCCATTTATCTCAGAAACACATTTTATATACTTATTTTTTATGGGATATTTAATATCCATTTAAATCATATTTATGTATGTATGAAAATATGATCTCATTACTAATACGTATTATATATATATATATATATATATATATATATATATATATATATATATATATATATAGGTAGAGAGCCCATCATTTGCAAGGTGTATCTCCATATTGACAAGATTTTATTGGGATTGTAGTGTTGCTTTTTCATCTACTCCACCATCAGTTTTATAGAATAAAACAATGCAGGGAATGTTGCTGCTGCACTGATGGTTGTCATCCCAATTTGGGTTTTGATTTAATTCCTAGTTTAGATTATGATAAGGTGAGTGTTTGACTATATGAGAGATTGAAGATGGAGGAGGCTGAATAATTTAAGAATATATGAGTTTCAAACCAATTTTATTTATATTTGATTTTTTGTGATTTTTTATTAGATAAGAAAATCGTTTTTAACTATATTTTTTTGCTTTCCTTATTGCTGAAGAGTAAACCTTAACCTTCATATCTTGTTAGATTCTTTATTCTTATTATTTGTAGCCTGGTTTCTAACATCATTCTCGGAAGATGCTGCCATGTGGAGCTCTTCCCATTGTCCTCTCCACGCGACTCCAAGTCAAGCAGAAAGTTTCTGAGCAAAACCCTTCCCGTTCATGTCACAGAAAGGCTAGTTCAACGAATTTTTTTAATAACCAGAAGACTCTTACAGGATGTAGCCACTCTCTTTCTTTCTTTCTTCCTCACTGCCTTTTAATAAATCACGATGCACCCCCTGAAGCTTCAAATCACGCAGAGAGACAATTAGGTGGGAGAGAATATGTGAGAAACAGTGGGGAAACTTATTGGGTTGAATGATGAAGTCATTAGTCCAACTGCTTCTCTAGCCATGGACTAATTGTGCCACTTATTGACGGAAGTGGGATTACTAGAGTGTAAACCTGTGGATATGCTAATTGTGCAGAACCATAGGTTTGGGGAATATTCGGACTAGGTGCCAGCCGATAAGGTGAGGTATCAATTAGAGCTCATTTACTTATGTCACACTCAAAGTCTCGGACATTTCTTCACGCCGTGAGTGTGGTAAGCCAATTTATGCATAGTCGGTGAAGACCATATGGTTGCATTAATTAATTCTCCGCTATCTAAAGTCATCACCGGGACTACTGTTATTCTCAAATGCATTATCTGAATATTGGAAGAATTTTACGGATCTCGAGATTTGGGTCGAGACATCTTGGATAGAAGTCTACCTCGGAGCTCTTTACATTTGTGGGAGGAAACTTAGTTACATGGAGGAGTAAAAAGCAAAAGGTAGTGGCATTGTCTAGCGTTGAAGCTGATTTTTGAGGCATGGCAAAGGGATTGTGTGAGCTTCTTTGGCTTAGAAATTTGTTAACAAAGGTCGGTTTTCCCCCTCGTTCTGCAATGAATTTATTCTGTGATATTTATGGAATGAAGAAGAGAAAAAAGGTATGTTTGACAAATACTATGACAAAGGGCAAGTCACGATTTAAGGGTGTGTCAGTAGGGCCAATACAAAATCAAATACCAGAGCTCAATTTAGTTAACAAAACTCGAAGCTCAAATTCGATCAAGTTTTTTCAAATGTTCGAAACTCGATTCGAAAAATAATCGAGTTATTCAAACTCGACTCCACAAAGCTCAAATCAATTAAAAAAATTAACAAATAAATACTATGACATAGGGCTAGGTATTTTCAGTTTGGGGAGTAATAAGTTAAATTGATACACTGTCAAGCTCGAGAGCTATACTCCATTGAAAAATTTGAAGCTCGACCAAGTATTTTTTAGATATTTGAAACTCGACTCGAAAGCTCGAATACCCTCATTTTGTAAACCTTACTCGATTCAACTTAATAAATTCAAAGAGATCTAGGATTTTTTTGTACATTTATATAGTGATGGTATGAATGTGTGATTTAATAAATAATAAAATAACAAAGCTTAATTAAGTTCATGAGCAAATCGAATCAGATATTGTTAGTACTGAATCCTGATAAGCCACTTAAGCTCAACTCGACACTTGAATCGACCAAAGTATTTTACGTGTCGAACTCGAGGATTAACTCATTACACCCTAAGTCACAATTAAAACCAGAACTAATTCTTCCAAGTTGACAGAAATTAATCCATATTTGAGCAAGAAAGAATAAGCAAAGCATCATATTCTGATGGTCCCTACCAAATACCATCACCTGTTACCGTAGAGAGATTTGCTTTGAGGAAAAAAATGAAGGCAACTACAAAACAGTGCTAGACTTTTCCTAAGACCTCCATTGACCCCATCAGAAAAGTAAGCCTTCATAAGACTTTTGCAAAATGCTTGGCTGAAGGTGATAAAAATCAAATTTGAGAGAATTAGGCTTCATTTTTTGGTAGGTATGGTGATAATTTGATGTTTGACTGCGAGATCAACAGTAGAGTGAAAACTGCATTGAAAATTATGATCTCTTTTTCTCTCTTTCTCGGCCTAAATAAAAAGAAAATCCATAAATACAAAAGGTTGAGAAATATTCTAAAATTTAGTGTACTTTTTTTGCCACATGGAAAGCATTCTGAAGAGACACTTTCAAAATTATGAAAACCTTAAATTTTAATTAAAAGTATCTTTTGAAGAAATATTTTCTAAAGTTTTAGAAATTATGAATTTAAACTAAAAGTATTTTTTGAATAAATACGTTCTAAAGTTTAAAAAATTATGAATTTATGTTTCAAACATTTTGAAATTTTTGAATTTGAACAAAAAGTATCACTTGAAAAAACATTTCTAAAATTTTCAGAAGTTATGGATTTAAATGGAAAGTTTCTTTAAAGTGGTGGGGAGGGGGACATATAAGGAACAGTGATATCACATTTCCGAACTAAAAATGAATCTCATGCAGATTCACATACTCCCTTCTCTCAACTCTCTCCTTATCCCAACCACACGTAACCCACCGAACCCCATTTGAGTCACAACATCTGTCAGCACACCTTAAATCATTAATGTAACACTATTAAATCACACATGTACTTAAAGCACTAATGTAATAATTTAAAGAATTAATGTAACACCCTTAAAATTAATATAACATACTTAAATCACTAATGTGACATTCTTAAATCACTAAAGTAACACTATGCACTAATGTAACACCCTTAAAATTATTATGAATAAATATATTTATAAAATAATTTAGGGGAAATTGATGAGTATCTTAAATACTCATTTTATCCCCATGTTTTGCTTAGGTTTCAGTAAGCTTATGGGAGATAATAAGTATCATAATTTTTTTACTACTCAATTTGTGATTAGGCCAACACCGAAAGATAAATAAACAAAATTGAAGAAAAAATCAGCAAAGTCATCATGTTGCCGCAACAAACATGTGATTCGTTTGTCTGTGTGATGTCCTTCCATGGCTCCATCATTGACATGGGAAAATTCTAGACTTCGAGGGCTTTCTGTAGACGCCAAGATCGCGTGATTCGGAGTCCGAATGAGCAAGATACAACATCACAAAGTGAAGAAGAAATGAAGGACTGACTTAGCATGAGTGCTCTCATGCTTTAGCGTGAGTGCTTTAGCATGAGTCCACTCGCGCCACAACATGAGTTGGCTTTGAAAATTCCAATAGCTCCTCATTTTCTCCACGCTGCAATGCACATATGCCATGCTGCAGTGTGGATATCGGCGATAATGACCGATATATTGGTAAAATGCAAAAAAAAAATCCAGCGACATTCATGTTTGTTCGACGCGTGGGTTCCCTTCGATATTGTTGTCGATATATTGCTTATGTACCAATATATCAGCGATTTTGGTCGATTTTTTCCGATTTTTCCTTCATCCGACTATCGTATATCGATATCATGTCGAGATGGCTCAACACCCGAAATGTCAACGATATATCACGACATTTCCAATACTAGTTATAACTAATAATAAAACTGAGCTACCTTTTATTATTAGTTTTTTTTTTTAAGGGATCCTTTTATTATTAGTTTTATTATAACTAATAATAAAACCGAGTTACCTTTTAACTTTTTTTTTTTTAAAGTTGGGACATGGTGCCTTGACCATCAAAACTCTTTAGAGTATCTCCAAAAGAAAATCTCTATTTTTCACTCCAAATTGACATCTTCTCTATATTTAGACGATTGAAAATTTTACATTTGTAGACTAACTCTAAAAAGCACCCTATTAACTCTAAATCATTCTTCATTCTTCAAACATTCATTTTTAAAATTAGAATATTTTGGTGAATATGATATATGAAATAATTTTACTTATATTTAAATATAAATATAAAATTATATTAAATAAATAAAATTGTAATAAATAAACATATATTAAAAACCTAAAAATGCATTTTAAACTAATAAATATTATATTATAGAGCATCATATTATATTAGAAAATAAAGAAAACATTAATAAAAGCTACATACTAAAAATACATTAACCAAATGATAAAAACTAATAAGATGGTAAATCACGTCCATAATTTTCACTATCATATTCATTACAATTACTAAAATTGCCATAACTAGGACCACTTGATCCACTTTATTGGGATTTGCAAGTCATTTTTTCAATAATCTCCATTTTTTTCACCTTGAAATACTCACGTTCAAATAGGTCGGAAATTGAGTGTAGATTTTCTCTATAATTCTTTTTCTTTGTCTTTCAATGTTTTAACTCATATTTGTTGCGTTTCATTTCAACTCAGAAAGCATATTCACTAGCAACATCCATTCTTTGGTCATTTCGGCAAACCATTATAAAAATATATAATAATAATGTTATAAAATAAAATAATTATTTTATTATTATGATAATAAAATAATGAAAGAATAGTACTATAATAATAAAATAATAAGAGAATAGTGCTTATTAAGATGTGAGCCTCATCATCTCTATATATAGAGATAGAGTAAAAGATAGAGCTCTTTTATAGATGCTCTTAGATAAGAGCAACTCCAACAAGTAAAAGAAACACGGAAAGCCAACATAGATGCTTTGATGAAAACCACCCAAAGAAGTGAGCAAAACCCGAGCAAGAGAAAAGCCGATGAAATGCGACGCCACGCGGCGCCAGCCGATCACCGCTCCTAAGCAAAACAGGGAAAAATGAAATGCTACCGTTTCTATCCGAGGCAGGGAAAACGAAAGGGAAAATCGGAAAAATTTCTTCGAAATATAGAATGGCCCGACATGCAAGCACAATTCGCGAACCATTTTGAATTCAACAATCAATCAAATTTCCAATAAATATGAGCACAATCGAAACGATATCCGCATAAGATTCGTAACTGAAATAAATTCAAGAAACAAATCGGGTTAATATAGAAGAGGAGGAAAGCCAACATTCTCAAGTGTCGCCGCTGCCGCCACGTTGCTCGCCATTCCGCAGGTGGCTTTGCAGATTGCCGTCGCCGTTGCCGTCCACCGTCCTCGTCAACACCGCTCGCTTGTCGGACCAAAACCGCAGTCATCGGGTCGCCGCTTGCTCCGAAATAATCTGAGCTCTTCCATTCAAACGACCGGCCGCCGGTGAAACGGCCCTGTTTCCTCCCCCCCGTCTGCAAAATGAGGACAACGAATAGAGGCGCTTAGTGGGAAGGAGGGCCGTGGCCAAACGGCACTCGCTTTCTTTGTCTTCGAGGAGATAAACGCACGCTGCTTTCAATTTTTTTTTTTTAAATACATAACAAAACACGCTGCTTTAGTGTATACCGTCCAAAACGACGCTCGATATGTGGAATTGATATCAAAATACGTTGTTTTGGACTGACGTCCAAAACGACGTCGTTTTGTTATATCCAGATTTAAAAAATTGCAAACGACAAAACGACGTCGTTTTGGTTTAAAAAAGGCCAAAACGACGCCGTTTTATATCTGGGGTCATTTTTGGCCAAATTGATAGCCTACAAATATTTTTCATTATTTTTTATAAGAAGTACAAAAACTTTTAAATTAATTAATATTTGTAACCCAAAAAAAGTTCAACTATTAAAATTATTAATTCAAAATATTTATATTTATTTTTATTGATTTAATTAAATATTTATGGTCATTTTTATTTTTAATTGAATCTTTATTTTTATTTTAAATTTTAATTAAATATTTATTTATCTTTTTAAATCAAATTTATAGTGTATGGAGTGATATAAATGAATGAAGGGTACATGATGTAATTATTAAGGAAGAGAAAGGGTAAAATTGGAATAGATTTAGTATAGATGAAATTTTAGATGCTCATCATTGAAATACTTTTAGCTAAAACTTTAATAAATTTCAAAACGAATTTTGGAGCAAAAAAAATAGCTAGATGCTTTTTTTTTAAGTAATCATTGAGACGCTTTCTAAGCAGCCATTATAAGATGTCATTATAGCGTGAATACATTAGGGCCTTCTTCCCTTTGTCCGCCTCCACGCCTCAACGATCGCACCCAAAAGCCTGATGGCGGAATTAAAGTAGCTAGAAGTTTGTAAGAGCAACTCCCAAAGAAGGCAAAGAAACATGGAGCCGAAAGCCAAATATAGATGCTTTGATGAAAAACCACTCTAGCAAAGTGGAGCAAACCTCGAGTAATATTGCAAGCCGATGAATGCGGATCGGCCAAATGTGGGCAAATATAGTTGATCACTGTTCCTAAGCAAAATAGGGGAAAAACCAATGCTACCCTCGTTTTCTATCCGCTGAGGAAAACGGTGCGGAAACTGAAAATTTTCTAGAACATAGAATGGCTCGACATTGCAAGCAATAATTCGTGAACCATTTTGAATCCCAACAACTGAATCAAATTCCAATAAATATGAGCACAACCGGAAACGACATCCAGTACAAGATTTGGGTAATCCGAGGGAAATCTCAAGAAACAAATCGAAGCTAATATAGAAGAGGAGGAAAGCCAACACCTCAAGTGTCGTTGCCGTCTCAGCGTCCCGCATAGTGGCTTCGCATATTGCCGTCGCCGTCGCCGTCCACCGTCCGCGTCAACACCACTTGTTTGTCAGACCAAAACCGCAGTCATCGGCCGTCGCCGCTTGCTCCGAAATAATCTGAGCTCTTCCATTCAAAATGACCTGCCGCCGTGAAATGGCCCCGCTTCTCCCCCGTCTCGCAAAAATGAGGACAACGAATAGAGCGCTAGTGGAAGGAGGGTCGCTTGAACGACGCTGCTTTTGTCTCCTCGGAGGATAAAACGACTACTTCAATTTTTTTTTTTAAATACATAACAAAACGACATCGTTTTAGTGTATACTAGTCTAAAACGACGTCGTTTTGGATATGTGAATGATGGTTCAAAAATACGCTGTTTTGGACCAGATTTGTCCAAAACGACGTCGTTTTGTTATATCCAGATTTAAAAAATTATAAACAACAAAACGACGCCGTTGTTAAAAAGGCCAAACGACGCCGCTTTATATCCGGGGTCATTTTTGGCCAAATTGATAGCTCATAAATATTTTTCATTATTTTTTAGTGGCAGCGTACAAAATTTTTAAATTAATTAATATTTGTAACTCAAAAAGTTCAACTATTAAAATTATTAATTCAAAATATTTATATTTATTTTTATTGATTTAATTAAATATTTACATTATTTTTATTTTTAATTGAATCTTTATTTTTATTTTAAATTCTGAATTAAATATTTATTTATCTTTTAAATAAATTTATAAACAGATGAGCTGGGATATAAATGAACGGAAGATACATAACGTAATTATTGGCCACAGAAATAAGAAAATTCGAATATATTTGGTGATGTATTTAAACTTTGGGATTGCTCATCTGAGACGCTTACCTAAAACTTTACCTAAATTTCAAAAGAATTTTTAAAAATAAATTTTAGATGCTATTAATCGCAGAAGATGCCTGCAGTTCTCCTTTCCCTCCTCCCAAGTCAACCGCAGGTCTTAATTTAATATATAATAACAAGAAGGTTCCTATGTATATACTTACTCTCTAAGTTTCCTCCCCCATTGCCGCCTTCTTCTAAATCACACTGCATCGCCAAAAGCTTCAAAATCACGCATAGAGAAAATTTGCAGAGAGAAAAAATGGGAGAAACAGTCGGGAATCTTATTGGATTGAATGATGAAGTCATTCACCCAGCTGCTACTCTAGCCGTGGAAGCTCATAATTCCCCTAGCAAGCAATTTCTCGTGAAAAGAATTAAAATCCGTCATGATCTTTCATCCGTTGTTGTTTTTGCATTCAGTGGATCTATGCTTCCTAAAGATTGGTCTGGACAGCCGACTTTTGCAAAAACGGAGATTGCTACCGGTGAGTTTCGTTCGCTTACAAGCTTAAACGATGGCGGAGATGCTGTGGTCAACGGGTCGTTTCTCCGGCGATTCAAAAGACGTCATATGCAATTCTATCGAAGGCCAAAGAGGTATTTGAATTCCAATTCAGCCTAGACATATATATATATATATAACACTCTCGTGAAGTTGAAATGTTAATGTTGGAGGTTTGATTTTTCAGTTGAAAGAAGCGACTGAGAAGAAGAGGCAAGTAGTTTTTGCCGGCTACTCGTCGGGCGGTCCAATTGCCATCCTGGCCACTCTATACTTCTTGGGAAAACAGACTCCCTCACCCCGCTGCCTCACTTTCGGATCCCTGCTAGCTGGGATCGATCTTCTGGTCATGCTCTCAGGCGGGAGGGGATGGTCGGACTATTTCACACATTTCAGATGAAATACGACATAACCTCGGATTATGCCGGTCCTTCATCTCCAATGAGCATGAACAATTCGATTACTTCAAATCTAAATTTGACAGAAAGAATATTAATCCAGCTCCATCCGGGTTCTACTCACTGTATGTGAACGCATCCTGTTGCAAGCTACGAAGCCTGCCGTCTAATGGGATGCAGAAACCCGTCACTGGACATTATAAAGAGCTTCATTGAGCTCAGCCCTTACAGACCTTCCGGAACTTATGTCTTCTGTACTGGAAACGGAAACCTGGTTGTTGTGAAGAATCCAAATGCTGTTCTGCAGATTCTGGTTCACTGTGCTGAGTTGGGCGAATCAACACTGCAGAGGTTGAAAAGAAGCCTGGATGAACATTCAGCCTACCTGAGTGAACTGGAAAGATTGCTTAGGGAATGCAGGTGGCTGTAGTTTTTAGATAGTATTCAGTTTCACGGCCATTATTGAATGCACTCTGGCCTGGTGAGCCTTCTTTCTTAGTTAATTTCTTCCCTCTACCAAATCTCTGCAAATCTGTGTATTGATTTTCTACGATGTTTCGATTTGCAGAGCCTGCGTTACGCCATGCCTTCAAGCTGCAGAGAGGAGTTCGAGAATCGCAGACTACAAATCTGGAAATTTCCGTGAGCATTTTGGAAAAGGCTTATGCTTGAATGAAAAGATGAAACACAAAGAAAATGCCCAGACGTGGTAGATTAGGCTAATATTATTCTAAGCTCCAAACTGAAGAAGCATACTCTCACGAGCAGGCTCGAGCTCGCCGATCTGGGACGATCATAAATGTTAAAAGAATTCGAACTGATGACTTCGAGAAGAAACGAGATTAGATTCCTGGAACCAAGTACCGTCGCCTGTTATTCTGGACATGCGAATCTTCAAGATCCCCAAGGATAAAGAGACAAAGCGTACGTGATCGGTGGGGGCCACGGCCCAAACGATATCTGATTCATCCAGTGCTGGCTCGAGCACCCACGAAAAGAAGTCGTTTTATCCGCCGAACTCTTTCTGGGCTGATGTAGATACAACTCGGCATCGACATTAAAAAGAAGGATACCTTCAAGAGATTGAGAGAAGATTCAGCAGGTGGAGAGAAATCTGATCGCATGGATTGGTGATAGATCTTTAGACGATGATGTGTTGCTGGAGAATTCAACCTTTGTTAAATGGTGGAGAGACCTCCCTCCTCAGCACAAACCAGAATCAGATCGCATTGAGAAACTCATCGGTGAGAAAGAGAAAGCTGCTGGAGTATAAATCAAATCAGAACAGGAATCATCTAGCATTGCGAACGGTTACCTGGGGCTCAAGATATAGTACTGAATTGAGGCCATTATTCACTTACCTAATAAGATGTCTGATATTTTCTTTCTTGAACGTGTGCAATGTTATTGTTATTCGAATCGTTATTGTAAAATCCGAGCCTTGGAGGCTCGATCCAGTTATAAAAATCTAGACCTTGAGTGCATTCTTAGCTGATATGTATATGCAAATACTATGACAAAGGGCAAGTCACACTTAAGGGTGTAATCGAGTAAGGTCAATACAAAATCAAACTCGAGCTCAATTCAGTTAAAAAACTCGGCTAATTCCGAATAAGTTTTTCCAAATGTTCAAACTCACTGGTAAATAATCGAGCTATTCGAGCTCGACTTGACAAAGCTCAAATCAATTAAAAAATTAATAAATAATTATACTCGAACTCGGATTTAAAATCGACTTGAGTTCGACTCGATTCAACTCTAATAAATTTAAACTTAATAAGATATATGAGTTTTTAGGGTTATTTATATATTGAATAAAACTCGGTTAAGCTCACAAGCAGCTCAAATTGGATATTGTGATACTTGAATTCGAGTATTTTACTTAATCGACTGAAAGAAAGAATAGCTTGACTCATTTACACCCTCAGTCACAATTAAACAAGAAACCGTTCCTTTCAAGTTGACAGAAACTAATCCATATTTGTGCAAGAAAGAATAAGCAAGCATCATATTCTGATTCTCCCTAACAAATACCAATACTTGTTACCTTAAGAGATATGCCATCTGAGGAAAAATTAAAGCAACTACTATAAAGCATAGACTTGCTGTAAGACCTCCATTGTCCCACTTTAAGAGAATGCTTAGAACGAAAGTGCTAAAATCACCCTTAGGGAGAATTATGCTTCCTCTTTGGTAGATAAGGTGATAATTGGATGTTTTACTGCGAGATCTACCAGTAGACTGAAAACTGCATTGAAAAGTACGATCTCTTTTTCTCTCTTTCTCTGTGTTCATCACATGTAATTCTTTCTCCTTATGGGACCATGTAAAACGATCTCTTTGACGAGGGGAGCCGATATTGTTCCTTAATTAATTATTTTTTCTTTAATTTCATCCCCTTTCCTAACTTTCTAGTTTCACAATTAACTTTCTCTCATATCCTTTGATGGACCACATTGAACGATTCTCTAATTAAGAGGAGACATTTCTATCAATAATTTTTCATCTCCTAAATCAAATGGAACAAGTGAAATATGGGAAATAAATTATTAAAATAAGAGAGCTCAACCATCTCAATTAAATATTCGATGTTTATGTAATTAGTTTTAAACGTCTCATGAACATTAATTTCTCATCCTCTCTTTTCCTAACCTTCTTTATTTTCGTCACGAATCCTTCTCTCATATCCTTTGATGGGACTACGTTGAACGATTCTTAATTAAGGAGGAGACATATTTCTATCAATAATTTTTTCATATCCCAAATCAAATGGAACAAGTGGAATATGGGAAATAAATTATTAAAAATAAGAGAGCTCAACCATCTCAATTAAATATTCGATGTTTATGTAATTAGTTTTAAACATCTCATGAACTTTAATTTCTCATCCTCTCTTTTCCTAACTTTCTCTATTTTCGTCACGAATCCTTCTCTCATATCCTTTTATGGGACAACGTTGAACGATTCTTAATTAAGGAGGAGACATATTTCTATCAATAATTTTTACATCTCCCAAATCAAATGGAACAAGTGGAATATGGGAATAAATTATTAAAAATAAGAGAGATCAACCATCTCAATTAAATATTCGATGCTTATGTAATTAGTTTTAAACATCTCATGAATATATATATAAAATTTTTTTTAAAGAAAATAATTTTATTGATTCAAATTAACAATACATCAAATAGAAACACATATAAATTTGCTAAAAGTCATATAAGATGAAACAACACCTAAGTTAATGGCATAATAAATTGGTTAAAATGCTACAAATTTGATAATATCATAATGACTAAAATACCTATAACTTCAATTTTGCAATATACTCATAGTCATAGTCTGATTTGTTATCTCCATCTGATCAAAAAATTTGCCGGTCTAAATCACCCATACATAAATAAAACATCGCAACAAAACAACAGAAAACAAAACGTCATAAAACCAAACATCGCAATAAGAGGACGAAATTATGAAAAAACAAAATAAAACCCAAATCTATATATGAGGGATAACCACTTTATTATGAAATAAATTGATAGAAATAGATGTAGATCGCGGATTTCGTGCCAAGAATTATCAATAATCGCCTCTCCTTGCTTAAGGAAAATGAGTGGCTAGAAGACTAGAAACTTTTAAACTAAAAGCTAGTGTGATTTAACCAAGAGGATATCTATTCACTTTACATGTTATGTTGTAATATTTTGTTCTTACAAGGATTCAATCATAGGATCTCCCTGAAACGTATTAACATTCACAAATTTTTTTATTGATCTCCGTCACTTAGTACACATCTGCCTTTTTAAACTACAAAAGGGTTTTATTTATACTATTACAATTAGTCACGTGACAAGATTCCATCATACTTCATCTATGACTATAGTGGACTCAAAGTGGGAGTTATCGAAGGTGTGTGGGTGACACATGTCCCTGCCGCTGAGCGAGGGTAATGGCTCGACCGCTAAATTTTTCTTTCTTCCGATAGAGGGCACGTATTGTCTTCATCGGGCACGGTGTTAGTAAGCTTGGGCATTGCTTTGTCTAAAACGTAGTTGTTGGAGGAAGGAACAAGGCTTGTTAGGGAAGTTATATCAGGAAACACAAAAGGGGGTTTGTGCCCAACCTCCTTCTCATCGGATTCGGGGTCTGGATTCTTCCATAGTTGGGCCTTTCATTCTTGGCTATATGCCTAGATATGGACATCCCATTCCACTAGACCCCTAGTTCCATTTCAGTTAGGTTTTTTTCCGGAATGGTACTATTTAAATATGACGTGTCATGCAATTATGATGGTCTATCTGATGAGCTTAAAAGTCATCTATTTTCAGTCCATTTTTCTGATTAATTTTTATATAAAAAGACTGATGATATGCAGAATCCAATAACTTCTACCAAATTTTTATGCAACAGAAACTGGAAAAGAAAGAGAAATTAAAAAAGGAGCAGAATGTGGCTGGAGCGTGAATCGGGAGTATAATGGGATACGAAGCAGTGTGGCAACAAGAACGACGCATAAAGATGAAAGGACCCAGATGTCGCGGCTTTTACAAAGAATCAAAATGCGATTCAGGTTACATCGCAAACTCCGCCGCAACCGCTTAATTGAAACGCCGAGTTTCGGAGTGAAAGAAACTCAAAGTTAAACAACCAGAATCAAGAAGAAGAAGGCACAATGTCGCGACATCTTCGATGCGCCGCCATTAACAAACAACGATCGTGGCTAGCCGCGACATCGCTTACAAGGAGTGTTGTCGCCGACAACAATCTACGTAAGATAAGGTCGCTGACAACACTGGTTGTCGCGACATCAATTACGATCCCCCGAGGTCGCGATTGAACATCAAAGTTGTCGCGACAACAATTGTACCGAATGGATGTCGCTGACAATATTGAAACGCCGCGAAGATCGGGCCGTAAGGACCAAGGTCGCGACGCTAAGAGGTCAGCCGCGACGCGAGTTTCACCGAGAAGAGGTCGCTGATAGCATTTGGGCCGCCGCGACACCCAATTTCTTCACTTTAAGACATGTCAACTACATAGAGGCTCCCGCGACAAGGACTCGAAGAAGAATGGTGAAACATGACGAGGGTCTGATGTCGTAAGGGACAAAGATCGGGCCTCATCGGGCCGCGAAACTAAAGTCCAAAAAGAAATGCATCGAAATTAGGGCCCAATTTCAGAACCCTATAAATAAGTCGCTACCAAAGAAACGCAGCCTCTCGCGACTGAAGAGAGATCCGGAGTCAGCCGGCGCCTCGATTTTATTTTTCTTTCTTATTTTCTCTTTCGCTTTTCTTCCATTTTATTTAGATTAGATTAGTTTGTATTTTGTCTTCATTTACCCTGGTCGTTAATGGAAGGATTTAGCCAATGCAGATTTACATTCTTCAGTTCATCAATGCTGTTTGAATTCCGTAAAATTTTGGATTTCGAACACCCAGCTCGATTTACAAAGTGGTTTTCTCTTGATCGCAAGCCAATGTATGGTATAATCGCAATTCTAGAATCTCTAAATTTTCCATTGAATTAACGTTATTGTCGAAATTATCTTCCCAAGCAAAGATTTTATTCATTATGATTGAACTTCGTATATTAAATCGACTACTGGGTTTTGCTTTTTTTCTCAGAATTGATCCCAACGCCGGCCTCACTCCATAACGTAGATTGTTTCAGCTCGATTTCCATGAGGCCCTCCCGAGTGACACAGAAGGCATCTTTGAGAGTAAGTGAAATAACAAAGGTATTTGAACCTGATATTGCTGATCTAATGTTCAGATAATTTAAATTAATACATCCTCTTCTCACTTGTAAAACTGTTGAGTCGAGTGAGTTATTAATTTAAGTATGCAGAGAGTTCACCTCAATTCGAATAGTAATCGATCCTGTTAGCAAGGATCTAATCAAGGAAAGAGTAAGTCGTCAATTTTCGTGATGAGGAACTAAAGACAAAGGCAAACATCCGCAATGACTATATTTTTAAGGAGCTTCCGTGTCCGCAAATTCATGTCTGCGGGTATGAAGTATTGAGAAAGAAAAATACCCGTAACAAGGCTACTAGATTTAGTAGTCATTCTCACCACCGTCTATGAGAAATGGGCTTAAGGTGAGATGATGAATGGTGTGGTTTGGTATATCCAAACATATCTTATTCTCGACTAGTTTTAAAAATCAGAAGTCTCGGAAGAAAAGCGCGCAGGCCGTAGGGAACTGGGATTCTTCACAATAGCTGATTATTCAATGTTTTCTTTAGAGATAACTGTTCAATCTAAATTTGCTATTTTAATATTTCAATATTCAATTCATTTGTTATTCATTCATTTTTCTTTTACATCATTATCTTCAGGCTTTCAAAGCAAAATCCCAATATCGTATTATCGCCCAAATAGTGGAGCTTGCAATTGGGGTAGTTGATTGGAAAAATCTCTTGCAGATTCCTGTATCCATATCTGGACTTAAATCCACTTACATTTGTTCGACCAGGCACTCTGCGCACGATCAAACCACAAGGAAAATGGTTTACTCTTTATGAAATATCTTTTCATCACCACTATAAATACTAAAGAACCACACTCAAGTTTAATGGTTTTATTACCTATGACTAGGATAATAATCCTTTGCAATAAGTCATAAATTTGAATATGCTTTGATCCATAAATAATTCATATAATGCATCAAGTTTTATATTAGTTTTTCTGGGATTAGACAATGTTTCAATTGTATACGAACTTGTATATTACTGAATCGATCAATGAGTTTGTATCGCTTGTCAGATTAGATAATAGTCCTTGGTGATAACGCTTAAATTTAGATGCCACCACATGGATCCAGACATAAGTTTAAGGCGCCGTTGCCGAGGACCGAAAGAATTTATGATCAATATTCTCGACGAAGACTAAATGAATTTACATTTAAAATAAAGAACAAAAATATTTTAACATAGGTTATTTTTAGCCACCAACTTAACAAGCCATATTGAAAATACTGCTAGCCTTCAATAACTTATTAATGTAAGTGTGTTTTGATTTGTGAAAACTTTAATGCATAGAAATGGTAATGATCGATCCGAGCCCCAAAGATACCGAATCCAGAAAGAACACTCGTAAGCTTGAGAAAGGCGAAAGGTCGAAACCTACCATGGCGTATGAAAGGCCGACCAGATCGAAGGACAACGGTCAGCTGTACCGAAGGCTCCAATCACCGATACAATGGAGGACTTCGAGACCAATTATTCAGATATTACTCCGCAATCGCATGCCCGGGCATTGATGCCAATAATTTTGAACTAAGCCAAAGACCGACACAATGGTTCAAGAACAGTCGCCATCGGTCATCCCAATAAGATCCGAATGAACACCGAAGGTTTCAGATGGCAAACAAAGAAATTGAAATTTGTGGTGAGACCAGAGGTTAGTAAAATCGCATTTATTCCCATTTTCTAAGAGATACAGCCAGCCCAAATGGTATGAATCTCACCATATGGTTCTCGTTTGATACTTGGGAGGAGCTTGTAGAAGCCTACTGGTAGAGATTCTTTCCCACCTTCACTCACTTCGAGAGAAGGAGGGAAATAATTGTGTTCCAAAGAAGGGGGAAGAAGATGAGCCTTTACGTAGTTTCGGGGAAAGATTCAAAAGGTTGTCAAGAGTGTCCAATGCATGGGATAAACTTGAAGACCCAGATGGACATAGTGTATCATGCCTTGAATGATACATCTAAAGGCATTATTGATGCTTCATGTTGTGGAGCATTCAAACGTAAAAGTGCTGAGGAGGCAAGAGATCTGATCAAGGACCTGGCTAAATGCAATATGAAAGCTCCATCAGAGTTTTAAAGAAGTAATCAAGGTGAGAAGAGGAAATATGAGTCGAAAGAAGATGACAAATATGGAGGCAAAGCTAGATGCCATCATGCATAGAATGGATAAGCAAGAGAGGAAGATGCACACTGCTCAAGGAAATAGGAGCAATAAGAGGAACTATTGAGAGGAAGTGCCGAGGTACCTACTCAAAGAACTGCTTTTATGATGCCAGGAGGTTAAGTACTGGGAGAGCTAAGAAGTTATCACTTCAAACCAAATCCTAACCCGGCCAAAGACACTTACTATCCAGGCACCGAGAAACCATAAAAATTTCTATATGGTGGAGGGGCCTTCACAAGGCTGAAGGCATGAACAACATCCTCAAAGAAGGATATCAAGAAATACCAAGGTTCCAACAGCAGCAGCAAGGAGGAGGAAGCAGAAATGAATATCAGGGTCAGAGGAGAGCTCCACCATTTGAAGATCAATTGCTGCAATTCATGGGGACAACAAGAAGCTGTAAAACCTCCATGAACAAAAGTTTCTGGTGCACTGAAGCCTCAAATGCCAATTTCAAATTTTTCAAGACCACTAATGCTTCTCTCAAGAACCCGAGACACGTGATAGGCAACCGGCCCCAACCTCTGAAAATCAGATGAAAGATGCCTTTCCCAGTGACACAAAGAAGAATCCAAAAGACTGTATGGTCAGGCACTGTAAGTGGGAAAGACTTGGAGAAGATATTTAAAAGATGAAAGCAACCAGGGAGAAGAAGGCCCAGAAATTGTTGAAACACTGGACGGGAAAAGAAAGAAGGAACAGCTGTCAGGAGAAGAAGGAAGCAAGAAGAAAGATCCAACGATCAGCTCATAAACCCCATTTACGTAGGCCGCAGAAATCAAAGATAGGAGGAACAGCCTTGCAAGGTTCTTAAAGACCTTCTTAAGCCGGAGATCGCATGCCTTCACGTAAGTGGTTACTCGTGATGCCACTTTATGCAAAATTTTCAGCACATACCGAGCAAAAGATAAGATTGCCGGGGTTATTGAATTAGAATTTGACCAAGAATCTCTGCGTTGTCGTGATCAAGAGAGGCTTACTGTAAAAGATGAAGGATCCAGTGGAGCTTTACCATTCCCTCGCACCATTCGAGATTTCAGTTCCAAAAGTTTCAGGACTCAAAGCGCATAAATTTAATGCCTTATTCTGTTGCTAAGAAGTTAAGTTTGGGGGAGATTACCCTACCATCGCTACCCTCCAAATGGCGATAGAACCCGGCAAACCTCGGGCTAACCATAGAAGATGTGTCGGGTCAAGGTGGGAAAATTTATTTCAAATTCGACTTCATCATAATCGATATGGAGGAAGATTCATTGGTCCCTCTGTCGGGAAGGCCATTCTTAGCACCAGAGTGTACTTCTAATCGATATGCTAAGGAATTCCCTACGCCGAGTTGAGAAGAGATACCGATTTCACCCTTAATCGGTTTGAAGAAATTAGAGATAAAGGATGACAATGTGATAGTTGATCACTGGTCTGCATTAGAAAGAAATCGCAAGGTAAGCAGGAGGAGATAAGACCAAGAGAGAACTTCCCGCATGAGCAACTATTTCAATTTCATTCCGAACGCCATGGTATGTCGATATTTGTGAATTACTTAGCTTGTGGAGTAGTTCCTCAATTCAAACACCAATGCAAAGCAAAGAAAGCTCAGATCACTGTATTGTGTATTATATCCTCGATGACCTAATTATTATTTAAGAGGGGTGCTGATATGATGACAAGAAGATGTTTGCCAGAGGGTGAACAAAGCAGAATTATGAATGAATGCCATGCATCACCATATGAGGGACATTTTTCTGGAGAAAGAACAACTCATAAGATACTCTTAATCAGATTTTATCGCCAACCTGCTGTGGATCAGATCGAATGGGTCAAATTATGTGATAGATGCCAAAATATTGGAAATATCGCCGAAGAAATGAAATGCCCCTACGAGGCATATTGGTGGTGCAAATTTTTGATGTATGGGGATGATTTATGAGACCCTTTCCACAAATCATTTGGAAACCTGTATACCGGCAGTTATGGGATTATGTTTCTAAATGGGTGGAAGCCATAGCTTGCCCAAGAAACGATGTGTTATCACAAATGTGAGCTTCCCCGCAAAGAACATATTGAGCGCACTGGGAACACCCAAGCAGACTATCATCGCGATGGGGCCACTTTGCAAACAAAATTTTCACAAAGCTCATGAGCGCATATGGGATCAAACATATAATGAGCCTAGCTTATCATCCCCGCACTAACGGGCGCGTAAACCCAAATGTGAGATTAAAAGGATCCCGGAAAGACTGTAAGTCTGCCAAGAAGGATTGGTCTTCCAAACTTGATGATGCACTTTGGGCTCATGGATCGCATTCAAACCCTGAATGATGTCCATGCATTGGCATTTTGGCAAGCCATGTCACTCTCCTCAATTAGAATACAAGGCTATGTGGGCCATCAAGAAGCTGAATTTCGATTTCAAATGGCAAGGGAAGAGACGTTTCACTGGAATGAACTGAAGAACTGAAATGAAGCCTATGATAATGCTAAGATCTACAAAGACACATTGCAAAGGCATGATCAAAGGATTTCAGGCAGAGTTCCGAGAAGGGATCGAGTTATGTTATTTAACTCGGGATTAAGATTGTTCCCAGAAAATTGAAATCAAGGTGAGTGGACTCACAAGGTGTCAAGCACTACTTTGGAGCAAGAATACTCAAGATCGATGCCGAGGAATTTAAAGTCAATGGACAAAGGATCGCTACTACCGTGCCAGGAGGAAAGAAAAGAAGAGCCAACCGGTTCATCGAGAGAAAAGAAAATCAAAACATATCCCGTACCAAGGACTCAAAACTGAGCAACATGATGTTCATAAAGACTTTAATTTGCATTTTTAGACTTTGAATATATTTTTTAGAATTCACCTTGATTTTGTTTTCTAGTTTTTTTTATAAAGGATTAGTTAGTAATATGAAACAATTTTACTTAATTAAATCCTTTCAGAAATTGTTTAATCTGTGTGCAAAAATGCAAAGGAAAGAGAGAAGGAGACAATCTCAGACAACCTGGAAGAATTCACAGAAGTATTTTTTTAAAAAAAGGGGAGCATTCTTTTCCCTATACAAATTCCAGAAAGTAATAGAATATACTCGAATTGGAAGGTGGTGAATTGATTTATTGATAATAGAATTTGAGAATTGATAAAGAAAGAAAAGCTCTCTGCTCATTGGGAATTAAGGCAAATGGTATTAGTCATGCATGCAAATTTCGCCGCTATTAAACTGATGTCATGACTTAGCAAAAATCAAGGAAGAAAATAGGTTGAATGTCGCAAGAAACATTTTATGTCAACATAATTCCTTCAAAAGAATGAAGTGGTCACGACATCTTAAAGAAACACCTTTATATCAAACCAGATAGATAATTGTCCTCCTCAAGAGCGACTGCCATGTACAAATGAAGAAGACAAAAGAGGGAAATTTTTGCCACCGGGCAATTTCTACTTTCATTTCTAAATTTAATGAAAGTACACATTCTCCCTAAGAACTAGAAGAGCGCAATTGAACGGAGTAATGTAAAGAGGGAATTAGTGCAGCGCAATCAATTCCGATTGAACCAATGTGTTTATTTTTTTTGCTTTAATTGATATTGGAATAACAGTAGAATTTAGCTCAGGAATAAAAATACTGACATATCATAATATGAGCCAGTTGAGGTTAATGATTAGATAATGATAAATAGTAACCCGTAATAAGGGCTGAATGATAGGCAATTTAATTGAAACATAAATTGCGATTTAGTTTGAATTTTGCTAATAAGTCCAGGATAAGGAAGGTTATACAATTGAAGGAATAAAACAAATTTTTTGAGTTTGTGGTAGTAACAGTGAGTCAAGGAACCTGTTGGAAATAACATCATCTAAATTTGTCCATCTGATGTGGTCAAGAAAACTCATGCTAGTCACGTCGAATCAACCCAAATTCAAGAACTTGTTAGATATCAGCGAAATCCTAGGTATTACAACCAACAGAAATGATCACGAGGCCATCCTTTGAAAGTTTGAGCCATTCTAGCCATCCCTATTCATATCTTTGATGCATATACTTTAGTTCAATTGACCAAAACAAGCCTTATTTTCAAAATAAGCCCGATAAAGACCCAAACCATCTAAAGAATCAATCTTCCAAATAACACATGATTACAAGAACTTCAAAACAAAGAAGGGAATAAAGTTTGGGGAGTGAATTTTTAGGAACTTCAGAAAATACGAGAAAAAGGAAAGAAGAAAAAGATCTACATCATAAAATACGGTGGAAAGAAAGCTCAAGGAGATAGGTTTTGTCTTGTGTGGCACGGCTCTCTTGAACAATTAAGTTCTTAGGGGTGTTTGACACCTAGTACCCTAATGCCATACGGTATGGAGATTTAACTTAAAAGTTAGCTAAGAGTATTAGAAAGCCTAAGAAGACAAAACATTGCAATATTTGAATGGCGATAGAAAAAAATTCCCAGTTTGAATTGTGAATGAGAAATGGGAACATACGAATTATGAATAGAAGAGAAAATCGATGTGGTATCGAAACCTTGAAGTTTGGGGAGTTTATTAGAACTACAAGGAGAAAAGGGCGAGTATGTGAGTGAAAAGGAAAAGGAGTGGTAATCTTAACCTAAAAATCCCATCCATCCTACTACCCCTTACCAAAGCACGACATTACACAAATGAACTGATTGATCTTGAAAGGTTGTAATAACTTATATTAGTGGAGATCGATATGAACCATGAGAGCTATGGAATTTTAGAAAATGAAAAGATGTTGTGAACATATACAGGGTTAATTGTTTCATTAAGAGTTATAGAGAAGAAAAATAACATTTAAAGCGGGATCACTTAACTATCACCCATTTGTAAAGCAGTTCTTCATTCGTTATGTACACACGATTGGAGTAGAAACAACATGATACGGACTTAAAAATTTGAATACGAGAAAAGAGTGCAATTTCTAGTTTTTCAATAAAATTGGTTGCAAGCTTTGCAAAATAGAGCGGAAAAATATCCTTTTGTTTGAGGACAAACAAATCTTTCTTTTCTTTGCAGGAATGATAAATTTTAGGATTGGGGAGTTTGATGAAATTAAAGTCACATCTATTTTCAGTCCATTTTAGATTAATTTTTATATAAAAAAGGCGGATTTATATGCGAGAATACGTAATAAACTTCTGCAAATTTACGTACGGCAATCGCGAGAGTGCGGTAAAAGGGAGCGAGGAATGTGGCGGGACGGAGCGTATAATGGGATGACGGTGGCGACAAGACGGCGCGCCAAAGATGAAAGGACCGAGATGTCGCGAGAAGCACAGCGGCTGATCAAATCGCATGCCGGGTTACATCGATGCAAAACTCCGGTATGGCGAAGCAGTGAAAACAAAATGAAGTGGAGTGAAGAAACCAGGTTAAACAGCGGGAATTGAAGAAGAAGAAGGCCTGATATCGCGACATGCGGATGATCGCGACTTAGTTCCTGAGGAGAAAGTTATGCGCGACAACAATTCCCGCAGAAGATAAAGTCGCGACAACACACAGTTGTGGCGACGTAATCAGACTTAGAAGTGCGACGGTAGGTTGTCGCCCGGTGATATCTTGAATGGAAGTGCGACCGCGCGGTGTCTCGCGACATGGTGAGACGAGAAGGTGTGGCCGTCGATGGCGCGTCGGCGGCGTGAGTTTCAATGAGAAGAGTCGCGATAAGATTAAGGCGCCAGCGACTGGCTCATCTGGACCATATCGCGGCTACATAGAGGCTCCTGCGGCGAATTTGCGGCGAAGCAGGGAGTGGCGAGGCTCGATGTCGCGGCGATTATCGATCTTTGGGCGATGCGCTAAAGTCCAAAGAAATGCATGAAATTGAGGCCCAACGAGGAACCTATAAATGCGAAGCGCTACGAAAGAAATGCGGACTCTTAGCGACTTGAAAGAGAGATGCTAGATTCTTTGAAGGCTCAATATTTTTATTTTTCTTTTCTTTATTTTCCTTCGTTTTTCTTTCCATTTATTTCAGGATCAAATTAGTTTGTTCGTTCTCATTTGGATTGAGCGTTAGTGTAAAGGATTTAGTGAATACGATTTATATTTCTTCAAATTACGTGTTGTTTGAATTCGGACAAATTTTGGTTGAACTACCAGGTTCCAGATTCACGGTGGTTTCTTGATGTGACAATGTATGGTATAATCGATGGTTAAAACCTAGCTTCCATTGAATTAGCGTTATTGTCGAAATGATCTTTCTGCGATTATTTTATTCATTATGGTGAACTTGAGATATTAAATACCTTGCTTTGGTTTCTTTCCTGAGTGAAGTCAAGCGTCGGTCGTGTACCCATGCGAGGATTGTTTTCGACTCGATTTCGGGAGGCCCTCTTAGTGACAGGAGAAGGCATTCTTGAGTAGAGGAACAATTCGGGAAGATATTGAACACGATATTGCTGATCTAATGTACTCTTGTATGCTTAAATTAATACATCCTCTTCTCACTTTATGTAGGGAATGAGTTGAGTGAGTTATTAATTTAAGTATGCGGAAAGTTCACCTCAATTGAATAGTGGTCGATCCGTGTTAGCAAGAGGATCTAATCAAGGAAAGAATGGTATTCAAATTTCGAGGATGAGGAACCGATCTGATTGCAAACCTCTACAATGACCATATTTAAGGAGCTCAGTGCACGGTCCATGTTGTGGGTATGAAGTATTGAGAAAGAAAATACCGAGAACAAGACTCTTAGATTAAAAGTAGTCATCTCACCTTGTGTTCGAAAAGCAGTTAGGTGAGATGATGAATGGGTGTAGTTTGGAGAATCAGTCATACTATCTTATTCCTTGGACTAGTTTTTTAAAAATGTAGTTTGAGAAGAAAAGTTCTGATGCAATTTGTAGGAATTGATTCTTCACAATAGGCGATTATTGATGTTTTCTTTAGAGATATTTGTTCAATCTAAATTTGCTATTTTAATATTTCAATATTCAATTCAATTGTTATTCATTCATTTTCTTTTACATCATTATCTTGAGCTTTCAAACGAAAATCGATATCGTATTATCGTCCAAATAGTATGGAGCTTAAGTAATTGGGGTAGTTGATTGAAAAATTCTTGAGATCTCTGTGGGATCCATATCTGGACTTAAATCGATTTACTACTTTGTTCGTCTGTGCGCGCGGTATGCGGATCGAAACCCTGAGAATGGTTTACTCTTTATGAAATATCTTTCATCAACCTTTATAGCTAAAGAAACCCACACTTTCGAGTTTAATGGTTTATTGCGGGACTAGATAATAATCAACTTTGGTAATAAGTCATAAATTTGAATGGAGTGTTTTGATCCGTAACAATTCATAGAAGTAATTGACAAGTTTTTATGGCGCAGTTTTAAGGGATTAGACAATGAATCTTCGGTAATTGTGTTATGAACTTGTGAGCATATACGAGATACGATCGATGAGTTTGTATACTTGGATTCTTAGGATTAGATAATAGTCGCTTTGGTGATAACGTCATAAATTTGCTTATACATCCTTAGTCAGAGGATAACACTATCCCTTCGCTCCTACTCCTTGGAGAGGTGTCGACCATGGGTTGGCCTCAGGAGGTACATGCCGACAGATTTGATTGCCTCATTTAATGCCCTTCTCTAGGTTTCCTAGCCATGATGATGAGGTTTTTAGGGTTCTGATGCATCGATTCACCCTTTTAAACACTACAAGAAAAATATCAATTGTTGACATATATTTTATTGACATAAGACTATATATATCATTATTACTTTTTTAAATGGATAACAATGACATATTTAAGATAGAAAAAAACAACAATGACATATGTAAAATTTTTTTATAGGTTATAATGACTTATAAAGTATAATCTTGACAAAAAAATTTAGAAGTCAAGATATATTTCAATAGGAATCTTATGTAGTACAGACACTTTAACAGACGCTTTATAAGTCAAGGAAGAAATTTTTTTAATACTATAGTTCAAGAAAAAACCAATAGTTTCTATTCTTATCTTTTGCTTTTTTGAAGGCACGAGTTACCCAAACATAAATTATAATGTGATTGTGGTTATTTAATTATTATAAAGAAGAGTACATACTATGACATGGTTTAAATTAAGATCGACCATGGTCATTATTACCTAATTTTGATAGTTTAAATATTTGTTTGATTTTTTTATAAGAAATATTTTTGTATGTTTGAATGCATTTAAAGAAACTTTATTTTTTTGTAGGAAAGATTGTAAGATTTATATTTGGACAATCAATATGTATAAAACTATAGTGAACCTATTAATAAGTTGTTAAATTTCAAAGATACATCATACACAATAAATAAGCTTTAACATCTTATAACCGGGTTTTTCAAAGAAATAATTTTAATTCTTACATTATATGTCTTTTCAAAAATTAAAACAAATGGTGACTCCAACGAACATATACAAATTTAATATTCAAATAAATGAGAAATCAATTTTTTAATATTAATAAATAATTTTTTGAAATCAATTAGTGGAATAAAATCGGAGTTAATTTCAAAGTCATGTCATGTGACTAAACTCAAAGTCATATTAAACTCTAATATCTTCGATTTTAAGTTGAAATAACTAACTTTAAGATAATATTATATTTTGCAAAAAAAAAAAAAAAAAACAAAATTTTAAATAATGATTATCTTTTATAATAAAAAAATTCAATTTTGGTATTTAAAAATTAGATTTTCTATAAATTAGGATTTTTTTTATAAACTTGGGTAGTTCGGTTGGTCTGCCCTTGGGTTATTAGTTCGAGTCCCTTCATAACCATTGGAGGATTAATCGAGGTGCATACAAGCTGACTCAGACATCCATGATTATAAAAAAAAACTATAATTTTTTTCAAATTATATTTTTTATTTTTAAATTATGTTCCTAAAATATTCATTTCACTCCCCCATCCCATTTTTCAAATCAGCCGTTTTCCTCTCTTAATGATTATTTTAATAAAAAATCAATTTTTGTATTTAAAAATTAGACTTTCTATAAATTAGGAGTTTTTATAAACTTGAGGGATAGCTCAATTGGTTTATCCTGGGTCACTAGTTCGAGTCCCTTCAAAACCATTGGAGGATTAGTCGAGGTGCGCACAAGTTGGTTAAGTCTCTAGTTTGAATCCTTTCAGAGCCACGGGAGGATTAGTCGAGATGCTTGCAAGCTGGCTTGAACACCTACCATTATAAAAAAAAAATACTAGTATCTTGTTTTGTTAAGTTTTTAAAAACAGTTTTTTGTTTTGAAAAATAAGGAGAACAAGGAGACTATGAGCATGTTTGGTTACAGTTTTTGAAAACTATTATTGAGAACAATTTTTGAAAACACAGAGAACACCATTTCAATGTTATGTGAAAATTGTTATCTGAATTTAGTGTTTTATGTGCTTTTCAAAATAAAATAAAAAACTAGGGACCAATCATGTTCTTTATGTTTTTCTTTGTTCTCCTTGTTTTTTTATAACAAAAAATAGTTTTCAAAATTTGTAACCAAACATGCAGAATTTTTGAAATTATAATGTCTTAAAATACTGTTTCTCCCAGTCCATTTTCAAAGGCCGCCATTTTCCTCCCTCTTTTTGCGTTATCCTTGGTGGGTAGCTTCCCATATCTGATGGAAGGCTTTCTTTTGTATCTACCCATATGTGTGAAAGTTTATACAGGTCTATATTTGTATCTACTCATTTATGGAAGGTTCCATTCAAATAGCGGCGGTTGAACTCAGTTGTGTTGCAATGGCAACCGTTAATCAATGATCTCAACGACGTTATTGCAGCAGCGATGGATAATCGACGATCTCAATGGCGTTACTACAACGGCGATCCTTCCATTCCTTCACATACATTTCTTCTAGGTTTTCCTTTTTTCCCCTTTTCTCCCTTTTCCATAGAAATTTCTCCCATTTGTGAATGTCTGTTTCTTTCACTAAAATTATCAACATCAAACAAATTTCTCCCCGAATGTTTAGCTCATTTTCAAAAGAAAAAAAAAATCCATACTTGGGTTAGCGTATCAACAAAATTTCTCCTATTTGTGAAATGTGGATGAAATTTAAATTTAAAATTTTAGAAATTTATGGAGATTTCTTCCGCAAAATCTCGAAATTCTAGAAAACATGAAATGATTTCTTGCTATGATTTTTCATGATCTTTAGGGATCTTCTTTATAACATTTGATTCCATTTATTATGTCTCTCGTAGTGTTTGATTGTTGTGTTATTGATATGCTTTTCTGCTTTGTTGGTTCAATTTGATTTGCTTAGTGATATTTTTCTTACGTAGTGTTCTCTGTCCTATAGGGGTTTTTCAAATAATATATATTTCCCTTGGTTGCATAGAAAGCTGAGAGAAAGAAAATAATTAAAACGAATTTTATTTTATTTTGTGATGTTTGTCTCAAGAAATATGGAATCTCTGAATTCACCGTAGTTTGTTTGTTTGGCCACAGGAGGTTTACATTTTCTTGGGTCTCAGATGAATCCTCTATTTAAAGGTATGCTTTTTTTTTTCTCAACAATAAATAGCTTTAATTGGTTTCACTTTAGTGTCATTGATGTAACAAATAATCAGGTGTTGGCTTTACATGGCTAGTTTTAACCCCACATCTAAATGGTTTTCCTTACTTTTGGATTTGGGTGAGTGGGTTCCTGCCAGGTATGGTTCAATAAGAGGTTTGTCTAGTATTTTTTATCAATAAAATATTATTATCTTGAGCCAAACCTTGAACTACCCTAAACTTGTTCATTTAGGACGCTGCACATGGGATGTATGTACGATATTGGGGATTAGGCTTAGGGCTGATAATGAGCTAATGGCTTTCTTACATGTTATAGTTCCAACTTTTGAGTTTCTTGTTCCAAAGTTCAATACCCAGAACAAGTGAGATCATTTTGTTATGACCTCATTGCCTTCAGTCATGTAAAGTTTGACAGTGTTTGCAATGAAAGTGTTTCCATTATATTTCTTCTTGTATTCAAGCGACACACCCACCCTTCCGGTAGCCCGGGTTATGCGGCCCTCCTGATCTGGCCGTTACCTCTAACGAGAAACTCCTGTGAAGCGAAACCGTATTGCTTGCTAAAACCTCATATAAAAATTTTTCTTTATTTTTCGACTTGGATTTGAAGTAAATTCTTAGCGAAACCTCGTATTTATGGCATTTGCATATGAAGCATTCAATCTGTATACATCAATTTTACCTTTATGTCAAATATGGCAACTTGACATATGACACATTCTCTAAAACTACTCTACGTACATACATATATTTCCATTATACATATTGAGTCTTTCTTACATAATATTCTTAATTCTGACACTTGTACAATGGTTGTAGATCAAATCTTGTATCAGCAGGCGTCTTCTTGTCTTTGTGCCCAGGAAAATAGTTTAAAATACAAAATAATGAAGCTAGCGAGCTCGTTGGGTATATACTTTTATAAAGGTTTCTTTTCCGGAAAACATCTCAAAAATGTAAAACTCTCTTTTACAAATATTTTCCAGAAGCTTTACTTTGCTTTGCTTGCTTTTGTACTTGCTTGCTTTAAAAGTTTATAAAACTTTTAATACTTGCTTGCTTACTTTGCTTTACTTTTAAAAGCTTATAAAACTCTTCTTTTATTGCTTGCTTGCTTAGAAGTTTTATAAAACTTCTCAAAATTTCTCTTGCTTGCTTGCTTGCTTTATCTTGCTTGAAAAGTCTCTTAAAACCTTTCACAAACCTTTTTCTTTAAAAGTTTATCAAAAAAATTTCATAAAAATCGGGAGCCTAGGCTCAACCGCATGCTTTGAAAATAAAACGGGAGCCTAGGCTCAACCGTTTGTTTTAAAATCCCACGGGAGCTTGGCTCGTAGGTCGTTTTGAAATCTAGCGGGGCTGGGGCTCAATGGATTTGCTTTAAACTCTCTGACACAGGCATTTGTGAATAATGGTTGATTTTCAAAGCGTATATCATGCTTATAAAACATCAACCTTGCAGGCCTATTTTGCTTATTGTACCTAGTGGACAGGAGCTGGCTTTGTGGCCAGGTGCGGTGGAAGGACCTTTGTCCACATCCTTATTTTCAGTAAATATGTTGGAATTGACTGGGTAGCCATCACTATAATATAGTTGGGAGCTCATAACCTTATATACTCCTGTATGTGCCACGGTCTCCATACAATGCATGATGTATGACCTAAGTTTGCGAGCCGAACCCAACAAAACAATCATGTATGAGATCCTAACACCATTTTATACGAACACCTCGACCGGTTGCTTGCTTAGAGACTGGGGAAGGCCTATTTTCGCAAATTTTCTTTTGCTTGCTTGCTTTGCTCTTTGAAAAATGGTTTACAATTTAAAACCATTTGCCTTCTTGCTCGAGAAAAATAGTTAATTATTCAAAACCATTTGTTTACTTACTTCCTTACGAAAAATGGTTTACTTATTTAAAATAATTCACGGTTTACTTGCTTGCTTGAAAAATGGTTTACTTATTCAAAAAAACCATTTACTTGCCTTTATGCCGAAAAATGGTTTACTTGACTTGAAACCATTTGCTTACTTGCTTGCTTTTGGAAAAATGGTTTTACAATTTCAAACCAATGCTTGCTTTTCAAAAATGGTTTAACTCAAAACCTTTTGCTTGCTTCTTGAAAATGGTTTAAAATCAAAACCATGAAATACCAGTGTAAAACAGTTTATAATAATAATAATACACTAGTATTTGGAAAATGAGTTTAGAACACTCACCTCTTTGCTTGTTAAACTTGAGCACAGTTCCACACTTTTCCCGCCTTTGCTTTTTAACTACACACTCAGCGAATCGACAATTATTAATTGCCTACGCAATCGCGCCTTAACATACTTCTAGACTTAATCACCAGTCGAATATCGTCAGGCGACGAAGCTTGCGGGCGACTAGGCAATAACTCGTTTTCATCGAGTTCTAAATGTATTGAGACTATCTTAATCATTTAATAAAGGTTCCTAAGCTATCGGTGTGAATCAGGGCTTAAATGCACAACATAGCATTTGGGCATTTTGGGCACACATGTGCCAAGTGCGCCCCAGACATGTCTGCAGGTACATGATGCATTCTGTTGGCATGTACCGGTACACCCTGAACATGTACCGGTACATGTTGGCTTTTAATTAGGGTGTACGGTACACCACATATGTCTTAGGTACACCTTGCATGGTGCAGTTTTCTATTTTCCACTTTTGATACCAATTCATATACAACTTCTAAAATTCCTATCACCTCAAAATTATCATAGATTCATCTTAAAACAACTCCACAACACTTGAATTGGTGCTATGGAACCTCGAACCTCGAAACCACTGAGTGAAAATCCAGAACTCAACCTAGGTCACAATTCATTTTAAAACCACATAAATGCGATGATTCCATGGTTATTTTCTCCCCGATTGGGGTTTCTTTCTCCTTGACAATTCAAGGTTTGTGTGATCTTTACACAAAACCTAGACCAAAGGAGCATCTAATCTCCATACCAAAGCCCTAGGAATCCAAAATACACATGATCCTAAGACAAACATACCTTGATCTTGGATTTCTCCTCCTCCTTCTTCCTCTTCTTCCTCTTCTTGGCTCTCTCCTTCTTCTCCTCAAAACCGTGAAGCCCTAGCCAAATGAGAAATGAGACCAAATGAAATTTTGGCTTTGTCTCATGGCCTTTAGTCACAACTTTCCTTAATTGTAATTTTAGTCCTCAACTCTTTAGATTTGCACCTCAACTTTTTAATATTGTAATTGTAATTTATGTTATTTCTATTGAGGCCCATCTCTAATTTGATTTTTGCTTTTCATAATCTTTTGCTAAATGACAATTGTACCCTTATTCTCATACACAAATCCCGGGTTCCATAATTTATCATTTCTTACATTAGTCTCCAAAATATTACAATGTGACACTTGGTACTCTTATACCTAGGTATCACATGCGTACTCTCTGAATGAGGTGTTACAAAAACCACCTTTTAGAATCAAAACTAGTGAAGAATGTGAGGAAGAATTCATCGAAACGATTCATCCATTTTTGACAAATATATTTTCCCGACAAGCATGGACTTTGCTTTATGAAATTACTAGGTTTACTAAATAAGGTGGTTTCACTTTGGACATACTACTAGATTACAAACAACGAGTGAAATAGCAACAAAGCATAGAGAGTCACAAAGTTGAAACATTTGCATTGGCAGCAAACAGATAAAATTATGCTTTAGACACACTTTAAAACTCAGCTTGCAATTGTTTTACTTTTTGAATACGAGAGCTCCGTGAATAGTTAAATAAATAGCATATCAAATTACATTGAATTTGGATTGGAATAGAAGAAAAACAAGATAAATAGAAATGGTGAAAGAGAAAATGTTTAATTTCTTACTTCCATGAACTTAACATTCTCTAAGTCTTTGTGATAAAAAGGAAAGATACAAAGCATGCAACTCCGAGGTCAAATCTTGATTGTCTCTTGGCATATAAGTTTGTGATCCCGATGGCAACTAATGAATTATTGTATCTTTACTAGTTCATCATCAAGGTAAAAATCACGATATTAATACTAGAAAATAAAAGAGAGGCAATTTTCTTGCCATCCATGTAGTTCTTTTCCAAGAGCGAGATTCTTACGTCCTCATGTATTAAAATAATTTTATGACCTTGTTTCAAGATTTAGAATTCCTTGTTATTATTGTGAATTTGATTTCTTTTCTCAAATTTTGTATTTTCTTTTTATCTTTTCTTTCCATCACTTGAATTTTATGAATGGAAATTCTAGAAACCTCATATGAACATCAAAATATATCTTTTGATTAAAAGTAGTTTAATATATCTTAAGGAATCAAAGAAGGAGTAAATTCAAGTGGCATGCCAAGTGAAGTAAGCATGTGGTTTAATATTCTCAGGTTCGAGTGCCTAAAGAAACTTTATAGTTCTTAAGTCTCCTTATTCTCATGTCGTGATAGGATGTGGTATGTGAATGTCTAATAGTTATTTGCCATATTATGGCCTGGAATTTTAATTGGTTAATTTTTTGTTGATGCAGATATGAGGCCCAGTTCCAAAGCACAGTTGAAGTAAAAAACTTGATTCTTTTTTTATTTGCTTCTAAATGGATTGATTAAATATTGTCGGAATGATTGAAAGGAGGCTGTGAGAGAAGAATTGAAAGTAATAACAATGAGGATGTTCCGAATGCTTTTGAAATTGGAGAAAATGAACCATAAGAGTTAGTTAACTTCCTTTAGGCCAAGCCCTTACTCCTTGGTGTGTGTTAACTTCCTTGGCTAAGTAGTCGTTCTTAACCTTAAGGGATATCATAGTCCATATCATAACCTTGACTATTCAGTGAATCTTAGGTTGTTAGCTGATCATGAATTTTCTTTAGTATCATGCGATTAGAAATTTGGGAGGTTTGGACTTGTGTTTGGCCTCTAAAAGCCTGGTATGCAAAGTTAGCAATTTGAAGGCACCATTGATGAAGTTATCAATTAGAGTCCTAGTATGCAAAGTTAGTTGCAACACTCATTTATTTTTATTGGTTACTTCCTTTGAAAGATGGAATTTGCTAATGTAAATTATCATGAATGGAACTTTGCTGCACCTTAAGTGCTTTAATGAATAGAAGATGAGACTTTTGAATAAGGATTGAGAATTTAATTTCAAGCATACCTCTTAAAGAAAGGAAAAAAATCCAGCATATAAAAAGTTTCCCTATATCTATAGAGGAAGAGATAGTCCCTACTAGTGGGTAAGGCATCTGAGACCAAAATGTTGTTTGAGGAGCATTTAAAATTTAATTTTTACTAATGCTTCTTATTTTCTTAAACATGATAATGGGACCGATTTTGTTTTTTCATAAGTAGGGACACACTTGCTTCTATAGGTGTTGTGAGTGCAGTAAACATAGGAGGAAGGAAATCTATGTATAAGTACATCTTCAAACTTTCTTCTAAGGGATACCCATGAAGATATAATTTAACATCTCTATCTTTAAGTGAACAGATTGTGCTTCTTATATCTTTTGTGATTGCTCAAACATGTTCATAGAGATCAATTATTTGTGCTAACATACTCACTACAAATGAAAACTAAAACTTTTAATATATATATATATATATATATATATATATATATATATATAAACTATGGAAATGTTAATTAAGTAGTGTAATGTGAGGAATAACTTTGTAACATTAAAATTATCTAGAAACTTGTTTTCTTTAAAATCATAAGTAAGGAGTAGAGGGAAATTATTTTCACAAAGAGATGTAGCATCTTGTTATGCCACTCATTTGGACATTGTCTTTCATTTCTTGTATGCCAACCCAATAAGATAACTATATTTTTATGAGGTCAATTAATTTTTTATAAAAATATATGAATAAACTTCTTATCACAAAATTTTAGAAGATCATCTTTTAAACTTGTTTCTAGTTGAAGACCTTGCCTATCTTTGCCTTTATTACTTTATTAACATATGGATTTGGAAGTTGCAACATATTTAAGATAATTTAAATTGTTGCATACAATACACCTTTTCATTAGTTTCCTAATTTGAGGCATCTTATAATACTTCAAATTTTATTTATATATTTCATATGTTTTCAAACAAGTGTCCTCCAAGTTAGTCACTATACCCGCCACCACGTGCCTCAGTAAGGTGTAATGGTTATTGAACTTGAAACTTCAAATTTACTTATTTCACCAATAAAATAAGTGTTTCATAATTTAATTCTTATACTTATGTTTTTTTTCATTGGTTGAAAGACTCTAATAGGTATGATATTAAAAAATAAAAATAAAAATAATTTTCAAATACTGGTTGATTCTTAATAGGTATGAATCATATGATATTAAGAATCAACAATTATTTGAAAATAACTTTTTTTTTTAGTTTCTTTGCCTATTTTATCGGTGTGTCTATTTGCGACTAATGTGGTTTTTCTCATTACCATTGAAGTCCTCTTTGTGCTACTTACAATTGTATTGTTTTTTTTTCTCTTTTTTTGACCTTTAAATAAACTAATAAGAGTTTCTGTGAAACCCCGAGAAAATCCTAATTTTCTCAAAAAGGGTAAAATGGTAATTTCAGTCAAAATCTGAAAATTTTCTAGATCTCGGATGATGAAACGGACTTCATCGTTGGAATCGTCTCACAAAATCTAGCTACCACATCAAATTTCATAGAATTTCAAGACAACCGAAATTTTCACGTTTTTCGAGGCAACGAGGGTAGTACGGGACACTTGGCACATTTTGAGTGGCTCAAGAGGTGCCATGTGTCGTAATGCATGGATTAGTCGGTATGAGCTCGAGTGTGGTAGTGGGTGGACAGCGTGACGTGATCTTAGTGGATGAAAATCCAAAGTGGGTGGTGGATAAGAGAATGAGGGTGTAATCCCGAGGAACCCCGATGCTTAATTTGGACATGTGGCAGAGAGGACTGGTCTTGACCAAGTTGACCCAACCAGTTTGGGTGAGGGGGAAGGAGAAAACCGTGAAATAGGAGAGAGAAAAGAGTGGGATTTTGAGAGAGAGAAGCTTTACCTTCTCTCTAGAATTCTCGGAGATCGGACCGTCAGTTTCCAGTGAGGGAAGAAACAAAGTTGCTCCTCATGGTAAGGGATACGTGTGGGCACCGATTTTGGGGAGTTTCGACAAACTCCGGAAGGTAGGGGTTTTCTCCTACTTGGTTTATTTTTAGTTTAAGAGCCTTGTAAATGGTTTGGTTGATATGAGGCCATGGTGAAGTAGTATGGTCGATCGAAACTTAGGATGAAGTCTTTGAAATTTGGAATTTGTTGGGGAGTCAGGTTGATTCGGTTCATTATTGGTCCATATGTGTTGTTTATGTGTTAAATTATGGTTGGAGTGTTTGGGGCCGAAATGGCCGTGGTTTCGGTCCTCAGTGGGACGAATCTTGGAGAGAATTTGGGTAGTTTCGGATAGCCACGTGCGGGTTGGGATTTGTTAAAACACTATGGGTTGATGGTTGGACGAAAATTGTCCATGTATGTTATTTGCATAATATTGCTTAAAAATGAATGGCTCAAGATATGTGTGGAAACGAATTGTTAATGCATAAAATTTAATGTGTTAACTTGATGTTGAATTATATAAAAATATAATTGTGTGTGAGCCATTGGAATTGATTGACCATGTGAGACTCTGAATTGGTGTTGTTCGCTATGAGATGAATAACATTGGTTGATAATATGTGGTTGTTAATATATGCATGATTGAGATATATTGGCATGTGTTGTTTAGAAATGGCATAATACATTTCATATGCACCGGGGCAACCTAGAACAATAGGTGTGAGTGCATGGCATGAAAGAAAGAAAAAGGAAAAATGGTTGTGAAAAGAATTTCAAGATTTTCCGAAGAATTGCCTTAGAGAGTTGTCCAACAGTTCATCTCGGAGGCGGACCCATGATTGTTTCGAAGAATCACTCAGCAATTCACCTCGGAGGGTTGTCCAATAGATTTTACCGAAACTCGGTAGTATGTTTTCAAGAACAAAAACCTTTTGTTTTGAAAACAGTGTTTTCTCACTCTTGGCTTAAGCATTTGTGAGGGAGTCAGTGAGGGCTCGAGACATGGGAGTGGGTGGGTCGCATTCTCATCGTATCATTGTGAACATTGAAGTAGGAAGCTTGCGTGTTTTACTTGAATGTGTTTGGTTTCCATTACATGTGCATAGAGTAGCCATGTGGGATAATTCCACTCTTGGGCATTGCTCATCTTGTCGAGGAGAATTATTTCAGGTCTTAGAAGGTTCACACAGGGATGGGACGCATCCGAGGTCTTAGAGACGAAGAAATGGCCATAAATGGCCTTGTTATGTATTTTGTAAAAATCTGGGTAAAAGACCCAGTCTTGGATAATTGTAAATTAACTCATTTTTGTATAAAATATACATTTTTGTGAGTATGGATGTATGGGCCAATGTGGCCATTTTTACTCATGTATGGGTCTCATTATATGAGACACAGATTTTCCAGTAGGTTGACGGTGGTCAACGGGACCCTCGGGGTTTGGAGCGTCACAGTTTCTATAAACTTTTCTTTTTTACATCCATGAATATATTTGTTACTGCCTTGTTTACATTAATCTAATAATGTAAGTTTGGTATTAGAAATTTTTTATTTTTCATTCAATTAACAAAATATTGGATCTTGTTTTCATCACATTATTTTTAGAGATGAACATTTAAGGAGAATAAAATATTATAAATTTGTTTTTTTCTTATAAATTTCCAAACACAAATTTAAAGCTAATCTATGTTTCTATTTGCAATTGGCTAGGTAGCATGCAAGACAGCAGGAAGTGCAATTTTGAGAGCGCAAGATGATGTGCCAGCCTTTTCTTTTTATCATATATTTATCTTTCCTTTTTTTTTTTTTTTGTGATATATTCGTTGAGTGTACAAGATTATGTATAGATTTTTTTTTTTTTTGGTATATTTAGGGATATGTTTTATGTATCCATGTAATTGAAATTACTTTATAATTTTAAAATTGATGTGGATTTTTATTTTTGAAAAAATAATTAATATTTAGGTTTAATAATGAATTCAAAATGGGTTCAACGAGTAAGATTAATTTCAATGGTAAGGTCCAAGCTGTTTAAGTGACTAAATGCAACCCTAATAATATAGACCAACTTTCTTGATAAATGAAATAAGAGACCTAGACGAAATAAATAAAATAAAAATAGAAAAGCATCATTGACATATATGAAAAAAAAAATTTATAATAAGATGAAACAACTTTGACAATCTTGACATATCTTATAATAATAAGATTTTTTTATTGGTGAATATTGAAACAACTTTGACATATGTATATGTTAAGCTAGTTTCAAATTTTGACATATGCATATGTCAAGATAACGTTATACTTTTCTTGACGCTGCCATAGATGACATTTAGAATATTGGCTTATCTTAACATATATAGCTTATCTTAACAGTGAAAAACCATCAAGGAATGCCTTTTTTCTTGTAGTGAAATCACACAAAACTATTCAACTCTCGGCATTTCTCCTTACAGAAATTCGAATAGCGCTTCTACATTTTTTACGGTCAACTACTTTGCCCCGGTGCCGCCATTTCATTTGCTATCAGAGCTTCATCCCCATAGGTTTGTTTTATGGATTACTTGCTATAGGCTTTAGATGGAGTAAGGCTTTTCATTACTTGTTTGTCTTATGCCTTACTCCATCGATCCTTTTGTCTTTAGATGTTGGACCCCACAGGTTCAAATTCTTCATGGACGATTGGTGACAACACTAAAAAATCTAGTCAAGGGTGCAGGGGAGGATCGTCTGAGTCCTTCTTGCACCGATTCGAGGGAAAACTCTTCTTTTGATTCTGATCGAACTCGAGTCCGGATGGATTTGAATGAGGTCATCACTTGGCTTCGACTCGATCAGGACGCCCGTGTAAATGAGTTTGGGATAAGTATTCCTTTCCTCCCTACGTCTATGTAACCTTTCCCTGTTTGGGGCCCTAAGTGGCCTAATCTACTGAAGAGGACTAGGGGAAACATGATTTCGTCTATTGGCCTAAGATTCACTTTATTGAGGGGTTAAGATTGCCTCTGCCAATGCTAGTGCACCAATTTTTCACTACGTCCAGGTGCATCCTATTCACTCATGTCAATATCATCCGGCTCCTCCTCGGGGTGGCGGTTATGAATGGCCTACATGGTATCCATATCAAGCTAAAGGAGATCCTCTATGTCTATACCTTAAAGACACATAATCTTGGCAAGTACTACTTTGTGGCCAATGCCCGATCGCTGTAGCTCGTTGTCAACTTGCGACATGAGCAAGAACAAACCATAAGGGAATATCTTGATATTTGGCGCGTGAGGTTGTGTAAAGGAGCTCATGCTCAAGGAATACAAGATAAACATGGACCTCGAGTCAGGTCAGAAATGTGGTCCTCAGGCCTCATCCCTCGTCCCTTTATGTCTTCTATTTTCTCTTTCTTATTCCCTGATTAGTCCAGTTGTGGTGTGTAGATTCTCGGGGATGTGTGAAGCTGGTGGATGAAATCACCCTTAGCCAACTCGACCTCTTAGTGAAAGCTCTCAGACCCCTAGCTTGAGAGTAGGATTTTAAGAAACTATTGACTCCTAAGAACATTCGGGGAGGTTACTGATAACACCGAGGAGTTCGTCCCCCAAGTAGTTTCGAAATTGAGATATCCCGAGGTTGACGAACGCTTGGGTCAGGGATCTTCATCAAAGGAAGTTGATTAGATGTGTCGATGCAAAGGATTTCAAGGGCAAGCTCCCTTGCGAGGATATGGCTTTCGATCGTGCCTTAGCGAAGCAGTTCCCTCTTGTCCCTTCAACGCGGAAGATGGGGGTGTTGTTCCTAAACCTGACGTCCGACTGCAAAAGAAGCACAAAGGCTCAGGTTATATGAAGGTAATCAATGCTCCACCTAGGACACAACAGACTTGACCACCCCCTAAGGAATTGACCCACGCGAAAGGGAAAGCTAAAGTTAGCAGAGGTGGTGGGACCTCACCTGCTAGGGTGGAGTTTCCACCAACGATTGTGTCTTTTCTCATCGACCCTTCCTTGTATGAAGGTCAGGGGTGAAGAGCTTGGGGGGCTGGGGCCCAGCTACGCCCTCGAGGAACTGATCGGGAAAAGACAATGGGGCGTGGGGAGATGTCGGACATTACCCCGTTTGACATGGTGGCCATGGTATCGTTTTCTAAAGTCTCTCACTCTCCCTTTCAACTGATCTTTTGTCTAATTTCTCATGTGTGTTCTCATACCACAGTATGGGGTCTTCTAGGTCCACTTCGTCGAATACTATGTGGGGGTACATCTGCGCTTTAGTTAGTTATCAACTTTGTGTGACATGTCACGAAGCCTTTATAATAAGGCGCAAGTTGGAAGCTCAGTGCAGGAAACTTGAGGGCAATCGACACACTCAGAAAATGCTTGAAGCCTTCATAAAGGTGAAGGCGGGGTCAAGCCCCTAAGGCTCGAGGCCTCATACGACAAAGGAACACGTTGTCTTGAAGTTTTGAAGCCTTTATAATGGCGGAGGGGGGCCAAGGTCTCGAGGCTCGAGGTCTCATAAGGTGAAGGGACACGTGGTCCTGAAGACTTGAAGCCTTCATAATGGCGAAGAGGGGTCGAGCCCCTGAGACCTCATATGGCGAAGGAACATGTGATCCCGGAGGCTTGTAGTCTTCATAATGGCGAAGGGGGGCCAAGCCCTCGAGGCTCGAGGCCTCATACGGTGAAGGGACACATGGTCCCAAGCCTCTTAGCCTTCATAATGGAGAAGGAGGTTGAGCCCCCGAGGCTCGAGGCCTCATATGGCCAGGAGACACGTGATCTTAAGGAAGCATAGCCTTCATAGTAGCGAAGGGCCCAACCCCTGACATTCCAAGCCTCATACAACAAAGAAACATGTAGTCTCGAAGGCTTGTAGCCTTCATAATGGCCAAGGGGGGGTCAAGCCCCTAAGGCTTGAAGCCTCATACAATGAAGGGACACATGATCCTAAAGGCTTGAAGCCTTCATAATGGCAAAGGGAGGCCAAGACCTTGAGGCTCGAGGCCTCATACGGTGAAGGGACAAGTGGTTTCGAAGGCTTGTAGCCTTCACATTGGGGAAAGGGGGCCGAGAACCGAAGGCCCGAAGCCTCATACTATGAAGTGAAACGTGGTCCTGGAGGCTTGAAGCCTTTAAAATGGAGTATGGGGGTTGAGCCGTCGAGGCCTCATACAATGAAGGTACACATAATCTTGAAGCCTTCATAATGGCGAGTGGGAGGGGGGAGAGGTCGAGCCCTTCAAGCTCAAGGCCTCATACGAAGAAGGGGCGCGTGATCCCAAAGGCTTGAAACCTTCATAAAGGTGAAGGGGGCCAGCTCAAGGCCTCATACAATAAAGGGACACATAGTCTTGAAGGCTTGAGGCCTTCATTATGGAGAAGGGCGACCAAGCCCTCGAGATGCAAGGCCTCATACGATTAAGGGACACGCGGTCCTGAATGATTGAAGCCTTCATAATGGCAAAGGGGGGTTAAGCCCTTTTGGCCCAAGGCCTCATATGTGGAAGGGACACGTGGTCCCAAAGGCTTGTAGCCTTCATAGTGGGGAAGGGGGTCAAACCCCTGAGGCCCAAGGCCTTATACGGTGAAGGGACATATGGTTTTGAAGGCTTGAAGCCTTCATAGTGGAAAATGGGGGGTTAAGCCCCTAAGGCTCGAGGCCTCAAACGACGAAGGGCATGTGATCCCAAAGGCTTGAATCCTTCATAAAGGCGAAAGAGGGGCCGAGCCTCCTAGACTTGAGGCCTTATATTGAAAAGGGACACATGGTCCCTAAGGCTAGAGGCCTTCATAATGGGGGAGGGGTTTGAGGCCTCATACGATGAAAGGGCATGTGGTCCTAAAGGCTTAAAGCCTTCATAATGGTGAATAGGGACGAGGCCACAGGGCCGAGCCTTATATGATGAAGGGAGACATGGTCCCAGGCTTGTAGCGCTCATGGTGGTGAAGGGGGACAAGTTCTCGGGGCTCGAGGACCTCATGCGATTGAAGGGACACGTGGTCTCGAGAGGCTGTAACCTTCATGGCTGTAGGGGCTTCCCAGGGCACGGGCTTCATGTAGGCGAAAAGGCACGTCATCCAAGCATTATGGTCGAATCCAACTACTTATTGTAATATCCAAGTCTTGGAGGCTCAATCCAGAGATACAAATCTAAACCTTGAGTGCATTCTTAGCTGATATGTATATGAAAATACTATGACAAAGGGCAAATCAAAGTTAGGGGTGTAATCGAGTCGGGGTAAATCAGACCAGAATTAGGGTTCTATTCGATTTAAAAACTCAAAGCTCAAAACTCTATCGAGTTTTTTTCAAATATTCAAATCTCGGTCGAAATTCATGAGCTACTCAAACTCCAACTAAATAAGCTTAAAATCAATTAAATAATTATACTCGAACTCGACTTAAAATCGACTCAATTTAGCTTAAATAAATTTAAAATTATTAAGAGATATCGAGTTTTTAGGGTAATTTATATAGTGAGAATATAAATATGATTTAATAAATAATAAAATGGTAAAACTCGATTAAGCTGGCAACCAGCTCAAGTCTAATATTGTTATACTCGAACTCAAACTCGATTGGACAAGCCATTTGAGCTCGACTCGATTAATTCGAATAAAATTCGAGTATTTTACGAGTCGAGATTGAGTAGATTGATTCGTTTACATCCTCAATCACATTTAAACAATAACCAGTTACTTCCAAGTTGACATAAACTAATCCATATTTGTGCAAGAAAGAACAAGCAAGCATCATATTCTGATGCTCCCTAACAAATACCATTACATGTTACCTTAAGAGGTATGCCTTAGAGGAAAAATCAAGGCAACTACAAAAAGCGTAGACTTAATTGTAAGACCTTCATTGTCCCTCTCAGAAAAAGAAGATATTATTAGTCTTTTGTAGAATGCTTAGAATGAAAGTGCTAAAAATAAAATTTTAGAGAATTATGCTTCATCTTTGGTAGATATGGTGATAATTGGATGTTTGACTGCGAGATCTACCAGTAGAGTAAAAACAACAATGAAAGTTACTATCTGTTTTTCTTTTTCTCTATCTTCATCACCTGTAAAATTCTTTCTCCTTGTGGGACCATGTAAAACGATTCTTGATTAGGGAGCCAACATTTGGTTCCACCAATTATTTTTCTTTCATTTCTCATCCTCTCTTTTCCTAACTTTCTCTATTTTCGTCACGAATCCTTCTCTCATATTTATTGATTGGACCACGTTGAACGATTCTTAATTAAGGAGGTGACATATTTCTATCAATAATTTTTTCATCTACCCAAATCATAACGAACAAATCAAATATTGAAAATAAATTATTAAAAATGAGAGACCCCTACCATCACATACATGTTGGATGATTATGTAATTATTTTTAAACATCTCATGAATACACACACACACACACATGTATAATAAATTTTAAAAAATTTTTTTTATTGATTCAAATTAAAAATATATCGAATAAAAACACATACAAATTCACTAAAAACCATGTAAGAAGAAACAACACCCACATTAATAACATAATAAATCAGCTAAAATCCTACAAATTTGAAAATACCAGAGTGACTAGAATACCTATAACTCCAATTTTAAACCATACTCACGATCATAGTTTGATTTGTTATCTCTATCTGATCGAAAATGATTTGTCGGTCTAAATCACCTACACACAAATAAAACACTGCAACCAAACAATGAAAAACAAAATGTCATAACAAGACAACATAAAACCAAACATCGCAACAAGGTGACAAAATCACAAAAAACAAAATAAAAACCAGATCTATATATGTGGGATAATTACTTTATTATGAAATAAATTTATAGAAATAGATGTAGATTGGTGATTTAATGGTTAACAATCACCCCTCCTTGTTTAAGGAAGATGAGTGGCTAGGAGACCAAAAACGTTAATGGTTAAAAGCTAGTGTGATTTAACCAAGATGACTTCTATTCACTTTATATGTTATGTTGTAATATTTTGTAATTACAAGGATTCATGGGATCTCCTTGAAACGTATTAACATTCACAAAGAATGCTTAGGAATGAAGGCTATAGTTTCTTTAGATGGTGGTCCAACCACGGCCACATTAAATGATCTCGGCCTGGTGAGCCTTCTTTCTTAGTTAATTTCTTCCTCTCACCAAATCTCTGTAAATCTTAGGCGATTTTTAGGGTTTGGATTCTGAGCACACAGCGATGCTATGCCTTCAAGTAGTAGAGGAGTTCGAGAATCGCAAATTAAGAAATCTGGAAAATATCCATAAGTATATAAAAAATATTGAGGTCGAATTAAAAAAGCTGAGATAGTACAAAGAAAATGCCCAGAGCAGGTTAGGCTACTACGATTCCTTCAAGCTCCAAAATGAAGACGATGACATCCACACTAATGTGAGCAAGCTCGAGCTTGCGGAATCTGGGACGAGATCAAGAAGGAGATGTAAGGAATTTGAACTTCAGGATGACCGAGGAGAAACCAAGAGTTTATAGAGCTTGGAAGATTTATCGTCGATGCGGTTAAACCTCTTGATCTTGTGAACTTCCAATGCGGAAAGATGAAGACGGGGCTAGTGGGTGATCGGGAGGGCTAGCCAAAATGATGTCGTTAAGCCCAGCATTGGTTCGAGCATAACGAAAGAAGCCTTTGGGATCAGCTCGAAATCCTATTTTCTGTTGGTAGATGACTAGGCATCGGCATTAAAGAGAAGGATACCTTCTAAAAGTAGGGCAAGGATCGTTAAATTTGGAGAGAAATATGATCGCATGGATTAGTGATGAATCTTTAGATGATGATGTCTTTGTTGGAGAATTCAGCACTTTGTTAAATGGTGGAGAGACCTCCCTCTTGAGTCTGGAATCGAGGAATCAGGGGCGTGAGGAATCTCATCTTAGAGGAGAAGGCGTCGACTATAAAGTGAATGACATTCATTGCCAAGGAATGAGTATGAAGGTAATAGTCTATCCTTGTCTATAAAAGAAGGGCTGTATCTTGTGTAAGTGAGTCCTGTTCTCTGTGTGTGTGAAGTTTGTGTTGAAGTCTTGTCTTCTATTCTATAATTAGTCATGTGGTATTTGGTTAGGTGATAGCTTCAAACATCATTTTAGTTTGTATAGTCATAAGGTGATGTGGTGCTGCATATAAATACGTTTATCCTTAATAAACAAACATGATAATTTTTAATGTAAAGAATAAACCTACAATCTTTCTTGCTGAAAATTGTTTGATAGAAAAATAATACTTGATACGATCCATTGATAAACATAATTCTTCAATGTCTTTCTGCCTTTTTCTTTCTGGATTCTTTGATGGAAAACTATATGTTCAAGGTAGCTTACATATATTTTATTCATTGATTTCCTTTTGATAACGTTAAAGAAATCTTATATGGAAGGAAAGGAAGAATATCTTATGACTGATTTCTTCCACTTCAACCTAATAACAATCCATGCAATAAACCATCTTTTATTGCAAATCATTCTTTTAATAACATAGGTTATTATTAATTATTAAATAATCTAACAATCCTTCTTCTTAGCCCATGTGTCTACGAATTGGCGTTTCAAAAGCAACTTTAAGTGTGCACACGTACATTGAATCCTATCAAGTCATCCTTAAGCGAAAGAGTTGGATGTAGCGGTCTGAAGTCATTTATCGACATGATTTCTTACATGTATCACTAAATCAAACAATTCAAAGTCTTTAATTAAGATATATAAGTAGCTTATCAATTTTATTATTATTTGTGAAACAATACTATATAACATTACTCTTGAGCAACAAGTAAATAAACAAAAATATAACTTTAATTGGTGCAAATATATAATAAACATGAGCTAAACAACCAAATGTATGTATATAAATGTTTGGATATCATGCTAACAAGGACTTATCTATAATGCCCATCCTTTCAACATGACCAATAAATATTTTGGGCGGTAATCCTTTAGTTAACGAATATGCTATCATCATATCAGTACCAATATGCTCAATTGAGACTTTATGTTTTTGCACTTTTCTTTAAGCGTAGTGCTAAATCCATGTGTTTGTACCTTTAAGAATACTTGTCATCCTAGGAGAAGAAAACAATAGTAGAATTATCACAGTAAATTCTTAACAATCTAGCTATATTGTAGATAATATCTAAACCAAAGATAAAGTTCTGCAATCGCAATGCATGAACAGTGGCTTCAAAGCATGCCACAAATTCAGCCTCCATAGTGGAAGTAGCAATGACATACTACTTTCCACTTTTCAATAAAATTGCTCCTTTATGTGAAACATGTAATCAGATGTAGATTTTCTAGGATCTACACCTTGGCATAATCTGAATCTAGTAACTATCACCTCAGATGGTTTGACCTTTTGTATGAAAGCATCTGATCCTTAGTGCCTTGTAAATATCTTAGTACTAACATGAAGGTTTCAATGGTCCATTCTATGATTACTGTATCATTTAACATTTCATGTGAAACTAATATCTATCAAGTATTTTGAACATACATCAAGATCCAAGAGCTAATGTGGAATAGACTCCATTGCGCCGTTCCAATCGTTTCAAGTTTATCTCACTAAATGACACACTGATTGATTATTCATGCGGGAGCATCTTTCCATTCTAAATCTCTACAATACTTTCTCAATGCAAGTTCTATGAGACAGTCTAACGTCTTGCTTGATATATCACGGAATGAATCACGGAATATTTCTATTCTATCACATAGGATGCCTCGCTCTGTTTCTTTAATTTGAAATTCTTAGAGAGAAATTTCTTAATATCATGTAATAAACCAACATCATTAGCAACAAGAAGAATATTGTCAACATATAGGACTAATATAATGAACTTGCTCCCACTGGCCTTCATACAAATACACCAATCAATGGTGTGTTCTATAAAACCATACGACGTAATGGTATTATTGAACTTAAGATACCAATGTTGAGAGAGCTTGTTTCTAGTATATATTGACTTCCCCTTAAGCACACCATTAATCCTTTCTTGTTGTTAAGAAATCATCTAGTTGAATTATATAAACTTCCCCTCTCCCAAAGTCACCATTAAGAAAATGGAGTCTTCCGTCCATTTGGTGAAGCTCTAAATCATAATTAGCCACCAAAACCATAACAATTCTTAAGAGTCATAGAAGCGAAGAGAATGTTTCTTTATAGTTAATGCCATCCCCTTTTGAATTATGACCTTTGCTTATGAAGTCGCCTTATAATATCTTTCAATGTTGCCCTTTGAGTCACGTTTGGGCTTGAGGACCCATTTGCAACCAACTTGTTTTGAACCTTTAGGCAACACAACTAGATCCCGGACCTTATTGTTATCCATTGATTTTAACTATTCTTTCATAGCATTTATCAACTTTTCAGACTTGTTACATTCCATGTCTTATTTAAATGAGACTAGATCCTTATCAACGCCTAAGTCTTATTCACGTTCAAGTGAATAAACCACATAATCATTCGAAATAGCTTGTCTTTTCTGCCTTGCAGACCTTCGTGATGCTATTCTTGTGGTATCATTTGCTCATTTATAGTTTTCTCATTGTTAGCTGGTTCTTCACTAGCATGTCCATCTAGTGGGTTTAGAATGTTACTTTGTTGTTCTAACATGTTGCGGAACAATGGTACAATAAGAGGAACACTAACGGAGGAAAGCATTGGGTGTAAGAGTTTTCTGAGTCTCTTGAACATCCACCTTACATGGTTCACAACTCCCACTAGTTTTGTCATTCGATGAATCGTGCATTATCAAAGCCCGAACTATTCTTGTATTGTGGTTATGGCAAAAAAATATGTATCCTTTTGATTTTTCAGGATAGCCGATAAAATAACCAATGCGCGATCCTTGCTTGGCTTCTTTCATTTGGATTATATATACTTATTTCTATGGAGCAACCCTAAGTATGTAGATTCCTCAAATTAGGTTTCTTTCCTGTCCATAGTTCATAAGGAGTTGTGAAGCGCCTTACTGAACCTTTATTAAGCAAATATGTGCAGTCTTTAATGCATGCATCCATAAGGATAAAGGTACAGTGCTATAACTTAACATGCTCCTAACCATGTCTATGAGGGTACGATTCCACCTTTTAGTTACACCATTTTGTTAAGGTGTACCAAGCATTGTATACAGTGCAAATATGCTACGATTTTCAAGGAACTTTGCAAATGGACCTAGACATTGTCTTTTCTCATTAAATTTACCATAATATTCATACAGCACTCTATTAGGTGCCACAACTTTCAGTTTCATATCTAGTTGTCTTTCTGCCTTGTTAATGAACACCTTTAGGATGTCCACTAATGGGGACTTTTCATACGACACAAACAAGTAACAATCTTAGTGAGAAGTCATCGATAAAGTGATGAAATCTGGTCATCGCCCTAAGATGGAATAACCAAAACCATAGATATCAATGTGTATTAACTCAAGAAGTTCATTGTTTTTTTTTTTTTCTCTAGTTTGCTTATCTTTAATGCAATCCGTGCACAAGTCAACAAAGTCCAATTGATGCAAGATTCCATTTTTTTATAACCCTTAATACTCTTTCCTTGGATATGTGACCTAATCTTTGTTGTCATAAGAAAGCAGAACGTTCATTATGTCACCACGTTTATTACCTATACTATGTTCAACATGAAATAAGGATTTAGAAAAGTTAACATCAAGATTAAAACAATACAAACAATCAATTAAAGCACCATAACCGTAATAGTACTTGTGTTTGTACAATGAAAAAACATTGTTTCCAATCTTAAAGTTAAAACCTACATTATCCAACATTCCAACACAAACAAAATTTCTAGCACATTCATGAACATAAAGACACTTTTCTAGATCCAGGTGTATAAAACCCATGAAAAATTTACATTTAAATTTTTCAGAAAAATAGCAAAACGGTAATTTGCCAGAATAGTCTTGGAGGAAAAGGTAGGATTTTTCTAGATCTCGAATAACGAAACGGATTTCACCGTTGGAATCATCTCGTGAAATCTAGCACCTCAGTCGAATTTCGTGATTTTAAGGCGAAACCAGATTTCACATTTTCGAGAAAATCGAGCCAGATGAGTGGAGGTGCCAAATGGCACCAGGGGTGGATGACACCTAGCATGCCAGGTGTCACACTCATAGGCTGCATATGAGTAGGTTGTTGGGAGGAGGACATGTGGGGGGTAAGTCACCCCCCACCGATCAAAGTTTGCTATAGAAAAAAAAAAAGAAAAGAAAACCAAGGGAGAGAATAAAGAGAAAGCCAAAAAAAAAAAAAAAAAAAAAAAAAAGGGAGAGGCTGTGCGTGGAGAAAAAGCCAGAACAGGAGAGGAGAAGAACATAAAAGAAAAGAGAGGAAAGGAAGAGAGAAAAGAAAAGAGAGAAAAGAAAAGAGAGAAAAGAAAGAAAGAAAAGAAAGGAAAGAAATAAAGAAAAGGAAAAGAAAGAAGGGAGGCAGGACCAGCGTCATCATATTAGTAAGACTGGACGAATTTCAGTACTATACTTGCACCAGGAGAGTGGGGTGCCTTCCTACCTCGATTTTATTCTACGCCTAGGGGTTGCGAAATGGCCAATGGGTTTCATTCGGATTCCGGGCGAATTTGTATGGTGTGTGATTGTGGGTTGGTTGTTGTTGTGTGAGGGTCAAAGACCGGTTTCATGGGGTTTCAGGACTGTCCGAGATTGTTCTGGGATGCCAAAATCCAAAGCATAATGGCAAACGGGGGTGTGTCCTAATTTCCGCACACCATTTCGAATCGGCCGTGTAACACCCCAAATTATACCTTGACAGTTCTATAACATGTTTAGGGTATAATAAAAGTAAAATTATATTTTTCGAATAAAATGATGCTAAAAATAAAATAAGCAAAACCCGGAATTAATACAACAATCAAGGGTAAATTAGTAATTTACCAATTAAGTACCCAAGGGTCATAATGTAATAAGTTCATATGCCAAATTGGGAATATGCATAAGTAGAATTGCAAATAAATGAAGATGAGAGACCAAAGTGTAAATAAAGGAAAAGTTAAAATCATAAAAAAGATAAGACCAAAGAAATATCTCATTTTTTTGGTCTTTGGAGAAGAGCAAAAACGGATGAGAAGAGAGAAAAGAAGAGAGAAAAGAAGAGAGGAAGAAGAGGAAGAAGAAGGAAGAGAAGAGCAAAAGGTATGGATTTTGTATGGATTTTTATGGATTAGTTTGGATACTTGTATAGATTTCTATGGATTTGTATGAAAAAAATCAAACCATAAACCCATTTTTTGATGAATTGGGTTTAAAAGAACCTTACTTGGTATATCGGTTATGTTTTGGACTTGGGTTGGTTGATTGTAATCTTTAATTGAGGAATATTTGTATTAAGGAAATATTGGGGTTTTAAGGGAGATGTTGTCAAAATTTCTCCAAAATCCATGTTTTTGTTTTGGCCATCACTCATTCGAATTGAGTGATTCAAATTTCTTGATAAACTATATTTATAGGAAAACATATCTCCTTGAAATAGGTATATCCAAATTCCGAACCCTTCAGGCTCAGAAATCCATCCAAAGTGGAGCAGCATGCTATGGTGTGCAGCAGCCCGGGTGGGACACAATTGTCATTTTTCTGATTGTTGGCCTCCAACTTCAGATGGTCATAACTTCTTCGTCCGAACTCTGTTTTGGGTGTTCTTGGACTCTATGGAAAGCCCTTTGAGTCTAGAATTCATCCATATATATCTTGATGACGTTGGAATTCATATTTGGTCCAGAAATTACGAAAAAAATTGCCAGGCCACCTTGTAAGGTCTGCTCGAGTCCTTGTTTATGGGAAGCCTCAACCCGGACGATCCATAATTTCTTACGTCCGAACATTGGATATTTCTTAGACTCTATGGAAATCCCTTTGAGTCTAGAATCCATCCATATATAGCTAGGGCTGGTAACGAGCCGAGCCGAGCCGAGCTTTGAACATTTCGAGCTAGGCTTGTTAATTTATGAGGGGGCTCGAGCCCGAGCCGAGCTTTTTAACGAGCTTAAAATCAGGCTCAAGCTTGGCTTGATTTAAAAAAGAAACGGCAGGCTCATTGGGCTGGGTTTCCATATGAGCAGGCCTGAGGCTTAACCTCGAGGCTCAAGCCCAATCAGAGCCTGAATGGAGGACCCGAAAAGATAATGATATGGATGTTTTAAAAATAAAGCAACCATCCGTACCTTGATGGTTATTTCAGCAAGACTTGCTTACATCCATTGGGGTGGGGTGGGAAGAACCACTATCAATAGATAGAATTTGATTTTGAAGAACCAAATCTCCTACCTTAAAATGGGATTGGAGATCACCTCAAAGCCAAACCTAAAATTGGCAATGAGACATCTTCAGGAAACATGTACACAATAAAATGGGACCTTAACACTTCTTAAATGAAACTCTTTCGCCCACATAGAAACTGGCACATGCAATTTCCTCTTCTTTCCTCGACCAGTTCAATTTGTAGTCGATTCAAGTGCAATCGATAAATTTAGAAATACATGCGATGGCGGGAGAGTCAATTTTATGCCTTGTCCCGATTAAACATGCGTGATTCCCACACTTTCGGGCACTGATGGTGGAATGCCTCGACTACTTCTCATTATCGACAATCAACGGTCGAGTTATCCGCGAGAACTAAACTACATTTGCAATTACCAAGCCGGAGACTTAAATTGCAAATGCACATTAGGCATGATGCGTGCTTCCTCAATAATGTAGATGGAATTAATAAAGTGTAAAGTATCTTTGTTTTCCTCTTTTTTTTTGATGAAGTAAACAAATTTATTAAAGTAGTGGAACTCGAACCCGGTCCCCTCCCCATGCCCACCCTAGACCTTAACCACTAAGCTAGGCCGCATTGGCAAGTGTAAAGTATCTAATCTAGCCTTACTATAATCTAAATGCTCCCTTAGGCCCTACTTAACCATTTGAAGCCAACTGTCAGACCTTATCAAATTGAACACCTATGATCTGGCACTTCATACCAATACTAGACTCAAGAACCCCTATCTATACAGTTTTGACCTCAAATATCGAAATTGGAAGCTTTTACTCTATCCCTATCTAGTAAATGAGCTCATTGATAGTTATTTGAAATGTCTATTACACCAAATAATTCCTAGTCCATTTCATTATTCAACGAGCATCCTTTTTGTCATGCGATTTTATGCATAAAAAATGGATTGAATCCCATTGGTAAGGTACTAGTGAAAATATGGTAATTGTAAATTCTACATGATAAATAAAAGTATCATTCATTCAATTCTCGATTTGTTTGCAGAAAGAAAACAGAGGAAAGGACAAAAGAAAACATATGTTCAGTCTCTTGTTTGACATTGTTTTACGTTTCAACGGAAAAATTGAACTCAACTAAGCCACACAATTAGTCGTACAAAGGGAAGAGGCTCGAGGACAGCTTTTGTAAATTTTAAGATTTTATAATTTTTCTTTTCTTTCCCATAATTTCTAAGCATCAAAGCGACAGAAATTTATCGATAATTTTATCGATATCTAGCACAACCCAAGATCAAGGAGAAACTAAATGGAGAAACTAACGGAAGATTAAAGCGACAACATAGTTCTCATGATGACCAGCCCCATGAATGAGAGGGTCCTGCGTTCATCAATTTCTTAGGGATTTTCCCACATTCAATAAACATAAATAAAGATTAGTATTTTCACAAGCAAGCTCTGAAAGCACTAACAACGAGACATCTATATTAAGTTTGGCAACCAAGAGTTTCTAGCTATGCTTAAGCTCATTTTATTAATAGTAAATCTTGTTTCCTAGCTCATAGATAATGAAAATCATCGAGATCTTTCTCATTAAAACTAGACAATGGATCTACATTTGGTTAGTGAGGAAAAAAACAAAACAAAACGATAGAAGATAGAATATACCTCCCTGCGAGGAGGCCAAGCAGTTCTATTATTTTCAATTCTTATTCTTTCACCCATAGTCAAACAATAAACCCTAGTTTGGTTTCAAGACCAATGGAATAAGGTAGAATTAGAAATTCAGTCCGTCCCAAGCCAAGCAATTTGCTTTTATCCGTGTGCATCCATATAAAGCTCTACGGCAAACCAAGAAATAGCCCTTTGTCTAATTCTTGAGAAGCAGAGGAAGAAAAGCAGTAAGAAAGTCACATCCATCCAGGATATTCTAGAAATGGAAATATCATCCCACTATCCGGATATTCTAGAAATGGAAATATCGTCCCATGTTTTGACCCAGGCATAATCTGTTCATAACAACAGAAACTATTTGGCAATATACTGCTGCGACAACATAACATAATGCAATTATTAACATCTATGATAAAGCTCTTTACACAACTGTGATTTGCAATAAACATACAAAAATTATAACACCAATAGTTTTAATATTCTTTGCAACTATGATCGGAGATTCCAAATTATGTAAATAGATCATAATCTTTACGAGGCGGTTTATCAATAAAGCTAATCTTCAAAAATAAATGTACATACATCATAATTTCCCAATATTAAAGAATTAGATTCTACACAATCCCAAAAGAATTAAAATCAAAGAAATAATACTAAAGATTATAACATTCCAAATTCTCGAGTCAAATGAAATTTTAAACACATTTCAGCATTAATGACTTCAAGTCAAGCCTCAACACACCAAATTAAACAATATTTAGTGAATCTCTTCTCTTTCATTATATATATATATTACTAATTATAAAAAAAGTACTACGATTTAGTGAAAACTCCACTCTAAATCTGTGACGTAACAATCCCCAAACAAATCAAAGCTTGAGCAGTCTTGGGCTTCAATGAACCGATATTGATCAAGTACTCTTCCTCGGCCACTAAATAAGCCTCACGAAGCAACGGTAGTTGTGGAATGGATAGTACATCTCGAGCCATTTACATAAGCATCGAAATTTCATAGCATTGACTTTCCACGATTCAAAGCATCAAATTATCGTAATTTTCATCACTAGGCTTGCAAATTCCTTCTTTAAGATAAATGTCCAACTCGGTTTTATTTTCAGGAATGACATCAGAATGATTTTCAGCCCACGCACATCAAAGGCATCCTTTTCCGTTTTCCTTTAGAAACATCAATATCACCTATTGACATTGCTAGTGTTAGCACTTATGCGCCCCTTCTATAGATGCATAAATTGAGTAAAGTGCATGCAAAGTTCACTAACCTCATTAATATGGCTATCACATCTTATTGAGAATAAATATCGTGAAACAAAATTTTTATGGTGCATTTTGTCTCGGATCAACCTTTATCAATTGCCATCAATAAATTACACTCTCCCCAATACTTTGCAAACGCCATTCATCTTTGTAGTCATTTTTCATGAAATCTCAATTAATCGAGGAATTTTCATTTCATTTTCAACTTTACTTTCCAAATTTGTGAAGAACTTTCAAATTTGAGGTGGATCTTACTTAGGAGAAAGCACGTAGCTTCTTTAAACACTTCTAAAAATTTAGAAACCTCAGCAGCTCGTGTCCAATCCTCCTCGATTGACAGCCATTTATAATTAAAGTCCACTTTCCTTTGACCTTGGCTCTTGCTTTAAGCAGAGTGCCAACTCAAGCATTGCATGTGTTGAATTCCACCTAGTAGGAACATCAAGTACTAGATGTTTAGAGGTTGACAACTTTAATTGCTTGACAATTTCATTAAATTTATCAAGCCTTGAAGGAGACATCTTCATGTACTTCACACTTTCTCGGATATTCTCAATCACATCATGAATCTACGATAGTCATCTTGCACCATGAGATTTAAAACATGTCACAACACCCAGATTATAAATATCTTACTTGTTAAAGTAAAGGTTTCTCTCTTGCAAAATGATCCTTCAAGATTCTTCTCTTTGAATCATTTGAAGATGCATTATCAATGTAATAGTGGAAACTTTATCTTCAATATCCCAATCGGATAAACATTGAAGAACCACAATCAGTAATTGCAATCCCGGTGTGAGGAGGAGGCAAGCAACAAAATTCAGATAATATTCTCTTTGTAAATTCCTCTGACATCTAAGTAATGACGGGTTAGACACATGTACCTAGTGTTTGATTTGAAGTCCATAAACAAATCACTAGTTAAAATGGGTCTGTCAACACTTGCTAACACCTTTCAATTTTCCTTCTCAAGCGCAAAGTTTTATGCAATGTCGGTTCTCAAAGTGTAGGCGTTTGATTGGCTGAAATCTTGGAGTTGAATTTTGTAAAAAATAACACATATAACTAATGCTCCACCATTCTGAAAGGGTACTCATGCACAATAAACATCTTAACAAGAAGCTCTCTAACTTTGTCTTTGTCATATTGATAGGTTGATAACAAAGTTTGCCTTGATCTTCCTGTAACCTCAAATGACAACAAAAACTTCTTTGAGGACCTTTTATTTCTGATTCAGCAACCAGCGATGCACACAAACTTTCAAATGCCTATTTAGATGGTAGTACGCACCTCCCTCTTATAAGCTAACATATTCTTGCAGTGTGCATTTGCCCTATCACCCACATGCTTGTCCTCCCGGTTACAACATCAAATTCATCCCCGAACAAGCGTCTTTTCTTTTTGTTTGGCTTGGACATTGATGAAGATGATTCAATCCAGTTTCTTCTAATTCATCCATATCATCCAGTTGACATTTCATCGTATTTGACATTTTGGTATCTACAGCAAATAAAAGAATTCCAATCAAATTAATAATTAAAAAAATGAGGCGGTAAAAACAAGAAATTACACACACATGCACGGAACCACATCCTCCTTTGAAAATTAAGAGACGATCATTAAAAGGTGAGGAGATTATTATGAACTAAAATTATTTCATCAAGCTACCATAACTAATATAATAAATCAATTGAGTTCTTCTTGCTTCACCAAAGAAAATTGCAGAAAAATAAAAAATAAAACCAACATCAAGCTGAAATCTATTATAGAAATCCTCACAATTTAAGAGTACCAAACAAAACCAACAACACAGAAATTACAGAATTTAAAAAAAGGATTTACTGCAAAAAAAGTATGAGATTAGAATGGTGAAATGCTTGACATGAAGAGATGCCCAGCAACCCAGATTAGATTTTCAGAATTTTTACTATGTGTGAGGAAGAGATATCTTGTTTTGAGGAGGTGGGAAGGAGACGACATGGTCGATCCACCGGCCAGCGGTCATTTTCAGATTTTCGCCTTACAGCTCTAAAGCCTCTAATCTTTGTTCCAAAATCCAAACTTCTACAACTGAACAAGATCAAGGTTAGGTAATCGTGACGTTCCTGCCACCGACCACGCAATGTAGAAGAAGATCCTCAGAAGTAATCTGAGATTCATCTCTTTTACTTCTGCATATATTTGAGAATGTTCTTCGCACGCTTTTCGTTGATTCTTAAATTTGTCCTAAAGAATAGCTAATTTTCAGAGTTTTGAAGAATATAAATCTGTTTCTGTTCTAAAGAATATAAATCTATTTTCAATAATGGTTTCTAAACATGGTCTTATTCTACAACATGTCTGATACATTCCGTGTTTGTTTTTTTCAGAAGACTAATCTTCACTACGTATGGCTTGTAGGGTGTTTCTTGTCACACAGGATCTCATGGCAAAAGGAATGAAAAATGTCGAAATGTATGACTATATCATTGATGGTTTTTATTTTCTTGCTTTCATCCCTTTTCCTTCGTCCTAATTCACAAACCCTTTATTTTTAATCTTCACCCGTATAGGCCGTTCTCTCCGGATGCTCGCCGGTGGGCCAACTTCCATTCCGTATCGCGGGATAAATTCCGCTCCCTTCTCCCTGTCACCACCAAAGTAAAATGCTTTGCAGATGCCGGTTACTTCATCAATACGTAAGATCAAGAATATTAGCTCCTACCCAGATCTCATTTCCTTGGAAAACCCGAGGAAAACACTTAAATTTCAGAAGAATGTTGAAGCAATGAAGGATGATTTGGTAAAATGCCCAAAGAAAATAAATAAAAATAGCTTGATGTGATCACAATGATCTCTTCCTAAGGAAGCACTTGTGTCGACGAAGAAGGAAGCCACCGCGAGGCCAAAAGTGTGGGTCGGGTGGTGGCGCCGCCTGTCGGTGTCATTGCGGAGGGTTTTTAACCGTTTACTTTCAAATGGGCGAAAAATGGCGTATGGTGAGAGAGCACTGAGGGAGGCGTCGAGGCCCCATGGATTCAAATGCTGCTTGGCTCATGGCCGCCGGCTATCATTGCGCCGAGGCAAAGAGGCGGTGAGACTTGAGAGGCCCGAGGGTTTTTAATTTTTAACTCTTTAATTTTTATTTTTGGTTAAGGGCTTAAGGCAGTAAATACTAAATAATAAAAATCATTTTTAATACTGTGCTATGGCTCTGCCTCGGCTGCCTCGGGCTCGAAATTTTTCGAGCCTAAATTAAGGCTCAAGCTTGGCTCGTTTAGCTAACGAGCCGAGCCCGAGCCGAGCTTTTTCCGAGCCGAGCCCGAGCCGAGCCCGAGTAGCTTGGCTCATTACCAGCCCTATATATAGCTTGATGAAATTGGAACTCATAGGTCCGTAAATCATGAAAATAGGTATGTCTGGCCGGTAACCATAGTAATTCATACAGAACTCATAAATAGCTCAAGCATACAGTAACCATAGTTATTCATGCATATAATGAGATATGAAAAATGAAAAGATACGAATAAATGATTGTAAATATCGCATATGATTACTTGATGACAATAATTATTCGGGAATATGAGATATGTACTGAACATAAAATACACATAGATTGTCTGCTTAGAACCTGGTAGAGGGATAGATGGGCATGCCTATTAGGAAAAACAAGTCTGTAGCATACTGATCAGTTGGCCCCGTTTGGGTCATTACAGCGCCTTCGGGCCCTTATAGATGGTCATTGACCTCACAGACAGATGGGAATGGGCACCTTCGCCCTTTATATTCCACTCAAGCCAGACAAAGGAGTTCGGGCCGCCGAGCCCTTATAGTTTCCTTTATCCACTTCTAAGGTTTATGCAGGAATGAAACATAAAACAAATGACTTGAATATGACATATGAAATGACATGACATGATATGAGAAGCATATCATTGCTATGTGATGGTATGTAAATAGTGACAAGTACATGTTGACAAGAATGAGAAGAAAAGTGTAAATGACATGAAATGAAATAAGATATGATAAGAAAGTATAAGATCAGATAAAGATGCTGGAATTATATGTATGCAACATATATAAGCATGTGTATATGACAAGTATGGAATATGAGATAAGTATTTGATATGTTATAAGTATATCTATATGTGTAAAGTGTGATGACTCTTAAGTTATAAGCTTGGCACGGGTGTTTCATCCGTGTAGGTACAGGAGAAGCAGAAATGAGAAGTCCGAACACTCCACATCAACAACCAAGGCCAACACTGATTAGTGCCCAAAAAGTGCTATTTTGAGCCCTATTCAAGATAGGTTTTGAGTGCTTTTTGCGCACTAATCATATGAATTAAGCCAATTGTCATGTGCATGTCCGCTTAGTGCTCGATTTGTTTTCGAGATTGTTTTGGATAGTTTTGGCAGTTCTTCGCTTAGAAGAGCTTGGCTTCCTATTGGTGCCAATGTGAGAATCCTCGATGATTTCACCAAGTTTGTATGCTGAAATGTCAAGATGCAGCCAAGAATTGAAGGCAAAGTGATGAATAAAAAGCGCAGGAAGTGACGCAGAGTAAACGTAGAAGCAGGAGCAAACTAGGGATTCATGAGGATTCATAAAAATCTTGCTAGATCATAAAATTCCCCGCCCAGCGAAATTCCGATATGTGAAAATTTCGCAGGGTTGAATGAAATTTTCAGTTTAGCCAGCTTAAATTTGTCGTCGCTAGCTTAACCTTCAATTTCGCTATCCTCGTGAATTACTAGGCTGTTTAAATTTCGCTAGCATAGCCGAAATTGTCGCTATACTAGCTTAAATTTGCCGCATAGCCGGAATTCCTCACCGTGCTTTGGTATTTTTGATTCCAAATCTAATTGGATGCCTTTGATAAATTACCATTCACTTTTATGTACTCTCATATTTTAGGTATTTTTGTATTTTCACACTTTGGTTTGGCTATATAAGCCTTGCAACTTTTGTAACCCTCTAAGTAACTTTTCATTTTAATACAGTCGCAGCCTTTTATTTTAGGTTTGGCTCTTGTTTCTCTCTCTCCTCTTTCTCTCATTTTCTCGCCAAACACCTCCTTTAGGATGACAACTCAAGGGATGCTTGGCTAAGCCTCATAGCCTTGAAGATGAGGGTTGCTAGCTTGGTTTTGGGGCTGCTGCAGGTTGTCCTCATGCTTTGAATGTTACAGGTACTGCATTTATGGCTCCCAACTTTCCAAACTAGGGTTTAATGCCATTTAATGTCTCTTTTCCTTTCGTCAATACTGCATGTTTTAGTGGTTCGCATTCTAATGGCATGCACCATATCCTTTAGGATGTCATTTACTTAGCCATTGAAATAAGGTTAAATGCTAGGGTTTCAAACTCAATGGGACTTTTGAATGCTTAGTACTTGGTTTGACTCAATTAGAGTGGTTCTGTGTGGTTAGGTTCTCATAGTTAAACAAAGATCCTGGGCTTTGGTCGACTAAATGTCATTTGCCCCACTGGGAACACCCGAGGACACTGTAATACCCCCATGTTATCAAGCTAGTGACCCAAGCCTTCAAGGTTAACATTTCACACTTTCATTTAAGCCATTACAGTTAACCAGTGAACAACCAACCTCCCCTGTTTTTAACCAAATCCAAAAATCCAAACAAAAGTCTCACCATTTTCAAACATTGATGCGAATCATTCGGATGAAAACCCATCCCGTGTTCGACCCTAGATCGCTATATCGGGCAGTAGCTTGACTACTAAGTAGCAGGGAGAAGTATAGGAAACAAATACCTGATTCCTGCATCACCCTACCGTGGGGGCACGAATCAAATGGCCGCTGCCGGATGGCGCTAAACTACGATGATGAGCTGATGGGATTTTGTAATCACGACAAGGTCAAGCAGGCTCACCTTTTGATCCCATCGTGCGTGAACTGCAAGTTTTCTTCACATGGCGCTTATCGCATCAGTTTTGATTTTTTTTTTTGTGACACCCCAAAAACTGTGGGTCCTGCTGACTACCGGCCAACCCGCTTGAACCTGCGGTGTCTCATATCATGAGACCCATACATGAGTAAAATGACCCAATAGGGCCCATCATCCATACTCGTCCATATGGTTACAAGACCATACATTTCTATAGATCCAAGAGTTATTACATCACTTCTAATACAAAACATATATTAAAACTAGTTTGTTCTAATATATACACAAACAAGAATCAAGGCCAAGGCCCGCTCCGCCATAATCCCGAATTCTAAGGAGCTGCTCAGCCCGTACTGCCTCAGACCAAAGGGGTCCCACGATTGTATGAGCGCTAACGCCCCAAGAGATAAATCCTATAAAGGGCTATTCCCACCTGCGCCAGATACGCAAACGATCATTTCGCGCCAAACCAACAACCAATCCGCGGCATACATGTCGCCCTATCATGAAAATCTACATGCAGCTGGGCGCGAGATGACACTCATGCCCCAAGAACCGAGTCAACCTCCGACCCACCACCCAATGCAAGTACCAATGGGAAATCAATGCCGAATTAGTCCCGACTCCCATTTCACAACCCGTAGTCTATGTGATATTTATTTATTTATTTCGTGTCTTTTTGGGCAACAGAACTTTTCGGGGTCTCACCGCTGGTCTCTACACCCGACATTTTTCAAGCCACCAAAGGATACGCCGTCTAAACTGTGTTTTCGTGCTTTTCACCCGAGGGAGGTATCTATCCCCTACTTTCTACGCCCGACACATTTCATTTCCATTTTCGCTTAACATTGTGGAATCCACCTGACTTCGTCCCATTCCCCAAGCCCACACGATTCAACACCAAACGCAGCTGCCAAATCAATACCATGAACACACTTCTCATGTGGCCGTGGTGTTACCGCACACCAATGCAATGCAATTTAGCATCAAGACTCAAACCTATGACCAATGTATGAAGACTCTTACATGGACATTCTACACCATAATACACTATGTGTGTGCTATGAACACTCATGTCTAATGCACACAACATTTCATATATTTAACATACATGCAGTCAAAGCATTATTCCACATATTCAAATCAATACATCACATAAGCATGCACTACATCTTTTCTATCATTCAGTTCATTCGTCAACACATCATTCAAGCATGTGTTAAAATAATTCCAACCATTACTTAGGCAAGTAATGCCATAATTCATATTCTTGGCCGAGGCATAGTATAAATACTATACAACCCAATGCTTATAATTATTTCCATCTTTATCACATGATTTCACATATTCAACATGTCATTGAATTTATGGTAATAACACACATTAGCCATTCCCGACCATAAATCCGGCCATGCTTGGCCTAAGAAATAATCTAGACTTAGTCCAGAAAGTCCAGTTTTTGTAAATACCACACAAAAAATCCAACACACAATTCCCCTCGTCAGCCATATGGGCCCCAAGTATTTCGACATAAAACTGTTCCAAATATGTTCCGAGAACCAGAACTGATCGTTCCTCAACTCGTCCGTGACCCAGCCTGGGTAATCTTCAGCCTACATTTTGATGAGAACTTTATTTTATTAAATTCTAAACTCAACGAGCTTTCCGTAGAGTCCAAGAACGCGCAAATCGGAGTTCGGAAGAGAAAGTTATGGCCGTTCAAAGTTGATGCGGCCGATTCACAAGGGTGTGCGGAAATTTGGGTACACCGCTTGCCATTCCCGCCTCGATTTTGTCAGATTTAGGAACATGTTTGGTCCCCTCGAATTACCCCAAAACTCGGTAAAATTGGTCTTTGACCATCACACAATCACAAACAAACCATTAATAACATACAAATTGCCCAGTGACGAAACCCGTAGAGGCCATTACACGGCCCCTAGGCGTAAAAATAAACTGCAGAGTAGGAGGAAACCCACCCTTGTAGCGCAGCCTCGGTTCTTGTCACCCGAGTCCGCCTTCACCGCGCAAACACTCCTTCTTCCTCTACCTCTTCTTTTTCCTCTCTCTTCCTCTCCTCCTTTCCTCTTTCCTTTCTTTCTTTCCTTTTCTCCCTCTCCTTCCCTCCTCCTTCTTCTTTCCTCCCTTTCTTCTCCTTTCCTCCTCCTTCTCTTCCCTTCCTCCTCCTCCTGTCATCCCCACTGACCGAATCTCGTCGCTCCTCCCCCAACCGAATTTCGAGACCCATAGCCTTCCTAAAGGCTGCTGACAGACACATGGCATGCCATGTGTCAAACACATGCATGCCTTTGCCATGTGTCACCCACATGGCTCGCCATGTGTCACCCACATGGCTCGCCATGTGTCTCCCGACACCCGTTTTTTCAAAATACATGAAATTCCGACTATCTCGGAATTCAACGAAATTCGACTGGGTAGCTAGATTTCATGAGACGATTCCAACGGTGCAATCCGTTTCACCATCCGAGATATAGAAAAATCTCAACTTTCTTTGGACTATTCCGGTAAACTACCATTTTGCCCCTTTTATCCGAAAATTTTAGTTCTAAAAATTTTCACGGGTTTTACACTCTCCCCCCCTTAAAATAATTTTGTCCCGAAATTTTCGCATACATACACATTCAAACACATGCATATGCAACAGTCATTTGAAACATTAATGACTAGAAAACGCACCTTCCCTGTCGAACAAGAAGGGATAATTGGCTCACACGGTGTCCTCGCGCTCCCATGTCGCTCCGACTCCTCGGTGCCGCTACAACACCTTACAAGTCCTCCCACGATCTTGCCACGCAAAACCCGTCTCTACTATCCATGACACGTGACCGGTCCCCTCCTCGAAGGTCCCATCCGCATCAACAACAAGCTCTCCCCAATCCACTATATGAGTTGGATCTGGAGTGTACTTCCGGAGCATAGAGACGTGAAACACCTCATGAATGCTTGACAAACTTGGCGGCAACTCTAACCGATACGCAACCGTGCCCACCCTCTCGAGTACCTCGAAGGGTCCAATGTACCTTGGCGACAGCTTCCCTCGTTTGCCGAATCTTAGCACTCCTCTCTTAGGCATCACTTTCAAGAAGACATGATCACCCGCCTTGAACTCTAGAGGTCGTCGTCGTACATCAGCGTAACTCTTCTACCGGCTTTGAGCAGTAAGGAGACTCTTCCGGATCATACCCACCTTGTTCGAGGTGCCTTAATCAACCCGGGACTGGGGTTGATTTGAGCTCTCTCCCACCTCTGTCCAAATATATCATGATCGCATACGGCCTCCCGTAGAGAGCCTCATATATAGGCCCATCTGAATACTCGCCCGATAACCGTTATTGTAGGCGAATTTATCATGGGCAAGTGCTCCTCCCACTACCTTTGAGATCCGGTGACGCATGCTCGCAAAGATGTCCTCAAAATCGTAATACCCGCCTGACACCATCCGTCTTAGGATGAAAAGTGGTACTCATCGAAAGTCGTGGTCCCCATGACCTCTAGAAACTCTTCCGTAACTCGAGTCAGAAACCGAGGATCCCGATCCGACGCAGAGATCGAACTCCATGCAACCAGACTATCTCCCAGATATACAACCCGCACTTCTCCAAAGGTGAAGGCGTTATCCGCACGGCTAAAATGTGCCGACTTGCAGCCGGCCACTATAAACCCATATCGCGATCATGTTCGCGATGTTCGTGGGTAAGTGAGTCACGGTCCACTCCTGATGTGCTCCCACTTCCACTCCGCTATCTTCAATGGATCGAGTAGCCCCGTCGCCTCTCGTGCTCAGCCACTACCGGGCACGTGAGACACCGTCGACAAAATCCTCGACATGCCTCATCCCGGGCTTCCGCACATCAAGCATGAAGGTCGCGATACATCTTCGTGCCACCTGGATGCACAGCGAACTGGGAGCAATGGAACTCCCTGAGGATCTCCTCCCCAACTGGCCGACCGTAATTCACAACCCGCCCCTATGCCGAAGACTACCATTCGTGTGGATGGCCCGTACCTTTGTCCGTCGTAATCGACCGCACGGCCCCCGATGGATACTAGTTCTCAGCGCCCCGCACTGGACTCTATCACTTTGCTCGTGACGGCGAATCCATCATACTTCCTAAGGTACCCCGAGCCCTATCAGACCGCAGACCGAACGCCCCATCGCCCCGAGCATCCGCCACTCCCGGAAGCTATATCAGCCAATACCCCGTGACTTTCGCTAAGCTTATCGCCACTACATTTGCCTTTACCGGGATGGTAATGCAAAGTGAAGTCGTAATCTTCCAAAAACTCCAACCACCTACGCTGCCTCATGTTGAGGTCTCGCTGCGTGAAGATGTATTTTAGATTGCGGGTCCGAACACCTCGAATCGGCTTCACCATATAAGTAGTGGCGCCAAATCTTCAAGGCGAAGACTACAAACCCGCAACTCCATGTCATGCAAATTTCGCCGCGATTCTTCAATTGGTCGAGAACCATAAGGTTACAACCTTCCTGGACCGCATCATAACACACCCTACCCTTCCTTCGGCATCATGCGACACTGCTGTACCTTGTCCCTCTCCGGACTATTAGAATAGGAGCCGGCAAAGCCTCCTTCACCCCGAACGCTTGCTCACATGAGTCATCCCATACAAACTTGACCTCCTTCCCGGTCAATCTTGTCATAGGCGCCAAGCAGCCGGAGAAACTCTCTATAAACCTCCCTGTAATACTCCCGCTAATCCCAAGAAACTACGTATCTCGAAGACTGACTTTGGTCTCTCCCAACTCATCACAACCTTCAACCTTCCCCGGGTCCACTGACACGTCTAAAGCTGATACCACGTGTCCCAAGAAACCCACCTCAGCAAGCCAAAACTCGCACTTACTAAACTTGGCATACAACTGATGATCCCTCAAAAGTTGTAGTACGATTCTCAAGTGATCCTCATGCTCCACCTCCGATTGGGAGTATATCAGGATGTCATCAACAAAGACCACCACAAATTGATCTAAATAGTTGGAATCCCTCATCATGAGTGTCCATGAATGTCGCCGGTGCATTCATCAATCAAAGGGTACCACCATAAACTCAAAAGTGCCCATACCGCGTCCCGAACGCCGTCTTGTGGATGTTCGCCTCCCTAACTCAATCGATGGTAACCAAGCAAGGGCTAGCTCATTCGAGTAGACTCGCGCCCCTTCGCCTGATCAAACAAGTCATCAATCCTGGTAATGGATACCGACTTGATTGTAACTCGCTCAACCTGTCTGGTATTGTGATGATAAATATGGTCTGTATCCTTCTTTCGCAAATAGAACCGAGTGCCCCAGGTGAAGTGCCTTGGCCTTAATGAAACCCTTGCCCAAGAACTCCCGTGATTGACTCGAGCTCCCGCGAACTCAACCTGGGCGCCATCCTATGAGTCATAGGAAATGGGTGACGTACCGTGATGCAACTCAATGCGGGAAGTCTACCTCCTGGAGGTAACTCGGTATCATCCCAAAAACATCCTCAGATTTCTCGCAAACCACCCGAGGTAGACTCATCCCGTCTCACCTCGCCTTCTGCAGGCGGCTACTAGCCAACCCGCAACCGCCCAGTGCCATCGTGAACGTATTACGTATGGGGCAGCTATCAGGCCTATTCCCTTGAAACATAACACAAGTACCGGGCCCCGTGTGTAGGCGGTAACTCTATATTTGCCACACGGCGACAACCCGATGTGCCGTCAACCAATCCATCCCGAGGATGACCTCGAACTCTGACATGTCCATGACCCGAAGGTCCACCGTGAGTAGAATCCCGGAGATCTCTAACTCACATCCTGACATATCCGACACTTTCCCAGTCCCTAGTAGATGAACTCACATGCAATGGCTCGCCTGTCTCAACCTCTAAGCCCAATACTCACACAAGATGCAAGACAAAGGAACGCGATGCACCCGGAGTCAAATAACACCTTGCCCATAGGCGAAAGAGTAGAAACGCACTCGAATCATCGAATCGACCGCCGCCTCACCACGGAGTAATGGCGTAAGACACGCTCGAGCCCCCCAAAGTCCCTACCGTACACTTCCGCCTCTCGACCCACCCCATACTCCGTCCCCCGCTGGGCCCGGCCCTCGTGAAACACTCGATGCCTCGTGGCCTGACCCTCGAGACTCCGATAATTGCCTCCTCGCCCGCGGTTAGTGTAAGGAGGAACATATCGAAATCGCTTCATGTCCTAATCGGAGAATCGGGACCGTGGGTGCCCCCCGCTCCGAAACCTCAGACCGAGGACTACCATGTGTCCTACCGATGGCAATGGAAACATGTCATCTTCCCGTACCGATCGGTAACCCTGACCGCCTTGGCCCCGTGGCTACGCCCGCCTTGAAACCCCACGTGGTCCTCTACTTCTTTTCCCGAGCCTCGCAAGCTCGTCCTCTTCCATTACTCAAGACCCGCATCTGATGCTACGAGCGGCCATCTACCTCTCGGCTCAATCAAGGCCTTACTAACCATCGAGTCCATATCTCAGAGGTTATGTCTATTGACCTTACCCCGGATGGACAACTTCAACCCATCCTCGAACTTCCTGACCTTGGCCGCATCAGTGGCCACATAATCATCCCCGACAAGTGCCAACTCTGTGAATCTGGCTACGTACTCAAGTACAGTCATCGTCCCCTGTCTCAACTCAAGGAACTCTCGGGCCTTCGCACGCTCAGCAGGTCGAAAGTACTTCCCCAGCAATAGTCTCGCACGCGAAAAATCATCCCATGTCATAGTCTCCAAGTCCTTGGAAGTCGTGACCCACTCCCACCAGATCTGGGACTCACCCTCAAGATGGAGTGAAGCCAGCTTAATCCGAGTAGTATCCGAGGTGATCTCCATAGCCCGGAGAATCCTCTCAATCTGACGGAACCAATGGTCGGCTACCATCGGTCCCTCCTCCCGTGAACGTTTGAGGATGGTGTGCTCACCTCTAGGAGGTTACCGGCACTCTGTTCTAGTTGCATCAGCCTGTGAAGCTGTGGCTATCGCAACACCCATGGCCTCTATGAAGGCTTGCTAATCAAAAACAGGTGGTGGTCGACCATCACCCCGTGGACGACCTCTACGCCCCCGTCCTCTACTTGCCATCTACAACAATCAAGCAACAAGTTTAGAATCATTTTCGTGTCCAACTGTTAGCACACATGTCGACCAATAATATACTTAATATCCCGAACCATTCGTTTGTTTCCAGAACTCCTAAGGTTACGTTTCTCAACCCTAGTGTTCGTATTTCCTATATACATCCTACCATGTATATAATTCACGTAATTTGCACACATAATCACACACATACAATCAAAGCATACACAAGAAAACACACAATGCATGATCTGATCTAATCATGTCTCATAGACTCCTAGGTAACCTCCTACCTAGACCTTGATACCGAACTGCTGATCCGGATATCACTCGAGCACTAGTAATCTCTAACTCAAGCTCCAACACCAAGCTATACCAGGTTGTGATGCTCCTACACATTAGCGGCATGTCCTAGACCCATGCCCCACCGAGCCCTAGGTAGTTGTATACCTAAGCTCTGATACCAAGCTGTGACACCCCAAAAACCCGGGGGTCCCGTTGACCACCGTCAACCTGCGGAAACCTGTGTGTCTCATATCATGAGACCCATACAAGAGTAAAATGACCCAATAGGGCCCATCATCCATACTTCATGGTTACAAGACCATACATTTTCTATAGATCCAAGATATTACATCACTTCTAATACAAAAACATATATTAAAACTACCGTTTCTAATATATACACAAACAAGAATCAAGGCCACAAACCGCCCGCTTCATAATCCCGACTCTATGAGCGCTGTCGCCTCGTACCGCCTTGTACCTCGAAAGGGGGTCCCACGACTGTAGAGCTAACTTCAAAAGAGAGATAAACTCTACAAGGGCTATTCCCACCTAGGTGCATATGCAAAATGATCATTTCACAAAAACCAACAACCAACTGGGTGACAAGCATGTTGTCCTATCATGGAAAAAATCTACATGCATGTATGAGATGACACTCTACATGCCCCAAGAACCGAGTCAACCTCCGACCCACTACCCAATGCAAGTACCAATGGGAAATCAATGCCGAATCAGTCCCGACTCCCATTTCACAACCCGTAGTCTATGTGATATTTATTTATTTATTTCGTGTCTTTTTGGGCAATGTAACTTTTCTTGGGTCTCACCAGCTGCCCTTACACCCTCCGACATTTTTCGGGCTTTCACCAGTGGATACGCTGTCTAACCAGGTTTTCAGGCTTTTCACCTGAGGGGGGTATCTATCCCTTACTTTCTACGCCCGACACATTTCATTTTCCATTTTCGTTTAACATTGTGGAACTCCACCGACCCGTCCCATTCCCAAGCACACACGATCTACCACCAAACGCTAGCGCCAAATCAATACTCAGCGAACACACTTCATGTAATGTGGTGTTACCGCGACACCAATGCAATGCAATTTGTGCATCGCACTCAAAAACCCATGACCAATGTATGAAGACTCCTACATGGACATTCTACACCATACACTCTGTGTGTGCTATGAACACTCATGTCTAATGCACAAAACATTTCATATATTTAACATACATGCAATCATGTTAATATTCCACATATTCAAATCAATACATCACATAAGCATGCACTACATCTTTTCTATCATTCAGTTCATTCGTGTCAACACATCATTCAAGCATGTGTTAAAATAATTCCAACCATTACTTAGGCAAGTAATGCCATAATTCATATTCTTGGGCCGAGGCATAGTATGTCAGTCATACAACCCAATGCTTATAATTATTTCCATCTTTATCACATGATTTCACATATTCAGCATGTCATTGAATTTATGGTAATAACACACATTAGCCATTCCCGACCATAAATCCGGCCATGCTTGGCCTCAGAAATAATCTAGACTTAGTCCAGAAATTCCAACTTTGGTAAATACCACACAAAAAATCCAACACGCAATTCCCTGCTCAGGCCATATGCAGTCCCAAGCATTTCGATTACAAACTGGTTCCGAAAATATAAGTTCCGGAAACCAGAACGGACTGTTCCTCAACTGTCCGTGACCCAGCCCAATCTTCAGCCTACATTTTGGCTGAGAACTTTATTTTATTAAATTCTAAACTCGACGAGCTTTCCGTAGAGTCCAAGAACGCGCAAATAGGAGTTCGGAAGAGAAAGTTATGGCCGTTCAAAGTTGATGCGGCCGATTCACAAGGGTGTGCGGAAATTTGGGTACACCCCTGTTTGCCATTCCGTCGTGGATTTGCCGTACTAGGAACATGCTTGTCAGTCTCAATGTCCCAAAACTCTAAAAATTGGTCTTTGACCATCACACAATCACAAACAAAACCATTAACATACCCGCCTCGAAACCGACTTAAACCCGTAGGCTACACGGCCCTCTAGGCGTAAAATAAACTGCAGCAGAGGAAACCCTACTCTTGTAGCGCAGCTCGGCCCTTGCTCGACCGGTCTGCTCACTGCGCAACACTCCTTCCTCTTCCTCTTCTTTTCCTCTCTCTCTCTCTCCCTCTCCTTTCCTCTTTCCTTTCTTCTTTCCTTTCTCCTCTCCTTTCCTCCCTTCCTCCTTCCCTTTCCTCCCTTTCTCTTCTCCTTTCCTCCTCCTTCTCTTCCCTTCCTCCTCCTCCTTGCTGCTCCCACGGACTGAATCTGCTGCTCCTCCCCCCAAACTGAATTTTGAGACCCATATATATAGCCTTCCTAAAGGCCATGCATGGTGACACATGGCATGCCATGTGTCACACACATGCATGCCTTTGCCATGTGTCACTCACATGGCTTGCCATGTGTCACCCACATGGCTCGCCATGTGTCACCCACATGGCTCGCCATGTGTCTCCCGACACCAGTTTTTTCGAAATACGTGAAATTCCGACTATTTCGGAATTCAACGAAATTCGACTGGGTAGCTAGATTTCATGAGAGACGACCCGACGGCGGCAATCCGTTTCACCATCCGAGATCAGAAAATCTCAACTTTCTTTAGACTATTCCAGAAACTACCATTTTGTCTCTTTTTATCTAAAAAATTTTAAATTTAAAATTTTCACGGGGTTTACATTTTTTATACCGCTTTTGGTTTGGCTAACACCGACCTTTCTTTGGCAAGCTTTGTTCAGGTTTTGTTGTTTCATTTCAGGTAATGTGTTTATGCAAAGACTGGACAAAAGGGATATCAGGTAGATTGCAAAGAGTGAGTGCACTAGTTGAGCAAGGTTGTGAAATCAGTGCACAAAGGACTAAATGGATCCTCTACCCGGTGGAACAAAGAAAGTCAACAAGCACCCCTATGAATCCAACAACATACAAAGGTCGATGAGGAACACATACACCCTCCTAGAGTGAGCTTCCTTCCCGCATCATACCTCCACGAGGATGTAGCGTTGAGACCCCACCAGTGCCCCCGCCTTCCCACATTTCATGGTCTGAGAATTGAAAATCCATATTCACACATACGGGATTTTGAGGAGGTACAACTTTTAAGGAGGGTATGAACCGATATGGAATCGGCTGGGTCAAGGCATTCCCGTTTGACCTCAAGACAAAGCCAAAATATGGCTTAATTCACTAAGGCCGAGAACGATTAGAAATTAACGAACTTCGTTGAGTTTTTGAAGAAATTCAAAGGCAACTAAGACCAAACACTTTTGAAGAGACAAGATTCACTTACCGCCTATGACAATGAGAAATTCTATCAGTGTTGGGAGAGGTTCATGGATACCATCAATGCATGCCCACACCATGGTTTTGATACATGGATGCTAGTGAATCATTTCTACAATGGTATGTCCCCTGCCATGAAGCAACTGTTAGAAACCATGTGTGGAGGTGACTTTCTAAGCAAGCATCCAAATGAAGCTATGGATTTCTTGAATTATGTGGCTGAAACTTCCAAGGGTTGGGATGAGCCAAACCCAAGAGAGGTGGAGAAAATGAGTAGTCTCTCACTTAATTAAAGGGGAGGAATTTTTACACTTTCGGAGGACATGGAAATGAAAGCAAAAATTTCAACCCTAGCTAGGAAGGTGGAGGAGCTAGAAGGAAAAAGGCTCCATGAAGTGTAGGCAGTGACTGAAAATACTGCACAGGCCAACCTAAGCATCAATTTCCAACCCACACGCCTTAAGAACATATCCAATGGCCCTCAAGAAGGATTTGATGTCGAGCATGCCAATGCCGCGGGGGACAAAACAAGCCACAACCTAATGCCCCATACGGTAATACAGCTACACTTCCACTGAAGAATCACCCTAAATTTCCCTGAAACCTAACTCCTCGCCTATTGCTCCTGTGCAGCCAAACAATGCTTGGTTCCTCATCTCAACCATAGCCACCGTCATCCACTTCTCTTGTTGAACAAGCTATATTGAACCTGAGTAAGGTGGTAGGTAATTTTGTGGAGGAGTTAAAAAGGGATAAAATGTACAATTGGCAATGTGAGGATAGATAATCGTAGAAAGTACATTGAACAAAAAGAATAGACGTGGCTTGAGAGCAATCTAATCGTAAATTGACAACCCGCAAAGATTCAATCACAATGACTGTAACAAATTGCCGGAGATATTGTGGAGGGAGGAAGGTTCCTTTCAAACACGCCAAATCCAAAAGGGGTCTGATGAAGTAGGTTCATCCAAAGAATTCAGTGGATGGATGAAGTGAAAGCCAGCAATCACTCCGAGGAGCTGAAGAGAAAATGAGCAATCCGCGCCCATGACTGGCCAAGAAACATGCAAGGAAAAAGGAAGCCGAGCCCCGAGAGGGTAATCACAAGTGAAGACTGTGTGAAGAAAACCATGCCCTCCATTTCAAGCACCGAGAGGCAAGAAAAATCCCAAACCAAGTCAAATTGGGAGGTGATAAGACAAGTAAAGGTGAACATTCCACGTTGATTACGATTAAACAGTCCCAACTTATGCTTAAGTTCTTGTGCTGACCCGTGGTAATGGCCAAGAAAGTGGTTAGGCACTTAAAAGAAAGCCTCCTAATCGAGTGTCGGCTGCCATAATCCGCAGCAAGACCCCGCCAAATACAAGGATCCAGGATCCTACAATTTCAGTTAATATTGGAGGGAATTGCATGTGACAAAGACCGCTAGATTTAGGGCTAGTAAAACCTACGCCATACTCGCGTATGCAGCTAGGGTTTAGAGAGCCCAAGCCTGGCACAATATTACTCTATCATCGTCGACCGACCTGAAGATTCCTAAGGAAATAGTTGAGGATGTCTTAGAAGGTGGACAAATTCTACTATCCAAGAGGACTTTGTAGTACTCTGATAATCGAAATAATAGCAAATGGGCCCAATCATGTGCCACTATCCCGAAGACCATTTTTGGCCACCGCCAATGAATCATCACTGTTTAAAATGGAGTAATGCAAATCTCACATTTGGCAACATGACATTGGAGCTCAACATTTTTCACTTGAGTCACAAGCACAAGCCAAATGGAAGCGTCATATGGAAGGGGAAGCGATGAAGTATGCCTAATTGGTCAATGCGTGAGTCGAATATCCATAAATTGCAGAATTCAAGCATAACCAAGATGAACATTGATCGGGAGTTGTCATCAATAGTCACCCTCGCAAAGCCATTGGTCAGCCCACCACTCAGCTGAGTAAAGAAAATCAACAACCATAGACCAAGCATGAAGGCTGCAGCATAAGCCACTGCAGGGGTTAAGGAGCTCCTCCTCCTTGACCCTCCATGAGTGAATCAGTGAAACTGAGCTGGTTTGGTGTCCACTGAAACCAAATTGCAGCTCAAAATTTTTTTTTTTGATTTTTGCTTAGAATTGTTTAATTTTCACTTTAGGCTATTTTTAGTAATTTCCCGTTTTAGCAAATTTCCTTATTAGTATTCTAATTTTAATATTAATTTTTTATTTAATTATTATTTTTAGGTTTTGTTACTTGTTATTTTTGTTTTTAATCGTACTTTAAATAAAATTTTTATTATTTTTTTTATTTTATCTGCAGGAGTCCAGACTTGGCAAATATTTCGCTATTGTAGCGAAATTGGCCCAGAGGCTCTTCGGCTTCCTCACGGCTTTATAAAAAGAAAAAGGGGGGCATTCAATTTCATTCCAACACCAACCCCGCCCCGAGCCCCCGCCGCCATGCCCCGTCATCACACCGCCCAAATTTCCGCCCCGTGGAGGGGTCGGGCATAGTCCGCCGCTGTCGATCTCCACCGCAGCCCCGTGCCCCCGGGCTCACTGACCGCCCACGTGTCCGAGCCCAAAGACTACCGTCGCATCGTCCCTACCCTCGCAAGTCGGGAACCCGGCCCAAATTGGTGCCTTACATTGGTTCACCAGGCCCTGTCCAGCCCGAGTGAGCACAAAGGCACCGCCACTCCTGGGCTCGTGAGCCCCGTCGCCTTCCCTCTCGACCACAGCTATGGTATCGTACTAGCGGGTCCCGCCAAAGGCCCAAGGTTAGATTAGCACCGAGCGGTGAGAGTAGGCCCCAATTGCAACCTCCAGGAGCCTCAGGATTCCGAGGTAACAGACTAGGACGGACCCTGCCCCTTCCCAAGGTCTCAGACGATCCAGAGGCTTCGACCAAGCTGGCCCACATTAGTCCTGGGAGTCCTCAGTCATCTATAGGCCTCAAATCCATCGCTCTTTCCACAAGAGCGCAGGAGAGCCCATCGCTCCCATCTTCGCCGCCGAGGATCAGCGCCATTGTTTACCGGGGGACCCCGACATACATGAACGTGGATTCATGCCAGTGGATTTTGCCATGGAGAGTCATTTTACGACGTGCTATTAGCACCGACCGTCGACCCCCTGCTCGTAGATCGCATGAGAGATTGATTACAAAGACTCCCCGTCGCTGCATACATGATGACCGCTGGGCAGCTCTACTATCCCCGCGGTACTTCACCCTACCACCCATGACTTCCCGGGGAGTGCCGAGTCCGCTGGAGCTCCGATTCACTATTGACGATCGACCGGGAGTACTCCGAGCCGCGGACATTTCAGCTGCTCTAGGCCTGCCAGCAGAGCTGGCCAATTCCGGAGGATATCGGGATTGGCCACAACCATCACAGAGGGAGATGGTCCGCTGTCTCGCTCGAGATACTACGGCGGGACCAAGATTTCCTTCCGCAGGCAGCCCCGCCCCGGGATGCTTCTCGTGGACCACCCGCTCCGACCAGCCCGTTCTCAAGCATAAAGACTATGTTTAGTGCAGGGGAGCCATACTAGAGGCCTTGTACTTGATCTCAGAGGGATTCTGGTTCAGTCCCTCTAAACTGGTCATGACCGCGACGCACTCGAGGATGGGGCGTCACCTTTAAGGGCCCGCTCGAGCCGGTGGGTCTACCCTTGTTGATGCCGCCACTACTCGAGCCAGTCCCTGGAGCATTTGGGATTTTCTACTGAGCCCCGTATCGAGAGTGAGGACCGATGCCCCTCGTGTCCGTCTATAGAGCGAGCCTTTGATGCCGATTTCTTTCTCCCCTCCAAAGAAAAGAGAATCTCGGAGGAGGGGTACCATGAGGTAGCAGAGGATCCCCCCGGCGGAGATGATCCCGTCTGTAGATAGAGGTGGAGAGGAGTCCAAAGGCGATTTGTCCCATCCATCTCCTCCCACTCCTCTTCGCCCCGCCAAATGACACCCGGCCCTTCATTCTGGCTACAGCATTCCAGCATGTTCATGTCACCGAGGGAGTTGAAGGTGTGTTATGGATGTCGGTCTCTGCATTGGCTGCCACGTGCATCGATGGACCAGAGATTGGCCCGAGCCGAGACCACTTTAGAGCATCACATACCATGCTCCTTCGCATCATGAGTCACTCCCGCCTCCGCCTATGCCTACACATCATGACGAGCCCACAAAGAGTTGAAATTTCCTTTAGACATGCTTTCTGCGATAGCAAAGAGGCTGGATCCACCACCACCATGAAGTGAGGTGGTCACACTCTCGTCTCTAACTTTCCTATCCCTATGATACATGTCTATACTTTGGCTAGGAGGAAAAAGTTAGAGTTGAGGTCTTCTATTATGTTTTTTGTACGCTTTCAAATTTTATCAACCGCCACTAATTTTATATAGGGTCTGCGTATTAGCCTAATAGTGAGGCAGTGATACTTTGTTATGTTTAGCTATATTAAGCATGTATCAAAAGCTTTATAGTTACTATTTTATGTAAATTTTTACTACACTTTTGCAAATCACTTTTGTGTCTCTATTTCAGGTATCTACTCTTTGCCTTTGAACAGAGATTCATTCCTGTGATGTTACCTTAATGTTAGAACAATTCCATGCATAATTTATTTTTTGGTCAGTTGAGGTTTCAGCATATTTAACCTTGAACCTTCCCCCTTTAGCTAATTCACACACTGCACCCCAGCTTGTACCAATAGGTTGAGAAGCTATATAGCTCTTTCCACTTTGCAAAGCCGGCCTTAAATTTGTTGACGACCCATAATAGGTTTGTGTTATCTAAGGCGCGAAGACCAATGTAGTCTTCTAAAATGAAAAAGAAAAGAAAAGCAAAAAGAAAAAGAAAAGAAGAAAAGAGAAATAAAAGCCGTGACGCTTTGCCTGAAACCCAACACGGGTTCGAGGGGTATACGGCGAAAGCCTTAAAGTTCGATGTGCCCTAAACCTTAATCGTCGAGTCATCGACGTAGTGTTCGCTACACGGGTGGATGGGTAGAGTTTAGCGTGGTTGTAGGTGCTTAATTCTAAGTCATTCGAGTCCCGGGTGAAGCCCGCAGAGTTTGTGGTCGTAATAATCCTTTGTCTTGATGCCTCAACCTTAATTGGTCGGGAGTCACTTCCAGGACCTGCCATACCCGACTTTCGTGAAGTCGAAGTTTTTAGCATTGCACCCTACATTGCAATCAAGGAAGAAATAAGGTGAGTAGCTAGTCCTATTTAGGTTGGTCACGCTTAAGGCCATGGCAAAGAGCTAGGTTGGGGGAGGAATGGTTTGCAATTTTATTGGCACTCAATGTTACCTTAGGGAACAATTAGATTTCGTGTGGAAGTTCAGTCGATTGATCCAATGTTGACCTAAAACTAGTTCTTATATGGTTTTGTTCTTTCATGTCGGTATTCGAATTGTGGTGTAATTCATTTTTAAAGGTAAAGTCTATTTGGTACATACACTTTTTGGAACTCACACTTTCGTAAAAGCACACAATATATACCTTTATTGTTTTTAAGATTGCTATGGGACTAAAGTAAATCTGTTTGTTGGGGTGATTAGTGCCCAAAAGTGCTATTTTGAGCCCTATTCAAGATGGTTTTGAGTGCTTTTTGCGCACTAATCATATGAATTAAGCCAATTGTCATGTGCATGTCCGCTTAGTGCTTCTGATTTGTTTTCGAGATTGTTTTGGATAGTTTTGCAGGTTCTTCAGTTAACGAGCTTGGCTTCCTATTGGTGCTGAATGTGAGAATCCTCGATGATTTCCCCAAGCTGAGGCGTTGAAATGTCAAGATGCAGTGAAGAATTAAAGGCAAAGTGATGAATAAAAAGTGCAGGAAGTGATGAAGTAGCAAAACAGAGAAGTAGGAGCAAACCAGGGATTTTCGCTATGATTGCGAAAATTTCGCAAGCCTAGCGAAATTTTCGCTATGTGAAACTTTCGCTAGGCTAGCCAAATTTCGCTAGCTAGCGAAATTTACTGTTGCTAGCGAAAATTTTCAATTTCGCTATCTCTGTGGAATTTCGCTAGGCTAGCAAAATTTTGCTAGCATAGCGAAATTTTCGCTATACTAGCGAAATTTGCTGCATAGCGAAATTCCTCAGTCTGTGCTTTTGGTATTTTTGATTCCAAACGACCACGTTTTGATAAATTACCATTTTGTCCCTTATGTAATTTCATATTTTAGGCATTTTTGTATTTTCACACTTTGGGTTTGGCTATATAAGCCCCTACAACTTTGTAACCCTTAGTAACTTTTCATTTTAATATAGTTTCCCGCAGCTTTTTATTTTAGGTTTATTTTGCTCTCTTCTCTCTCCTCTTTCTCTCATTTTCTCTGCTGCCAAACACCCTCCTTTAGGATGACAACTCAAGGGATGCTTGGCTAAGCCTCATAGCCTTGAAGAGGAGGGTTGCTAGCTTGGTTTTGGAGCTGCTACAGGTTGTCCTCATGCTTTGAATGTTACAGGTATTGCATTTATGGTTCCCAACTTTCCAAACTAGGGTTTAATGCCATTTAATGTCTTTTCCTTTCGTCAATACTTCATGCTTTAGGGTCTGGGCAGCATTCTAATGGTAGATGCACCGATATCCTTTAGATGTCATTTCTACGAGCCATTGAAATGAGGTTAAATGCTAGGGTTTCAAACTCGAATGGACTTTTGAATGCTTAGTACTTTAGTTTGACTCCACTAGAGAGTGGTTCTAGGGTTAGGCTCATAGTTAAACAAAGATCCTGGCTTTGGCTTCGACTAAATGTCATTTTGCCCTAATGCGCAGGAACATCCAAGACACCTGTGAATACTCCCATGTTATCAAGCTAGTGACCCAAGCCTTCAAGGTTAACATTTCACACTTTCATTTGGGCTTTGGCCATAGCCAACTGTGCTGAACAACCAACCTCCCCTGCTTTTTAACCAAATCCAAAAATCCAAACAAAGCCTCACCATTTTCAAACATTGATGCGAATCATTCGTGGGATGAAAACCCATCCCCTGTTCTAATCTCTAGACCGCTATACTCGCAAAGAGTTTTTTGATTTACGTAGTAGGAGGAGTATAAGAAAAAAATATTGTTGATTCGATCACCCCTACCGTGGCACGGTAATCAAACACACTACTAGTGCCCACTAAAGACTCGTCTATTTTCAGACATGTTTTGTTTTTTGTAAACAATGTAAATATTGTAAATGTTGAACACTTCCATATATGGAGCTGCATATATTTTGTAACTAATCGTTACGTAATATAGTACAAGTTAAATGTTTAACAATATATGAATGAACAAGCTTAAGGTTATAAGTTTATAGTAAACAGGAAAAAGAAAAAAAAAATGACACCCTCACTTGACACAAAGTGCCGAAGTCAGACGCCACAAGGCGCGCCACTTCGGGATAACCATAACTTTCCGACCAACCCGATTCATGCTTCGACTCTGGGCGTAAAGCTCGCTGAGTTTAGAATTTGGACAATATTAAGCGCTTAGCCAAACGCGGATAAAATCGGGCTGGGTCACGGACAGCTGAGGGAATGGTCCTTTCCGTTTTCGAACCGACCAGATTCAAATGCTTGGGGCCGTGATAATATTCGAAAAAGAAATCAGTGTTGGATGTTTTGTGTGGTATTGATAAAGGCTAGACTTTCTAGACTAAGTCTAGATTATTTCCAAGGCCAAGAATGGCCGAATTTATGGCCGAGAATGACTAATTTGTGTTATTGTTGTAAGTTGATTAACATGTTGAATGTGTGAAATTACGTGATATATTTGTAAGATAAAATGAGAATAATTATATGTATTAAATATAATTTATCCATGACACTTGACATGTAGTGTAATAGATATGTTGCATGTGGCACGTAGCGAACATGTAGGCATGAAATGGCATGCAATGACATATGTGATTGCATTTCTATGCACCTGGACATCACCGTCGAGCCTGGGTGTGAGTGTGCATGGTTGGGTCGACACTATGTTCGTGTTCGACCATGGTAAATCGACACCGTGCTTCTTGGTGTCTGATGGTGGGCTCAATATTTCGACTACATCCAATGGAGTCTCACGGTGCATTTCAACCTGCTTTTGAATGTCAGCTTTATCTGAGATTAAAATGTTTTTGAATAAAACGTTTATCGAAGATTGTCCACTGCTTTTGGTCAACAAAACGCTTTTTATCGGAGATTGTCCAATGTTTTGAATAAAACGCTCATCGAAGACTGGCTCTATGCTTTACCAAAACAGTTTATCAAGATTTTCCAATGTTTTTAGTAAAACGCTTATCTGAGATTGTCCATCGCTTTTGAATAAAACAGCTTATCTGAGACCGCCCACATGAAATAAAGGGTTATCTAGACTCCGCCCACGTTTTAACAAAATGTTTATCTGAGACTCATCACTATTTTTGAATAAATAGTTTATCGGAGATTGTCCGATGTTTTTGAATAAAACGTCTATCGAAGATTGTCCACTGTTTTTTAATAAAATAGTTTATCGAATTATCCAATGCTTTTGAAATAAAGTGGGTTATTAGAGATTGTCCATTGTTTTTGAATAAAACAAAATGTTGTATGTGTGGTGTCCTATGGTGAGAACCCCGAAATACGTGGGCCCACAAACGCATAACATACAAGACTACGAAGGAAATAAGTAGGCATTGGGGGTATCCAATGTAAACACTACAAACAAAAGCTTTTGTTTTGAGAAAGGTTAGGCGGACGCCCGACAGCTTTTCACACTCGGGCATATGTGTGAGGAGTCAATGAGGACTTAGGATTTGAGTCATGAGGGGCATATTGCATTCATGACATGTAGACATTCAGGTACAATAGAGTATAGGTACTTGAATGCGTGTGATTGTATGTATTGGCATTGCATGTTGCTCTTAGGTGGGGAGTAGCCTTGGTAGGAGATATATCTAATGGGCTTTGCTCACCCCGTTGTGGGACCACCCTTTCAGGTACACGAGAAGACGGTGCTCCTTCGAGGCCGTGAGTACGAAGAAGGCCGAGTTGTGGCCTTGAAAAGTATTTTTGTAAAATATATTAGAACAATCTAGTTTTAATATATGTTGGCATGTAAAATTGTAAAAGAGTTGTACATCAAACTCTTGTAAAATATTATAAGAATTTGTATATTTGTAAGAAAATATACAGAAAGGCGACCACGAATATTCCGTGGGTTGACGAGTTGTCAACCGGACCCTCGGATTTTGGGGCGTTACAACATGGTATCTAAGTATACAAACCCCTGGGTTTTAGGGCGTCACAAGGTGACATCCAGTATCCAAGATCAATCTGCACGTCCTAATTCCCTTTATTCGTTCCTTCATTCTATTTCCCATATACAAGAGCTTATTAGTTCCACTTATGGTCTGGATCGAAATGAATTCATGAGTAACATGTGAAACATGAGTAGTCAAGACTAGACCCAACCACCAAGAAATCTTAGGCACTTCAATAATATTTGATTCAAAACATACTGAAACATAGTATGTACCTTTCTTTTCGAACCAAATCTTTATTTTCAGACAATCTTTCTTGAAGTGACCAACTTTCTTGCAGAAGTAGCACTTCAACTCCTTATGAATTTGTCCCTAATTAATCTTCATTGTGCCTTTGTTCTCTCTTATCCTTCTTTCCTAGTTTAGCCTTTCTACTGTCGGCTACATAATGAAATGTGAGATAAATAAAATGTTCCTTCATTTTCTTTAATCGTCCTTCCTCTTGAACTAACATGGCTTTAATTTCTTGAAGGTTCCATTTTTCCTTAATAGTGTTGTAATTCACTTGGAATTGGCTAAACTCAAGAGGAAGTGAGTTGATGATAAATTGAACCAAGAAGGATTCACTCACATCCATACCTATTGATTTCAGCTTTTGTCGCCATATTAGCCATGCCTATCACATGATCATGAATGGGCCAGTCAAACTTCTTGGTCATTAGCTCACTCATTAACTACAATGGACTGGCTAGCCATGTCTAATCGGGAGTATTCCCTAATTTTCAAAGATGAATCTCTTTATCATTCATGAGAGTTGTCGGCTTTACATTTTCAACCATTGTCCTCATCAAGTTCAAACTTAACTTATTAGACCGCTCCTAAGCTACATAAAAGACTTTGTCACTTTATACTGGTCTCAATAATAGTTGTAGGTTTTTCGTAAAACTATTGCCACCCAAATCCATAACATCTAGGCTGAAATTGGATTTGTCTCTCGACAAACTGCAGAGCTTAGTCCACGAACTTGATCAACCCATCGCCCATAGCAAGCAAACTGGGACGTAAACTGAAACTCATGTGTGCTCACACATTAATGCTTTGAGAAAAACTTAAATAGATTCAAGAAAATAATAAATCTAATTATACATTTAAGTTCACCTTTAGGTGAACTTTGAATACATAGTAACCCGTCATGATGCTTAACATATATATATATATATATATATATATATATATGCATGCTATCTTTGGATATACAATCACGTTTACTTGTTAATTATAAGAAATGGTCTACCTTTGGGTCACCTCCTAGCATTATAACTAATGTTTCAATTGTTTGGTTAATCTTATGTTATCAATTGCATCACACTGACAGTAGAACAATTAAAAATTGCAAAATTAAATGTTCAAATATCTTAATAAGATAGGCCACTTTGGTAACTAACAAGTTTTCCATATAATAAACATTTAATTTATGCAAGCTTTAAAGAAATATAATAAAATCTCAAATTTAATTGATATCCTACACACATAAATTAGACATAATAATAGATTATCATGACAGAACCTTATGTCAATAATATATATATATATATATATTATGACCAAACATGAACAATACTTTGATTAATGTTGATAAACTTAATCAAATTAATACAATTATTCTGTGGCCCTAGAAGGTATTAAACTTCCACCATCAAAAATATAAGTTTACTCTTACTTGATCCATAAAACAAAAGTCTTGAAATAAATGAAAATTGATTTTATCTATTTAAGAAACCAAATTCCATGTATGAAACAAACTTGAACCCGGATAGCCATTAAAATCAAAATTGATTTTCATTAAATAAATAAGATTAAAGTTTACTCTTACTGTTTCAGAAACCAAAAGCCATGTAATAAACTTCGTGTGGAAAAGAAAATCAATTTAAATTGTGGAATTTAGTTTGGAAAACTTTATCCTACTTATAGAATTTAAAAACAAATCTTTACGAAATAAAGTTTTCAAAACTAATTCATCCCACGTATAGAATTTAAATTCAAAAATTTTCGGCATAAAGTTTTAAAATCATTCAAAACTTTATCCACTCACGGAATTTTGAATCAAACCCTTTTTTTATTATGAAATCAAACCTTTATTCTACTTATAGAAAATCAATCACATAATTTAAAATAAATAATTAAAAATAAAATAAAAGTCAAACTTTATCGTGCACAATGCCGTGTAAATTTGAGTGAGGAATAATCAAATATCGTTATAGAAAAAGAAAGTATAACAATGATCTTTTTCACTATCACAATCAAACAATCCTAGGACAGGTTTGCTTTAATACCAATTGATAACTTTTAATGTAAGAATAACCCCATAATCTTTCTTGTCTTGAAGATTGTTTGATATATAGAAAACAACTAAACGTATCTTGATTCACTTGTAAATTCTTCAAGAACTTTTTTCCTCTTGCCTTCTTCTTTTCGCATTCTTGATGGAGGTCCCTACGCTCAAAAGGTAACTTACACTATGTTTTATTCATTGATTTCCTTTTGATAACCGTTAACGTATTTATATGGAAGGAAAGGGAAGGGATATAACCCATCTTATTTTAACTTCCCTTCAGCTCAATAATCATCATATTGAGCCCTCTTTTATTTAAAATCATTCTTTTAATAACATGGGTCATTATTAAATTATTCAAATAATATGAAAACGATGTGATTTTCTCTAAGCACCAATTGAGACGTAAAATTTATTTTAAGGAGATTATGAAATCCTTACAAGACTCGATTTTTCAATCTATAATTTGTAAGACTCTGAAAAACCTAGAAATTTGAATTTTTGTTAAGAAGTATTAAATGGTAATTTTGTCGGAATTCTTTCTAAATCTCGAATGACGAAACGGACTTTGTTGTTGGAATCGTCTCATGAAATCTAGTCACTCCATGACCCTGCTCAATTCCGAGACAAATGGATTTTCACTAATTTTGAGGCGACAGTTTTTTGAGTAGACTCGTGAGTTGGCATTTTAGAAAAATCCTGAAAATTTCAAATATTTAAAGAATGTCCATTTAAGATAGATAGAACTGAAACTGGGATTGAAACAAATTGTTTCTACGAATGTAACCTGAATAAGTGTGACATCGTGTCGACACGTTAATGGTCCACGTTATAAATAGCCTAAAATATCTCTAATGCCAAAAATATCTCATTTTGTCTAAGAGAAAAACATGATAGAGAGAGAGAGAGAGAGAGGAAAGAAAAAGCAACATTTCTCTAGCGATTTCATGGGGTTTTGCCGGTCGGAACTCGGCAGACGAGTTAAAGTTGCTATACGTGACGAGAGCTACACGTGGGTACCGGAATCACAAGATTTAGCCAAGGTCCAAGGTTCGGGTTTTCATGGAAACCGAGAAAAAGGCGGTGTCCTGGGAAATCACGCTAATTGAGGTAGGGTTTTTATCCTACTCGGTTTAATTTCTAAGGGCATGTGTGTGTGTATCAAAGTGGAGAATGTTGTCCCGTTTTTTTCCTCCGATCCCATGACCGTGTTTTGGCCATAACTTGGTCATCCCTCATCCAAATTGAGTGATTCTAATTGCTGGATAACCTAGACATATAAGAGAACATATCTCCTTGAAATAGGTCTATCCAAATTTCGACCCCTTTGGACTCATAAATGCATTCAAAGTGCAATTATGTTCAGGCAGTTTTCCTGTTCTGTTTTGAGACTCCATGACTGTATTTTGGCCATAACTTGGCCATCCCTCATCCGAATTGAGTGATTCTAATTGATGGATAAACTAAACTTATAGGAAAACATATCTCCTTCAAACAGGTCTATCCAAATTCCGACCCATTTGGACTCAAAAATGCATTCAAAAGGGAGCTATGTTCGCATAGCTTCGTCTCTCGTTTGAAAACCGAAAGTGTATCTCGGTTATTTAGGACATATATTGATTTTCGTGATCCGATGGTGATTTCAGTTGAGAAGAACCCTAAGAACCGGTGATATTCAAATGAGTACAAAGAATCAGTGTCAAATTACGGATTAAGACCCCTGAAATTGAGTATCATAGACTGTTTCCAATGTAAGTAGAGTAAACTTACCGATTTTGAATGAAAAGGTCATAACGTTTTTGTCCGAACTCTGTTTCGAGTGTTCTTGGACTTTATGGAAAGTTCATTGAGTCAGGAACCTAGCTATATGCCTGTGGAGGGTAATTGTTATCCACAACCTTGCTGAAAGTTGGTGTTTGTACCAAGTGTGCATGGGACAGGTCATTTCCTCGTTTTGTTTGCCTCCACCTTGGAAGACCATATCTTTCACGTCCGAACCCGCTTGGGTGTTCTTAGACTCCATGGAAAACCCATTGAGTCAAGATTCTTTCCATGTCCTGTGGAAGGCAGTGGGTGTCCACAACCTTGCTGAAAATCTATGTCTTAGTGTAGGTTATTTGGTTGTATCGATGTGAATAGCCGAGTTTTGACATGACCATTGCATGGAATGCTGTAGGCTATTGTATTAGGTATGAATTGCCATGAGTTAGCCTAAGGAAGGTATATGAAATTACTTGTGTAGTCATGTATTGATGGATGCTAATATGCATGATACTACGATATCTATAAAGATTGGCATGAAATGTATGGAACTTATATGCTTGCGATAGATGTTGCATGGTACTTGACATGAAGCACGATTGATTAGAAGGTTCCATTTAGTGTGCATCATACATGTAACACGAGAATTTGCAGTGACATTAGTATTGCATATGCACAGGACATCAACATATTGGATGTGTGTGCATGAATATGGGCATTCATCATCAGTGTTGATGAATGGGTAAAGGAGCTCAGATTTCAGACGACGCCCAATAGATGTCTCATATTTAAACATAAAAAATAAATATAAATAATGTGTGTTGGGTGGAGCAAGAAGGGGACCGTTAACCCCCTCAGGTGAAAAGCCTGGAACATGGGTGTAAGAGACCTGCGGTGTGATCCGAAAAGTTCTATTGCCTAAAGAAGACACACGGTCATGGTTATCACATGTAATTTCGCCAGGTGATGCGAGTCGGGATTGACTCGATTAGTTGCTCATCGCACTTGCATTGGGTACCGTGGTTTCCAAGAAGGGACTTAGATATGTGTGTCGGTACCACTGCTGACGGTTGTCATGCTTGGCATAGGCAAGTGTGAGGGAGTCGGTGGGTGACTCGGGATATGGGCATGAAGACATTCCATGCATGACATACGACATTCATGTAGACATTTTCACTTGGATGTGTATTGGTTGGTTTGATCATTGTATGAGCACTTAGGTAGGGAGTAACCCTTGTAGGAGATTATCATTACTGGGCTTTGCTCACCCCGTCGTGGGACCCCCCTTTCAGGTAAAGGTCAAATACAGGCGGCTGACCCGCACATATGAAGAAAGCCGGATTTGGCTTTAGATCATATTTTGTATATATATATTAGAATAATCAGTTTTAATATATCATTTTGTATAAGAGTGTATAATTGAACTCTTGTAAACATATCACTACATAGTTGCATGTATAGTATTCAAATGGTATGGTTGAATAGTAATGTAGTGGTTGCTATGACTCATGAATGACCTGCAAGGTGGTATATCGAGCCTCGCATGGGTCATGGATGTACAGTTAGACATGTTAGAGTTTTGATAGAACTTTCGCTGCAGGAGATTCGTCTCGAGTTTTAGCAATTATGGATCTCGATAAATGGGGACATACGATAGGGCGTCGTTACTCAATATCCACGTGCTCCGTAGTCAGACGGTTGTCAACGCACCCTGATAGTGTCACAGCCTTGGTGATTTGTTACAGGTACATGAGTACCTAGGCTTGCGAACATGGGCTTAGGCCATGGTCATTAAAGTGTGTCTGATATGAGCATCACAACTAGATGTCGTGGTTTAGGACACCCCTAGTCCGAGGGTCCCGCTTGACAACCCACGTAATTTATGAAAACCTGTGGATACGATACCAAGCTGTGACACCCCTATCCCGAGGTTCTCGTTGGACAAATCAAGCAACCTTCGCACTGCGGATAATGTGCAACCACGCTTACATCATCATGTCCCATTTATCGAGATCCATAATTTAACAAAAATCAATGTAGCCCCTCTCTATATGGTAAGCTCTATCCAAAATACAACCTATATAACAATATGATATGTTTACAAGAGTTCAATTATACACTCTTATCCAAAATGATATATTAAAACTGATTTTTCTAATATACATATACAAAATATGGTCTAAAGCCACATCCGGCTTTCTTCATATGTGTGGTCTCACACGGTCACTGGGCCAGACCCGACCCCAGACCGAAAGGGAGGGTCCCACGATGAGGTTAGCAAAGCCCAGTAGTGATAATCTCCTACAAGGGTTACTCCTTATCTAAGTGCTCAGACAATGACTTGAACTAATTTCAATACACATCCAAGTGAAAATGTCTGCTATTGAATGTCGTATGTCATGCATGGAAAGTCTGTTCATGATCCCCAGGTCACCCACCGATTCCCCACCCATGCCTTTGCCAAATGTGGACAACCACTTCACCGTGGTACCAATGACACATATACCGAGCCCTTATCGGCTCACCAAAGGCCCAATGCAAGTGCTACCGGGGCAACTCAATCCCAAGTCAATCCCGACGCCATCATACAACTCAAGTCTATGTGATAACCATGACCGTGTGTCTTTTGGCAACATAGTTTCTGGATCACAATCGCGGGTCTATTACACCCATGTTACGTAATCCTTCGACCACACCGCCGTGGCTGAGTGTGTGTGCATGGATACGTGGGCATTCATCACCATGCTGATGAATGGGTAGTTAGTTTGCACTTTGACCTATCGTCGCCCAATAGATGTCTCACTGGCTGAAATGATAAAATTTAAATATAAATATGTCATGTGAGCAAGAAAGGGAGCGTTAACCCCCCTTAGGTGAAAAGCTTGGAACATGGGTGTAAGAGACTCATGGTGTGATCCGAAAAGTTCAGAATACGGGTGTAAGAGACCAAGAAGCAGATCCGAAAAGTTCCCATTTCGCCCAAAGAAGACACGGCCATGGTCTCGGTGTCCCGACATCACACTCATTTGTCCTCATATATGAGACCCATTCCCCGTATATTTAATTCACAAATATACAAAATATGTGTGATAGACTATTTAATCAACGGTCCATTTAACAACTTTATACAACAAAAAGGTATACATGTTCGCTCGTGATATACGCTACGACAAAAAACAAACAAAACAAAGCCTCATCTGGCTCTCATCCCGCATGCGGTCCCATACGTGGGTCAAACGCCAGCACCAGATCTGTACCTGAAGGGGGATACCACAACGGGGTGAGTAAAGCCCAGTAGTGAATTACTCCTACAAGGGCTACTCCCCATTTAAGTGCACATGCAATGGTCGCACAACAAACACACATCCAAATAAAATGTCTACATGAATGTCATATGTCATGCATGAAATGTCATCATGCCCATATCCCGAGTCACTCACCGACTGCCTCACACATGCATATGCCAAGTGTGAAAAACCATCACTGGTATTACCAATGACCCATGTATTGAGCTCTCACCGGCTCCAATGCCCAATGCAAGTGCTAATGGACAACCAATCCTGAGTCAATCTCACTCTATCACACAACTAAGTCATGGGATAAATACATCAGCCTTTGGGCAATGTAACTTTTCGTTCACGCCGTGGGTCTCTTACACCCATGGCTTAACTTTTCTGATCAAGCACCGGATCTGCAGTAGGTCTCTTACACCCATGTTCCCAGCTCACTACCCATTCGTAACAATGATGATGGGTGACCCTGTGCACACACACGACACTGTCGATGTCCCATTGTGCATATGTAATGCTAATAATCCTTTGCATGTTCTCATGTCACATGTATGATTTTCATGGAACATTCTACTCAATCGTACTTCATGCCAAGTACCATGCAAACATATAATTCACATCCATTGTGTTAATACATTTTAAATACACATATTAACATATGTTACACATATTCGACATGTTATTAAATTACCAACAATAACAGACAAAAAACATTTCACATAAAATAGCCATTCTAGCCATAATTCCGGCCATACTCGACCTTAAAAAAAATCCAGACTTAGTCCAGAAATTTTAGTCTTTACTTTAACGGCTAAAAATTTAGCCACAAACTCGACCCCGAAAACTGTCTCGAAAAACAGTTCATAATAAAATCCATAACAATCGAAACCCGATCGGGCCAGTCACCCGTAGCTGTGTGACTGGCTGCCGGAATATATTTTTTACTAATTTTATCAATTTGCTCCGATTCAGACCGGCGGCGAGAATCAAACCAACCTCAAAACCCATCATGCCGCGGTCAAACCAATCGCAACAACGTCAACATGCATTTTCATGGAGTCTAGAACCAAACGGCGCGAATCTGGAAACCTTGAACGGTCTGGGCGTAAGCGATCTCTGGCAGAAAAACTGTTTGATTACGTGGTCGGTCGAACCCACCTGACCATTCTGACCCTTAAATGAAAAGAATCAAGTAGGAGAAACCCCTACCTCTTGGGCGTGGCTTACCGAATCATTCCGTTCTTGGTACCTAAGTAGCTCGTCGAGTAGACGAGTAATTCTCGGGCTACCAAACTGCGGCGGAGTACGAACACGTAAAACTTTGGAAAACTTTGTTTTTTATTCTTTATTTTCCTTTTTTCTTCTTCTTTCTCCACACACCCTTTGTTCCTCCTTTCATTTCCTTTTATAATGTTTTTCTTTTTTTGCTCTCTTTCTCTCAGCGGGTGATTGCCCCTAAGATATTTTCTTGATATTTTAACACGACACTGTCCTGATACTAGCCAGCATGCATGTGACAAGTGTCACATGCACTAATTTAGCTTCTCCTTACCACCCATGTGGTGATCACTCCATGGTGCCATGTGGTACTAGCTCATGGTGCCATGTGGCGTCGTACGAAGTGTCGCCCCAGATACCTCGTGCCTCGAAGCGTAGAAATTTGTTTGTGCAGAAGTCGACGAAATTCAATAGGGTAGCTAGATTTCGCTAGAAGATTCAAACGGTGATCAGTTTCTGTCGAGATCTAGAAAATTTCCGAGGTTTATCTTTGTTTTGACAAAATTACCGTTTTGCCCTTTTTAAAAAAAAAATGAAATTTTCTCGGGTTTTACATTCTCTCCTCCTTAAAATAATTTCATCCCAAAATTCCCACATGCAAACATATATAACACATGCATACAGTCATTCAATTATCACATACTAAGCAATATTATACGTCCTCTGAAAATAAAAAGGATAGGCGATATGCATCGTGTCCTCATGCTCCCATGTTGCCTCCTCCACTCCTCGGTGCCGCCATAGCACCTGCACTAGCCTCATAGTCTTGCGTCGTAAAACCTGGTTTGGGCTATCCATGATACGCACTGGTCCCTTCTCGAAGGTCTCATCTGTATCAACAACAAGCTCGGCCCCGATCCATTTGCATGGAGGTCGGATGCGGAGTGTATTTACGGGCATGGAGACATGGAATCGTTGTGAACACTTGATAAACTCGATGGTAGTATAGCCGTGTAGCAATATGCTCACCCTCAGTACCCGAAGATTATTATATCTCGCGATAGCTTTCCCAGTTTGCCAAACTGTCCTCATCTCTTAGGCGTAACCTTCAAGAATACATGATCTCCCACCTCAAACTCTAGAGGTTGTCGTCGTGTGTCGACATAACTCTTCTGTCGGCTCTAAGCTATGAGAAGACATTTACGTAGCAATTCCACCTTCCCTGAGGTGTCACTAATCAACTTAAGACCCGTGGTGGATCTCTCTCCTACCTCGGTCTAACAAACTAGAGATTGGCATGGCCTCCCATATAATGCCTCATAGGGCGCCATCTGTATACTCGCATGATAACTATTGTTATAGGCGAACTCGACCAAGGGAAAATGCTCCTCCCGGTTACCCTTGAGATTTAGGACGCATGCTCTCAGCATGTCCTCTAACACCTATATAGTCCTGCGTCGGCCCAGTTGAGTGCGTGGATGGCTTGATTACTCATCACTGTTGTGTCCCCATAAACCTGCAGGAAACTCTTCAAGTGAGTTGTGAACACGGGATCGATCAGATATTATGGTGGCACTCCATGCAGCGTACGATCTCAGTATGTACAACTTGTAGAATTCCCCCAATGTGAAGGTCATTCGCATAACTAGAAAATGTCGACTTAAGTAGTGGGTCCACTATCACCCACACCGCATCGTAGCTTCCGCGATGTCGAGTGGCAAGTGAGTCTAAAATCCATCGTGATATGCTCCCACTTCCACTTTGCTACCTCAGTGTATTTGGAGTAACTGCTATCTGATGCTCAGCTTTAATCATTGACACGTGAACGCCGTCGAAAAAATCCTCAGCGTGTATCTTCGTCGCTCGTATCGCGGCGGCGAAGATGATACATCTTCGTACCACTGGATGCCTGCAAGCAGAACAATGGAATTCTAGAAGGATCTCATAAACTTTGCCCAGTAGGGAACCACAATCGTCCCTATCGAAGACTACCATCTGCCAGTGGCTGACCCTCGTTACGTATGACCTATACTCGGTCCTTGATAGACATTATCTCAGCATCCTACCCCTGGGACTCAATCACTCTACTTAATAGGGATGACTAGCCACTAAACTCCCCAAAACACCTTGAGTTTGTTCATTATATTGTAAGTCGAACTATCCATTGCTCTCGTTTTGCAGTGCATCCAGGTGGTACGAAGATGTATCACAATCTACGTCGCCAGTATTATTGAAGTGGGATGAAGAGACACGTTGGGGATTTTGTGCGCCGATGTCTCACGTGTCAACAGATAAAGGCTGAGCCTCAGAGGCTAGTAGGGCTACTCCAGCCATTGGAGGTAGTAGAGTGGAAGTGGGAGAATATCACAATGGATTTATGACTCACTTTCCACGGACATCGTAAAGGCATGAGGCGATGTGGGTGATAGTGGATCGGCTTACTAAGTCGGCACATTTTCTGGTTGTGTGGATGACCTTCACACTAGAGGAATTCTACAGGTTGTGCATACGAGAGATCGTCCGGTTACATGGAGTACTAATGTCTATTGGATAGGACCAGGATCCCAGGTTTACGGCTCACTTTTGGAAGAGTTTCTAGAGAGCCATGGGGACACAGTTGATGATAAGCACTGCTTCTTTTTCACAGACAGATGGTCAGTCGGAGAGGGCCATACAAGATTTAAAGGACATGTTGCGAGCATGCGTCCTGGATCTTAAGGGTAGCTGGGAAGAGCATTTGCCCTTAGTTGAGTTCGCCTATAACAATAGTTATCAGGCGAGTATCTGGTCGGCACCACATATATGGGAGGCCATGTCGATCTCCGGTTTGTTGGACAGAGATGGGAGAGAGCTCCACCATTGGTCCAAAGTTTATTAGTGTCACCTCTGAGAAGGTGGATTTGATACAGAAGCGTCTTCTCATGGCTCGAGGCGGCGAAGAGTTACGGCGACAGGGCGACAGCGACCTCACAGAGTTTGAGGCGGGTGATCATGTCTTCTTGAAGGTGATGCTCAGGAAGTGGTGAGTTTGTAGCCCAGGAAGCTATCGCCGAGTTTATCGAGTGTTCACGACGTATTCCATGTCTCTATGCTCCAGAAATACACTCCAAATCTTACTCATGTAGTGGCTTGGGGTAAGCTTGTTGTTGATACAGATGAGACCTTTGAGGAGGGACCAGTGCGTTTCATGGATAGGAGACCGGGTTTGCGACCTTGAGAGATGTGAGGCTAGTGGAGAGGTGCTGTAGCGGCAGGAGTGAAGGAGGCAACATGGGAGCGTGAGGACACGATGTGTACCGCCTATCCCTTCTTATTTAAGGATGAAGATACGTTCTTTAGCCATTTGGTAGCATTCAATGACTATTGCATATGCATGTGATTGCATATGGTTGCGTGTAGGAATTTAGGGACGAAATTCTTTTAGGGGAGGGAGAATGTCAGACTCGGGAAAAAACCTATAAATTTGAATTTTTGCTAGGAATGGAAAACTGGTAATTTTTTCGGATTTCTTTCTAGATCTCGGATGACGAAGCGGACTTTACCTTTCAAATCGTCTCGAAAAATCTAGTCACCTAGGTTCGTTGGTCGAATAATCGGATTTTCACAATTTTGAAGCGACGGTAAGTGGACCACACGAAGCGAGATTTTTAGAAAAATCCTGAAAAATGTCATATCTTTAAAGAATGTCCATTTAAGATAGATGGAACTGAAATAGGGACAAAATAAATTGTTTCGGGGCAAGAACGGAACCGAAGAAGTGTGACACGTGGCGTAGCGTGAGGCACGTGTCCACTATAAATAGCCCTAAAATATCTCTAATGCCAAAAAAGATATCATTTTTGTCTAAAGAAAAACATGATAGAGAGGAAAGAAAGAAACATTTCCCATTGATTTCACGGGGTTTTAGGTCGAGAACTCGACGGGACGAGAGTTAAAGGCTGCTATACGAGACGAGAGCTACGCATAGATGCAGGAATCGAGATTTAAGCCAAGGTCCGAGTTCGGGTTTTCATAGGCGAGAAAAGGTGGTGTCTGAAATCACGCTAGTGAGGTAGGGTTTTATCCTACTCGGTTTAATTTCTATCAGGAGCATGTGTGTGTGTCGAAGTGGAGAATGTTGTCCGTTTTTTCCTCCCGACCCGTGGTGTGTTTTGGCCATAACTTGGCCATCCCTCATCCGAATTGAGTGATTCTAATTGTTGGATAAACTAGACTTATAGGAGAACGTATCTCCTTGAAATAGGCCTATCAAAATTCCGACCCCTTTGGACTCATAAATGCATTGAGAATGCGATTATGTTCGAGCGATTTCTGTTATGTTTGAGACTCCATGACGTATTTTAGCCTGCTTGTCCATTCCTCATGAGGAATTAGGTAGTTTCCTGGTGATGGATAAACTAGACTTATAGGAAAACATGTCTCAGCTAAACAAGTCTATCAAATTCAGGCCCATTGGACTCGAAATGCATTAAAGGGGAGCTATGTTGGAAACCGATTTCTGGTTATGTTTGGCTTGAGTAGTCGATTATTTAGGACATATCTTGATTTTTCGGGGTGATCCGATTTAGGTGATTCAGTTGAGAGAAAGAACCCTGAAACCATATATTCAAATGAGTACAAAAATCGAGTGTCAAATTATGGATTACAAGACCCTGAAGTGAGTATCTATGACTGTTTCAAATGTAAGCGAAGTAAGCCCGACCGGTTTGAATGAAAAGGCCATAACGTCTTCGTTCGAACTCCGTTTCGGGTGTTCTTGGACTTCATGGAAAGTTCATTGAGTCAGGAACCTAGTCATATTCCTATGGAGGGTAATTGGTATTCACAACCTTGCTAAAAGTTGGTGTTTGTGCCAAGTGTGCAGGTGGGACACAGGAGTTATTTCCTGTTTTGTTTGCCTCCAACTTTGGACGACCATATCTTTCGCGTCCGAACTCCATTTGGGGTATTCTTAGACTCTATGGAAAGCCCATTGAGTCACGATTCTTTCCATGTTCCTATAGAAGGCAGTGGGTTTCCACAACCTAGCCGAAAATCTATGTCTTGGTACAGGTTATTTGGTTGTGTGGATGTGAATAGCCGGGTTTTGACATGACCATTGCATGGCATGCTATAGGCTATTGTATTGGGTATGAATTGCCATGAGTTAGCCTAAGGAAGGCTACATGACATTACTTGTTTAGTCACGTATTGATGAATGCTAATATGCATGATACTACGATATCTATAAAGATTGGCATGAAATATATGGAACTTAAATGCTTGCAATAGATGTTGCATGGTACTTGACATGAAGTACGATTGATTATAATGTTCCATGTAGTGTGCATCATACATGTAACATGAGAATTTGCAGTGACATTAGCATTGCATATGCATAGGGACATCAACATATTGGGTGTGTGTGCATGGATATGAGCATCATCAGTGTTGATAAATGGGTAGTCGAGCTCGTTCTTTGGACGACGTCAATAGATGTCTCACGGTTTAAAACATAAAAATAAATATAAATAATGTGTGTTGGGCGGAGCAAGAAGGGGACAGTTAACCCCCTCAGGTGAAAAGCTTGGAACATAGGTGTAAGAGACCCGCAGTGTGATCTGAAAAGTTCTATAACATGGGTGTAAGAGACCTGCGGTATGATCCGAAAGGTTATGTTGCCCAAAGAAGACACACGGTCATGGTTATCACATAGACTTCGAGTTGTGTGATAGGAGTCGGGATTGACTCGAGATTAGTTGTCCATTGGCACTTGCATTGGGTATTGGTGAGCCGATAAGGGCTCGATATATGTGTGTCATTGGTACTACCAATGACGGTTGTCACACTTGTCATAGGCATGTGTGAGGGGTCGTGGGTGACTTAGGATATGGGCATGAGGCATTCCATGCATGACATACGACATTCATGTAGACATTACTGGATATTGTATTGGTCTGGTTTGATCGTGTATGAGCATGATGAGAGTAATCCCTTGGAAAGGAGATTATCACTAATGGGCTTTGCTCATCCTATCGTGTGACCCCCTTTTCGGAGTACAATTAAAACATGGCGGTATTCGGGACCTCACATATGAAGAAAGTCGGATGTGGCTTTAGACTATATTTTGTATATGTATATTAGAATAATCGGTTTTAATATATGTTTTAACATAATTGTATAATTGAACTCTTGTAAACATATCACTACATATTTGCATGTATAGTATTCGAGGTATGGTTAAATGGGGTTGAGTGGTCGCTATTGTAAGACCCGAGAAATTTCAATTTATGGAAAAAGGGCAAAATTGTAATTTCGATTACAAAGTTGTTAATTTCGGTTAAAAATCTGTAATTTATTCTCAAGATCTCGAGATCAAGCGGATTTGCCAGTTGGAATGTGTAAAATCTAGCTGTACGTGGAATTGTAATATTCAGAGACGGTCGGAGTTGGCACGTTTGAGGCATCGGCGTTTCGAAGTCTTAGTAAAACGATTTTCGATGCGATGGTATATATAGCACGTGCTCATGTGCCATAAGTTGTATGAGTGAAATGATGAAAATGAATTTGTAGGATAGTCTTAAAATATCAAATCTGGGAAATGAAGGGACATAATAGGCATTTTGGAATTTGTTTTAAGTCACAAAGTGACAAAATAGGGAATAGGGCCTTCTTCTCCAAATTAAAGGTTTGCAAAAACATGAAAAGGCAAAAATGGAGATCTGCCGGGTAGATGCGGTTTTGAAAGTTTTAGAGAGAGATGGGAGGCTTATACTCTAGAAATACACAAGATCCGGCCAGTCGGCGGGCCGAGCGAGAAGGAGAATGTTCTGCGCGGGACGGGCTGCGCGTGGACTCAGGATCGGGGAGTTTCTTCAAACTCCTTGAGGTAGGATTTTCTCCTACTTGGGTTTTTTATTCCATTTTAGTACTACCGAATGTTTGAGTTGATGGGGCCATTAGAGGGTTGTTGGATCGGTCCCCCGAGCCATGGGATTGAATTATTGTGAAATTTTGAGACAAGCCCCAGGCCGGCCGTGGTACGCTCCGCATGAAAGCAGTGTGGGTGGACTTGTATGTTATGGCGTTAATCATTTATTGATTGGATTTTGGGGCGGTAGTGGCGAAATGCGGTTCATAACATGAGCAAGCCTTTACTTGAGTGTTGGAGCAGTAAACCCAAGGTTTCTTTGTTCTAGGAAGAGTGACCCGAAAATGTATTTTTGGGAAAATATGTGCTTGGTTAAGTAATTCGAATCGAATTGCTTGTGTTTGAATGTGTAGTGAGCTAATTTTGATGTTTGAATTGATAAATACATAACATGTTGTGTGATTCATTATTTATGTGAATATATTCGTGGTTATATGTTGCATGTGATTAAATGAATTAGGCGCATCGTGCATTCCGTATCTTGTTGGAGCATCACAGGAGTATAGAGGTTAGTGCGTGAGATGGAGTCCTAAGCCCGGTAGTCTAAATGTTAATTATCGGAGGAGTAGTCGAACTAAATAATATATCAATGATCGGAGCGGCCCGGTTGATATATATTCATGGTAGTCCACAAACTAAATAATATCAGCGGAATGGAGCGGCCCAATTGATATTCATCGGAGGGTAGTCCACAAACAAATAATATATATCAATCGTCGGAGCGGCCCAATTGATATATATATATTCATCGGGTTGCCAGCTAATAACTCTTAAAATTCTCGCCACAAGGCCCCTGGCGAGTGTGAGAGAGTCGGTGAGACTCGGGATACGAGTTAGTCATGTAGACATTAGTAGGATCATGCATTTGCTTGAATGTGTTACTTTGGAACATTGCTTGCACGCCCAGGTGGTGGGCGCCACTTAGGCGATTCTCTACTGAGCTTGCTCACCGGGTGATGGGATCCCCACTGCAGTGCGGGAGCGTGCGAGGAGACGGTTTGTCCTTGAGGTCGTGTAAGAAGAAAGGCGGGATGTGGCTTTGGTGGTTGTACATGTATTAGAACTCTTTAAGTTTAATATATGTATTGTTTAAGAGTAAAAATATTAACTCTTGTAACTATTGGGTATAGTTGGTTTCTTAGTTGGCATGTACATTGAGTACGGTTTGTGGGCCCAGTGGCGTATTGGTTATATATTGGCATATATTGGGCTGTTGGGGCGGTATATCGGTATTTAATATTTAGGTAGAGCTCATTATAAAGGAGACTCTGCAGATTTTCTCAGAGTGGGCGTCGGGTAACGGGACATCCATATTCCACGTGAGGTTGACGGGTAGTCAGGGTTTGGTTTTGGGCGTCACAGCTATGACTCATGAATGACTCGGTTTGGTATATTGAGCCCAGATGGGTCATGTGATGTATTGTTAGATAGGTTGTATTTTGGATAGAGCTTCCCATACAGAGGAGACTCAGTCCGATTTTTTTTGTTAAATTATGGATCTCGATAAATAGGATATGATGATGTGGCGTCGGGTGCAAATATCCCTGAGTTTCATGGGATTGTGGGTTGTCAACGAGACCCCGGATAGGGGTGTCACACAGTATCTTCTTCTTCTTCGTCATTCGACAGGCTGACTGCATGTGCGGTACAAATAGTTACTTAGCAGATTTGTATGTGAGGTTGGCCTATTATTATGGATTATTATTCACTAGCCCCGGCTAGTGCATCTCCAAGGAAATCTCTATTTTCACTTTCCAAAAATTGATATATTCTCTATATTTGCAAATGATAGAGCCCACATTTAGAGACCAAACTCAACAATCTCTATTTTCAACTCCGAATAACTATTCATTCTTCAAACATTCATTTTTTAAATTTTGAATATTTTAAGAATATGATATTGAAATAATTTTATTTATATTTAAATATAAATATAAAATTATATTAAATAAATAAAATTGTAATAAATAAAAATATATTAAAAACCTAAAAATGCATTTCAAACTAATAAATATTATTTTATAAAACATCATATTACATTAGAAAATAAAACAACATTAATAAAAGCTACATACTAAAAATTCATCCTAAATGGTATTGGCTACTACTTGTCCAATAGTATATATCCTAAATGGTCAACTCTTGTTCAAAGCATTTCTAATCCTAAAGTCCCCGAGAGGCAATATTTTTGCAATGATGTAAGAAGCATCTTAGAAAAGATGTAGAAAAAGAGCATTTGGTGTTCTTTAATCCGCGATTTGCAAGTATTAAAGGATCGGCTTATTGAAGAGGAAACAAGTGTTTCATGATATTATATCATCATGCATAATAATGCATAATATGATTATAGAAGATGAATATGACCTCATAGAGCATTTGATTTGAATGTAATGTCATTCCAAAAGTTGATATAGTAGATAAAAGCGAACAAGTTATTGGTTTCCTCCTCCCATGTAATTAAAAATAAGGAAGCTCATTATGCACTTGATATTAATTGAGCTTTATGGGAAAGGTATAATAACAATATTTCTTGTAGTTAATGTATTAGTTTAAGTAAATGATATGCAAAACATCATGTGATGTAATTTCTATGTTCTTTTTTTTCTTCAATATGAATTTGTATTTTTTTTTCTAAGAAATTATTGCATTAATTAATTAAAATCTTAATGTTTTATTATCCAACTCCAACCAACAATCTTTATCTTCAACATAATGAAATAATAAATCTTCCATTTGTCAAAAAAATAAATTTAATAAAAATTAAATTATTTTAAATTTATTTATTTTAAAGAAAAATTAAATTATTAAAATAAGAAATTAATACTACAAAATCAATATATTAAAATCATTTTTACAATATTATATGAAAAGTAATTCAATATTGATAAATGGCAAATAATAAATTTAAATATTAAAAATAAAAAATATGTTATAAAAATATAATTGAAATAATTATTTTATTATTATGATAATAAAATAATGAAAGAATAGTAGTATAATAATAAAATAATAGGAGAATAGTGCTTATTAAGATGTGGGCCCCATTTTCTCTATATTTAGATATGTGAATAGTGAATCTCAAATATGAATTGCACTATTCATGTGTACAGAGATCAAAATGAGAACTTTTGGAGCATGATTTTTGCTCCAAAATCTCTGCTATATGAGTAGTCAATAGCTACTGGAGATGCTCTAATAAGATGTAACTTGATGTTTTCTTTCCTGAATGTGTGCAATGTTATTGTACCCCATATCCAATCGTGTAGATATTGTTATTGTATTATTTGAGTCTCAGAATCTTAACTCCAAATGGAGTCTTATGCTCTGTTTGAAACCTGGGAAATACTAGAGAAAGAAAAAATACTAGGGAAAATTATTTTCTCATATTTGACTTTATCGTGTAAAATAAAAAAAAAATTAAATATAATTAAAAATTTTCAAAATTTTACATATTTTTAAAATTTCTTAGTCGTTATATAATAAAGAAAAAAAATAAAACGAGTTTAAATAAATATATAGGTCATTGTAAGTTTAAACATAGGTTTATTTTCTAAAATTCTCTCTATTTTCTTTCTTAAGTATTTTTCGGGTTTGATAAGGAGACACTTTTTATGCTAGAAGTGTTATTTAAAACTTCTGTAAATGTAATCTCTTAATCTTGTGTTGATCATTTTTGGAATTCCAAGCATATGTATTTCTTGAAGCAGATAGGTGCAAACCACACAGGTTAGTGCTAGCTTTATGTAACGTTTGAATTTGGACCCATTGGAGAGGTGTATTGAAGCCAAATTCTTGAACCTAGGAATAAATGTGGAAAGTTGGAAATTTTTGGCTGCACCTTAAACTTCCATGTTGTATTTAAATATCATATTGCATATTATAGAAGAATAAAAACTTAGTCCATGTTGGATAGAATATCGTAGATATCTATATCATAGAAGAATATAGAATATGAAAAAGGGTTGTATATTATTTTCATACATTATTATATTCAACTACTCAAATAGTGTAAGAGTAAAAATTTAAAAATTGAAAAAGCTTCCATTTTGTACTATGTATACCTAGAATTTTTAAATTAGATTTGACGTGCTTAATCAGATAGGGTATTCAATAAAATTTAAGTCAAATTCAAAAAATAAAGGAGTTTAGACAGACAAAAAATTAGGAACATGATATTTTTAATTTAATTCGATAAATGATGTGTTTATATCCATAAAGGATATCAATAATTTATTAATTAAAATGAACGAAAAAGAAGCATAATAGTGAAATTCATAAAATCTCACGATTATAATCACATGTTCTAAAAAATAAAAAAATTCTAAAATATAAAAAGGTTTTTAAATATATATAATAGAAGCAAATTCGTTAATCATTACATAAAGATTCACAAACAGGCATTGCAACAGGTAGCTTGAACTTGGCAACTTAAGCGAGATGTAACTTAAGGATGTCCACAAGCACAATTTTGAGTGTCATTAAGGATATTTAGGAGTACAAGGCCAGTAACATTAGACATAATTTGCCAACTTGACTTGAAAGGGACACGAAATTTGCGGGTTCAGATTGAATTTGTCTCAATATGTTTAATAAATGGATTAATTTTCATATCAACATACTGCCCAGATTTGATCCTTTAATTACATAATTTGACTCGTCAAATTTTTTCAAGTTATTCGTGTTAAAGTAAATATGTTAAACTTAAATATAATCTTAAATGAGTTATTGATACTCAGGTTATACGTGTCATGTCACCCAGTTAATAAGTAAGTCGTGTTTGAATATTTTTTTAACATGATTATTATTCATGTCGTGTTTATGATGATTAATATTGGCGAATACTTATAGTCTGACACGATACAAACAAAACTCATTCACTCGAATTACCATCCCTATCACTTGTATTGTCTCATTACAATCTTGGAAACCAAAAACAAACCTAATGACGTATTTCAATCCATTTTAAATAAATAAATAAATAACTAAATAAAAACTTTCCTAACAACTAAACTGTTACACATCAAAATTCTATAATTCTATAAATAAATTTCTTAAAAAGTAACAAAAGATTAGAACCAATGTTTTAAAAATCGGACCAACCATTGAATAAAAAAAACTATCAATTCACGGTTCAAAGCTCGAACTAGTGGTTGTACCATGATCGAAACAGATTGAAATCCGACTGAAAAAGTCAAGGGTCGAATCGATCGATCCGATCCAATTTTTAAAACATTGATTAAAACTATTCTCTTATATTCAAAATTTTAAAGTTTAACCCAAACACTTATCCCTAATTCAAAAAAAAAAAAAACAAAACAAAACACTTATCCTAAGTCTAATCAAAGTTGTATTTTTTAAATTTCTAATCTCCACTCTAGAAGTAAGTTCCTGCTAAACAAACCAAAAAACTAAAACATTACCTTAATTAGTACTTTTGAGAAAAAACTGATAGAAAATGGGAATCATTTCCTCTTAATCTCTCATTCTTTAAACACTTTGATCAACTTTATTAATGTCTGTCGGTAGAGCCATTTCATTTTCCAATACTGACCTACTAGCCGAGCAGTTCAAAACCTTAACTCTAATCAATAGATAAAACATTAACAAAAAAATGAAAAAAAAAATGAAATTTGTGTGTACGTTCTAATGACCAAGTAGTGACTTATTGGGATGATAAGGTGATTGGGGTGATTTTATTAAAAGACTTTTTGAAAACCTAATTTTGGAAATTTAATTATTAATTAATTTTTGTTTTGATTTTATAAAAAAATGTTCTTTTTATTTTCTTGTAAAAATAACTCTTTTTGTTAAGAGGCAATGTAAATATATGTGTTCACACCATAAGTAATTTTTTGGGCCCAAATGATGGTACGATTAGTTGGGAATAGATATACCAAGCCCAAGCGTGAGAACCTAGCAGATCCGATAAAGCCCAATCCAAGAAGTTGTGAGTCTAAGGTTTATTTCTCAAAGCTAATAGTTATTTCTCTGGCAGGTGAAATTTAAAATTGAAGGAAATGATACAAGATGATTATACAAAGTAAATATTGGAGGAAAGACACGTGAAAGAAAATTTGTGCAAAGAGGTTGAAGATCTGGCAAACCAAGATAGTGGAAAAAGTCAACACGTGTAAAGACGAGATAAAATGACTATAAGACGTAAGGAAGTTATAAAAAGAGTATTCCCTAGGAAAATAGTGCGGAAGAACAGTTTCTCCAAGGAATGAGTTAATTGAAGCAGTGGCCCTAATGGGAAAGTGGGACGACAGTTGAAGAAGAATGTGAAGAAGGGAACATGGGTAGTCACCTGAACCTCGATAAAAAAGAATCAAAGCATCAGAGCAAATGATCAATGATTGAACACTCAAATCGAATAAGAGCATTTCAACATTTATACAAGTTCAATAGTCGTCTTTTCCAGATTCCTAACTTAGTTCTATATGTTTTTCTTTCCAAGCATTTTTGTACTTCAAAACTTTCTTGCTTTAATATTTGATTTTCAGTCTAATTCTATAATGAAATATGTTATTTTTCAAGCTAGTTTGTTAAATTTTCTCTTAGCTTTTAATTCAGTATATGAAATCTAATTTTAAAGGTATTTTTCTACTTAGAATTTGATAGTGTCGAGAACTAGGGATCTATTTTTTGCTTGAGCAAAAGTTAGATTTCAGCACAGTTTTAGTTTGAAAATACTATAATTTCCTGACACGCCCGTATATTCACTAATTTTCATGCTTTTTGTATATTCTGATGAATTTCACTATAAAATCCAATGAACAATATGAAATGAAAAAAGGTGTCCAAAAATGTTAGATGCAAGAATTTAGTACTATTTGATTTTTTAATCAAATATTTCAGAAAATTATTCGTTAGGTACCAATAAAAGACACCTGACAATAAAGTAAAAATGTTGAATTGGTAGAACCATTAGATCTTGGAGTCTCAATTGGACAATGAAAAAGAAAGAGGTTTGGTGAAAGGGAAAGAAAGACTATTGAATATCATTTAAGGCTATAACAGTTATTTAAATAAATAAATAAAACTTCTATCTTTAAGTGTTTTAAAAAATCAAAAATAAAATTTGAAAGATTACCAAATACCTTGAATTTTAGGCTTAAAACACTTTTAGGTGTTAAAAAGGTAAAACACTTTCTAGAAACAATCAAGCAAGTTTTTAATGATTTTCTTAAAAAAATATATTTACAGTATAAGTGCTACAAATAAAATCCTTTGTGTATAAAAAAATTATTTAATTAAAATAACTGTCAATTTGGTTTTAATGTGATTACAGTTTTTTTCCCGTATTATTTTTGTTAGTAGTATTTTCACTAAAAAGGTTTTTTTAAAAAAATTGGTTGGTTTTTGGATAATTTTTTAAGTGTTTAATAGTACTTTTGATGATATCTACAAACCTAATTCAGTTGGTTAAATTAGCTTTAAAAAAAATAGTACTTTTGAAAATATTGAATTACTTGAAATAATTCTTAAAAATCATTTAAAAAATTTCATCAAAAACTAAATTATATAAGAAAATACTTTAATTATTAGGAAAATCTATGAAGGATCAAAAATTTGAAAATTAACAAAATATTAGTAGTTATGAAAATTCAGGGGAACACTGAAAATAGTAGATAAAAGTTGAAAATAAAAAATGGGAAATTATTCAAAACTCTTGTACGAATATTACAAAATGTTCCAAAAAAAAAATGACAAATACAATATAATACACGTATTAAAGTTATTTTAAAAATGGAAAACATATGTATTATGACATTTGATAATAATATAATATGCACTAGTAAAGATCTAAATTGAATATTTTTAAGTACATTAAACTACATGAATGTATGAGCCTAATTCAATAAAGGGTTGGTAATCTTTGATTTCATATATGTTCCACAATAGATTTTGAAATGGTAATTAAGCTTGAGGGGTTCTCACACCTACCAGGCCGGTCTTTTGGGTTGGACTCTCCTATTAGGCTTGGGTATCTAACATTGATGCTTTCATTGAGAACCAGTGCATAGTTGAAATTGGCTATTTGGAATAGGGCTACCTAGTGCCCCAAGATAATGTCTAGAGTGTGAGCCATCTGCGGACGTCCAGCTTCTCTAAGGGTGGGTAATGATACGATCCCACATCGGTTCCACAAGAGATTGTGGAGTGGTACTTAAACTTGAGATATTCTCCCACTTATCAGGCTAGTCTTTTGAGTAAAGCTCTCCTATTAGACTTGGGTACCTATCATTGGTGCTTTCATTGAGAATTGGTGCGTAGCGTGAAGAATTTCTTGATTCGATTTAGGCAGTAGGTGTTAGATCAACCGTATATCAAAGTCTCTTGTCGTAGCAAAGCTACTCAGTATAGTGGCTCTAGGGTCGAACTCAGGGATGGGTTTTCTTCGTACAAATGATTTACAGTGAAGGCCAAAATGGTGAATTCAATTTGGATTTTTGGATTTTGTAAAAACAGGGGGTGTAATGGTTGGCAAACTGAAATTAAATAAAATAAAATGTAAAAGAAGTCTCCTTGAGAATCGAAGCTACTGGAATTGGGTTCTAAAGTTCAGCGAGGTTCCTCGAGGTCCATTTCCTTTAGCGTTGGGGAGGATGACCTATAGTCATTTCGAACTGAATCTTCGTTGGCTTTAAAAATAAACCTATGATTTTTTGAAAAACAACATTTATTGAGCATTGATGCTCCCAGACCGAGTGCGATGCCTCACACGATCTACCTCCACCGGTGTAGATAAACTGACTAATGGTCTCGGTGGATCCAGCAATAAACATCAGACACTAGATTGCCAAATGCGTGTAGAGCACGTCAAAGGTTCTAACCTAGAAGTGAGAAATAGGAACATAAATGCCAATAAAAACTTGCGTTAAAAATAGAGAACCAACGATTACCTTGGATCTGCGCAACAGCCTTACGCTAAGGAGGGAAGGGGTTTAGCAGCTAAATCCTGGGAGTTGTCATCCTCAGAGGGTGTTTGGCTGCCTAGAAAGTGCTAAGAAAATGAGAGAAAGTGGAGAGAAAGTGCAAAAAGCGGGAGAGCTGAAAGCTTCTCTTGTCAAATTTATGGATTAAGCAATGCCCTAACAGTGTCTGGTCTAGGGGATTTTGTAGTCAAAGCCCCTTTACAAAATTCTGAAAATAACGTGCAAAACTATTACAAAGGGGCGGAAGAAAACGAACCATAAAAGCGAGGCGAAAGGAAGGAATAATAGCAAAAGTGGTGAACAGTGCTGGAGGCATGAAAAGTGTCAACATGATGCAATTTCGCAGTACTCCATTTTTCTTCACTTTTTACTCTTCTTTCGCGGGATCGTCTGCCAGCCGATGAGTTGACTCGGGTTCTTCTTGTTTGAATTGACTTCGATAATTTTAGCCTGATTATTTTGCAAATTAACCTGCATCGTCGATCATAGTAAGGATATAATATTGCAAAGAACGGGTTAATTATCTTGGAATTAGTACACAAAAAGTGCTGAAACCTTAATTAAACGGGTTGAATAGCACTTTTGAGGCGCTAATCGACACCTGGTGCCTTGAGGCGTTCGGGTGAAAGCTATCGGAGTGTGAGTCGATGCGTGAATGTCATTCTCACAGGGTGGGAAGTAATCGACCCATTGATTCCCGCAGATTATGGAGTAATACTTAAGCTTGAGAGGTTTTCCCACCTATCAGGTCAGTCTTTTTGGTTGAGCTCTTCTATTGGGCTTGGGTACTTATCATTGGTGACTCCACAATCTCATGTGGAGTAGATGTAGGATCGTATTTTTGCCCACCCCTAGAAAATTCGAACGTCTACATAGGCGCTCACTCTAGATGCTTTCACTTCGGACCCTCTCTTAGAGCATCAAGTAGCCCTTTCTCGTTGTTGCACGAATCTCGGTAAACACGATAGTAGGTACCTAAGCCCGGAAGACTGACCCAAAGAAGCGGTATGATGTCGAGAGAACATGTCAAGCTTAAGTACCTCCAGGCCCTATGGAGTTGTTAGACCATATAATTGCCCTTTAGAGAGTTGGACTTTTCAGAGCAACTCTCCTGCAGATAACTTCCTCAGAACCCTCTCTTAGGGCACCAGGTAACCCTCTTTCAATTAGCCCTTTCTTACTATGCACCAACTCTCAATGAAAAGTACGATGATGGATACGACTAATAGAAGAGCTGACGAAAAGACATGCATGATAGGTGGGAAAACCTCTTAAACTTAAGTAATACTCCATAATTTTATATGGAACCGATGTTGAATCATATCAGTGAGTTTATGGTAGGTCCCAAGTGATGCAGCGTGTAATGTACGAAGATCGTCAAATGAAAAATCTCCTAGTAAAGTCTCAATTAAGAAACCTGTAAAACCCGAGAAAAATTGTCATTTTTTTGAAAAAGGGAAAAACTGTAATTTGCTACTTGAGATTAGTGGGAAAAGCTGAAATTTTTTCTAGATCTCGGGTGATAAAACGGACACCACCGTTGGAATCGTCTTGTAGCTACCCAGTGAATTTTTGTTAAATTCAGAGTGGTCGAGATTTAGCGTCTTTAAGAACATCGGGTGTCGGTCTTAGTATAATGACTTGTGAGGAATACACATGACTGAGGCGTGTGGTGTGACAAGAAGTACGCATCACTACGTGTATCCGTGTGACACATGTCACATGAATAGTGAAAGGATAAGAGATAAATGGCTTATGTTAAGCCGTGTCGAAATCGTAAGTCAAGCAGAGGATAAAAGAGGATAAAAGGAAAAGAAAAAAATATCATGCTTCCTCGCTTTTTTTGGCGGGTATCGAGTGTGAGGAAAATAGAGTTTAGAGACGGAAGTCTGCTATTCTCTCTAAGATCTCACGGTGTTCAAGCGGAGTCGGTTCTCATCGGAGCAAGAGGAGAGTTGGTCTGGCGTCAAGGATTCTGTGTGGATGCCATCCGGGGGCTCCGAAAAACTCCATGAGGGAAGGGTCTTCTCCTACCTTGGTTAATCCTTGTTTAAGAGTCATTGCATGGTCGTTGGGGTTTAGTTCTCAGAATGGGAGTTGATTGGAGCCTAGTTCGGAATGAATTGTGAGTGACCTAGGACCATTTTTTTTGGGTCTTCTTCACCCCGAAGCTACTGTTTTGGGGATGGGTATGATTCTAAGTTATTGAGTGTTTATGGCACGGGGCCGGGGTTGGTGATGTCTGAACCATGGCCAGATTCAAGACTTCATGAGGAGACTTAGGTGTTATACTTGTTTACGATTGGATCAGAAATTAAGGGTTCTTTGTATTATTATCATTGTGATTTTGAGTGGTATCTTTGAAGTTATGTAATTGATGTTGCTATTGCTTATTAAATAACATGATCGTCTGATTTAATTGAATTTGTGCTTAGTGATATGGGTATGGTGATGCATGTGTTGAAATGTGTGAAAAGGCATGCACATATAACATTCATCATGTGTAGCATGGTAATAGGCAATGTCACATTAGTATTGGATATGCACGGTAACATCGCGTCGAGTCGGGTGTGGGTGCATAGAAACGGTTAATTCACCATTCTTGGTGAATAAGTGGTGAGCTCAGAACAAACAGCATCCAAATGAGACTCACGGTGGTTTACAATGAAAGAAATGAAAATCAATATACCTGTGTTGGGTGTAGCAAGATGGGGTAGATCCCCTCCCAGGGGGAAAGACCCAAATTTATTGAGGTTAGACATGATCACGAGCGGTGAAAGCCCGTCAAAAATGTTGGAAAGGTGCGCGGCATCCGACAGTGTAATCTCGAAAATCTGTGGCCCACAAATGCATAAACACATGAAACTTAATCAAATCAAATGAACATTGGGGATTTGTCAATGGTTTTTGGGTCCCTTGAAAAATCTTTCTTTTGGAAACGTTTTCACATGGCATATAGCATGTTGAGAGAAGTTGATGAGGACTTGGTGCATGGGACACGAGGAGTAGCATCTCATTCATGGCATGTAGGTTCCATCCTAGGAGTGACAATCATGAGTGGAATGTTTGTTTTGTGGCACAACCATTGCGTGTGCCAGGTGGGGAGGCTGAGATTACTGCTAGGCATTGCTCACCCCGTCGTGGGATCCCCCTTTCAGGTATAGGGAGTATTTAAGGAGACGACGATCACTAGAGGCCTCTTTTGAGAAGAAAGCTGACATGTGGCTTTGATTATATATTTTTTTAAAACATGTATGAAACATTCCAATCTATACATGTTTGTATAAGAGTCAATTAACTCTTGAAACCATTGTAATGTGGTTGGATTATATTTTGATGAGTAGGGATGTATGGGCGAAGCGTGGCCATTGTTACTTATGTTTGAGTCTCGAGTAGAGAGACACTCATTTTGTGGCATTGAGACACTCAATGGCTACATGTATTATGCGGGTTGATGAATTGTCGACGGACTCCCGGGTTTGGGGTGTCACAATTTTATAAGTAATACTCCACAATTTTATATAGAGCAGAGATTGGAATCATATCCAATATGAGCTTATGGTAAGATTCCCCCAGTGACGCGGCGTGTAGCGTCACGAATATAGATCAAATAATGAATCTCTAGCAAAGTCTCAATTAAGAAACCAAAGACATAATCTCATAGAGATTTAGCAAAATTTGCTAGGTTTTGATTATTGAAAATAATAATAATTACTTACAAAGATTGTAGCGTTCGTTGCGCTACCAGAACTTTTACTTTTACAATATATTAAAATACCAATACAAATACAAATACGTTTTCAATACCGTAGCTCTATGCTACTTATGCTTTGATACCATTCAAATCGAATTGCAATTTCTCATTTAAGACACATTTCAAATGCTCATTTTATGAGATAATTAACCTTATGAAGTATAGGTAGATAACACTTTAACAAAAGGGGGTCCCATCATTTGTTCAAAATTCACATTTTCGTTCAATATGGCATTACATGCCCATTTGGTCTATTTCCCATCTTGATACAATATGACATTATTAGTCGTTTTCAATATCAAAAAACATTTACAAAACTCACTTTTCGAATTATAGTTTCAATACAAAACCAATCGTCAAATTCATGTATGCATATGATGGAGCTTTACTTATCCTCCGTGTGGCTTTGACGATGACTTTGAATCTCAGTGGCCCTTGCCTTTGTACCTATTCTCTCAGTACCTGGGCGATGATAAAACAACGGGCTAAGCATTTTCATGCTTAGTGGTTCTATTTAGTTCTCTCTTCCATTTCAATTTAATACAAATCATGCAATTTTTCTAAACAATGCTTTTTAACCTTTTTGAATGATCAATGCAATGCAATACATATATTCATTTCATATACATTCATTTACAGTTTATTGATCATTCCAAATATGCACTTTCATATGCAATAAAGCATTCAAAACACAAATCATGCATTTCATAATTTTCTTGTCATTTCAATTTGCCCTTAAACAAATCTAACCTATGCTTCCGATTGCACGGGATAGCGGAATCAATGGTCCGCTAAGGTACAATGGCGATTATAAAAACATTTTTATAACCGCGGTGCGGTCTCATTTGGACTTCCTAGTGATTTATTAAAAATCAATTCGTGAACACTACGTCTTATCTGTTGGGTTTCTGGTCGGAGTGACACATCATTACGTTCAATCGCAGTACTGCTAATTTGACCGTTATTGGTATACCAATCTATCCTCAACTCAAATTTAACGGTTAACATTTTATTAAGGGCGTTCAAATCATTCATAGCGAAATACAGTATAGTATGTACATTTATACAAACAATTCATTTTCAATACTCATGCAATTTTTCATTTGCAAATCATTTCACAATTAATTGCCTCAAATCAATTAAAACAAATCAATAAACTTTTTCTTATAAATCATTTCAGCAATTCAAATCATTTTGTAATCATTCAAACACTTTGGAATTAGAGATAGAGAAGTATGGAACAAACTCCAAAATAGAAACAAAAGAGAGAGTCGAAGAACAAACCAAAAAGCTTGTGCACTATTCAATCATTTGGAATCGATCGAATTCAAGCTTTACTCTCGTCAGCCCTATTCCAATACAATTAACAATCATATTATAGTCGAATTATTCTAAGAGTTCTATTTAGATTTACTTTCTGCAGAGCTCACACTCGTACATTCTTTCTTTCTTTTAACCTAATTCCTCCTCCTTAGAAAATCCTTAACATTTTTTTAGGCATTGTTATGCCTCATTTTTAATCCTATTTGAGGGTTATGGGACACCCACACAGTTCACTTACACTTAAGGGGATTCAGGAAAGGAAAACTGAACTTAAACATCAACATAACCAAGCAATTAGTACACTAGGTTCTACAATCAAATTTTTAGCAAATATGTGAGAACCAATTGCCATTTAATGGCATATGATTAGATTCTATACTCAAAGAGCTTTTCATAGAGTCCAAGAATGTACCAATCGGAGTTCGGACACAAAAGTTATGGTCGATTGAAGTTTGGTATCAACTTTGGAAGCAAGGCTCTGCGAAATTTCGTAGGG